>JAJHSJ010000018.1:55276667-55501769 GCA_021015155.1 Magnolia officinalis
CTCTCCTCATCTTGGGAATGGACCCCCATGCAGTCTCAATGATGCCTCCAAAAGCCTCTCTTAAGCTAAAATCATGGACAGCAATATCACTGCATTATACAGTGAATGGATGGTGAAAGACGATGCTAAATTACCCGTCCAGCAGTAAGTGCATCCGAGGACACACCCGATGATGAAGAGCTGTGGTGCATTCTCCCAAGATAGGTGTGCCGCACTGAAGACGCAAGCGCTTATGATGACGGCCCGCCACCATTCCATCGTGGAAGTGAGCGATGTTAGTAGAAATCCTCTGTAGACAATCTCTTCCAGTAGAGGAGTGATGAAGCAATAGACGGTGAAACATGCCACTTTGGCGGCATTACTGCTTGAAAGGATCTCTGTCAGCATTGGGTTATTGACATCCTGCAAATGGCATGGCAGATCATATACATTTTCAGTACAGAATTGTATAATATATAAACAATATTCGCCACCCAATCCATAGGTCACCTCATGGGTGGGCCACACATTAAAACTTGCAGCGATTCTAAACGTCCTATGTCCAGAATGAGAAAAACTCAAATGCTAAGACTGGCCCGATTGACGAGATTCTTCGAGCATGGACCACCCAATATGGGAACATAATTTTAAAACTCAACTCAACTCGCCTGAGTCAACTAGACCAGATTTCATCAAGACTGGCGAAAAACTCGATCTTGTCATGACTCTGTCAAAACTCTAAAAAATCCCCACTCAACTCTTTAAAAAAAAAAAAACTAAAAAATCAACAAAACTCGACTTGGCGCAACTTGACACTATTTATATATTATTTATACTTTCAAATATTCAATCATACTGAAAAAACTTGGAAGAACTCATATCAGTTTTGGAGAAACTTGACCGAGTCGACTTGACTCAACTAGGTTAGGAGACATTGATGTTTTTAAACTATGGTGGGATTCATGAGCTCAATGGTGGGCCCCACATAAAAATTCCTTGTGCAATAGGGAAGTTTCCAATTCATCACTAAATATAATGAGAGATGCACTAGTGCGCCCAAAACACTAGCTGCTAGCTGCATTGGGATGCTTAGACAGTCCAATACATTGATCTAGACAGTTCATTAGGTCCAACACACATTTCATGGGCTAGCATGCAAATATCATTCCGATCCAACAAGTTTAACTCTAGGTAAAGGGACCTAAATGCCTATCCTTGAGAGATCTGGTCCCTTTTTCAAGTTAAACTCTAGGTAAAAGGCACTCAAATACCCATCTTTAAGGCATTTGGCCAACTGTCCAAATTAAAACTATCAAAGGCACCTAAATGCCTACAATGCCTATCCTACAGGCATTTAGCTCAATTTTCAAGCAGAAATTCTTGTTAAAAGGGCACCGAAATGCCTATCCTTACTCCTTAGGCATCTGGCCCACTTTTCAAGTTCAATCTCTAAGAAAATATAAAGGCACCTAAATGCCTATCCCTTAGGGCAATTAGCCATTTTCATTTGAAAACTCTAAGCAAAAACACATAAGTGGCGATCCTTATGGAACTTGGTCCATTTTTCAATTTCAAGCATTGAGTAAAAGACTTCTCAAGGAATTTAGCTGCTTTTCATGTAACAATTGTAGGTAAAGCCTCGTAAATGCTCATCAATAAGGCATTTAGCTGCTTTTCAAGTTACAAGATAACTAGAGGCACCTAAATATCTATCCTTAAGGCATTTAGCCCACTTTTGGAGTTAAAGTCGTAGGAAAAGGTACCTAAATGCCTATCCTTGAGGCATTTAGCCTACTTTTTTGAGTTAAAATTCTATGTAAAGGCACCTACATGCTTAGCCTAGTGTCATTTAGCCCACATTTCCAGTTGAAACTCTAGGCAAATGCACCTAAATGCCTATGTATAAGGTACTTGAGCCACTATTCAAGTTAAAGCACTAGCTAAAGGCACCTAATTGCCTATCCTTAGGCCATTTAGTGCACTTTTAATGTTAAAACTTTAGTTAAAGGCTCTTGTATGAATATCCTTAACGGATTTAGCATACTTTTCAAGCAAAAACTATTGGTAGAGGCATTGTAGTGTGAGCGGGTGATCCAGGGTTCAATCCCCGGTAGTATCACCTTTTGGGAAGAATAAAAAAAAAAAAAACTATTGGTAGAGGCACCTAGATGCCTATCCTTTAAGTGTTTAGCCCAGTTTTGAAGTTAGAACTGAAGGTGAATGCACCTAAATGCCTATCCTTAGGGCATTCAACCTAGTTTTAATGTTAAAGGCACCTAAATGCCTATCATTACGGCATTTTGGCCCATTTTTCGAGTTAGAACTCTAGGTAATAACACAAAAATGCCTATCCTTGAGGCATTAGTGTACATGCCTATCATATAGGCATTTAGCATTTAAAGTTAAAACTCTAGGTAAAGGCACCTAGATGCCTACCATCATCAACAACCTCATCCACCTACATGAATTTTGTTCAACCATTCCACTGTATCAAGGGCCATACTTGCATGCCTATCAAGGCATTTAACCCACTATTCAAGTTAAAAACTTGTAGGTAAAGTAACTTAAATACCTATCCTTATGGCATTTAGCCTACTTCTAAAATTCAAACTATGTACGGGCACCTAAATACCTATCTTTAAGCCATTCAACCCACTTTTCATTGTTAGATTGTATATGCATTTGGGCTTGGGCTTATATTGTATGGTTGTGGCCTGGCTGACTATGGCTCTTTTGTGCTCCTACATGATGCCATAGTGTAACTGTATTAAGGTTAATAAAATTGGGTGTAGGGAGAAATCATCCCTCTAATCACTGTTTTCCCCAAAACAAACACATGTTAAAACTCTATTAAAGGAACCTCGCTCCCAATCCTTTAAGGCATTTATTCTGCTTTTCAAATTAAAACCATAGGTATAGCCGTATAGAAGCATAAATGCTTATCATTAAGCTGTTCAACCCACTCTTCATGTTAGAACTCCAATATAGGCACCTCACTCCATATCCTTCAACTAGGAGATTCTCTATAAGAAACACGGGGTTCTGCTTCTAGCAGCAACATGCTATTGGGTGGTGATCCCACTTATGGGTCAAATCAATACGTTCTAAGAAGAAATATGTGAATATCAATCTCATCGATCTCATTAGTATCATACCAAATCCCATCAATCAAATCACTTTTTTTTGAGAAATACGAGACATCCAAGTCGTACAAGTAAAGAGATCTACTCATTGATAAGAAAAAGAAAAGAAAAAACTTGAACAGTGATTGGATTGATGCTAAAATAGAATCCAGGGTCACGAACAATGATTCGATTGATGATGAACAACGAGAATTTTTGGTTCAATTCTAGGCATTTATTCCACTTTTCAATTTAAAATTGTAGGTATAGGTTAAAATTCTAGGTAAAGGCACCTAATTGTGTATTCGTAAGGCATTTAGCCCACTTTTGAAGTTAAAGTAGGTGAAGGTACCTAATTGCCTATCATTAAGGCATTTAGCCAACTTTTCAAATTCAAACTCTATGTAAAGGAACATAAGCCCCTGTACTTAGCGATTCAGTCCACTTTTCATGTTAAAGCTCTAGTAAAGGTACCTTATTGCCTATATAAATCATTTGGCCCTCCTTTCAAGTTTAAACTAGAGATAAAGGCACCCAAAATGCCTATCCTTAAGGCATTTAGCCTACTTTTCCACTTATAACTGTATGTAAACGACAACCTTACTAGAGAATCAAATGACTCTCCTAAGCAGTTTAAAACATGATTAGAGCATTAAACTAACCTTTGTACCAATTAATCTGTCGGCAAGCAGCGATGTGAGTAGAACCAATGAAATCAGAAAACCAAAACCCAGCGCCGATGCCTGTATCCAATTCCTTTCACTGGAATGCTTCTTACCATGGAAGAAACTGGTTAGCTTATATTGTCGCTTTGTAGTGTACTGTAAGAGTGCTAAAGCCCCCAACAGCTCTGTAGTTTGGATAATAGGCAATGATATAGCCTGTCTCAAATAAGAGAAATAAAAATCATAATGTCAGCATGCAACTATGATACATGACAAAGGCATTAGTATGGTGAATGTGGAGCTAATGTGATGCAAGCCAATTAATCACTTGCTTTAAAAGCTCCAACTAATAGAGCATGGCGAATCAATACCTTTATCTCATAGCCCAGACCCCATATCTCATGGGTTAGGCCCACCTCACACGGGCCGCCCACCCCGAGTGTGCCCCTGCATCCCATAGGCCACCCCAGTCGAGCCCGGTGTGAAAATGCCGCTACATTAATCACCCCCTGTGAGGAGTCTCGAACACGAGACCACCTGCTCTAATACCACTTTGATGCAAGACAATTAACCACTTACTCTAAAAGCTTGAACTAATAGAGCATGGCAAATCAATCCCTTTATCTCATAGCCCATGCCCCACATCCCATGAGTTAGGACCTTGGCCGAACCCCCCCCCCTGCGTGGGCCCCGCTTCACATGGTTTCCGCTTCACACGAGCCGCCTACCCCAAGTGTGCCCCTGCATCCCACATGCCACCCCACTCAAGCCCGGTGTGAAAATGCCCCTGCATTATAATGTATGGTGATCATGTTGATGCCTATATCACGAAAATCAAGGGGATTTGACAGGCATGTTAAGAATACACAACGATGGATGCACGAGTTTATGGATGCATCACATGTGTCAAATGCACCTTATAGTTGCACAAAGCATGAAGTTGTGGTTGATCCTGGTATGGGAGAGGCAAGCATGAGCATGTATACATGCACTCTGTGTAATCCACTCATGAATCAATAGAATATATGTGTATATATATGGTACCAGTCCCCTGTAAGCTATGCCGCAGGGAACTTATGTGCGAGCAAAACTGGATGGGCCCCGCCATGATGTGTATGTGACATCCATGTTGACCATCATATTTGTCACCTGATGTTAGGCCTAGAGTCCAAAAAATATGCCCATCCATCATTTAGGCGCACCACATGATTGCAAACAATGTACAGGGGGGCACCCACCCTCTAAACTGTTTCCCCTGGTGTGGCCCACCTGAATCATGGACTAACCTGATCTTTTGGCCCAGGGCCTATCATTCAACGATGCATTTGATGGTCTTTTTGTGTGTGTTGATGACAAACGGTTGCTGTGGGCCCCACCTTGGCATGTTGATGACATCCACTCTGACTATCTTGCATATCATCCCTCGTTTGCCTATCTGTGTGTGTGTGCAGGCCCACCATGATGTGTTGATGACATCCATTCTGACCATCTTGTGCATGCGTGCATGTAGGTGTAGGTGTAGGCACACACAGTAAGTGTGTGTGGAAATTCACAAGCAGATTGAAAGTCATCATGTTTGTAGTATCCATCTTACTCTAGTACTGTTGAGGTTAAAATGGGGAAACCACCATCATCATAGCCTTGTCACGCCTTTACAAATCCTATTTCACCAGCCATTCCTTTGGCAGCTCATGTGAAGGCAGATTCAAGAGGAGTTCATGGCATACATTCCAAGGTGGTCTAGCTAATTATCGGGCCATTCATCAAGTGTGTCCCACTGAAACATGCATCAGACAAATAATCCGGTCGGCCAACATATCAGGGGGGTCGCATGTGCATTGAAGACAAACCCCGGAGCATATTTTCTTCCGTTTCCAACCATACATTCATCTCACATGCATGCAGCCTATGATGAATGAACCAGCCTGATTCTCGAGTAGAGGAAATATTCACAGTGGTACCCACTAGATGAATCATCCACATCCGTCACACGTTTGCGGCAGATCCTCTTGGATCCGCCATCATGCGATTGCATTGGCACTTGGTCTGTTTGGTTTTCAAATTTCCTATGAAATGCAAAGTACATGAGCCATCATTATCATTTCCAGTTGTTTGTTTAAACATGAATTATGGCTTGATAAATCGGAGTCAAATACACTCGTAAAGGAAGTGGGTAAAGCAAATTGTAATCATTACATTTTCAAATTATAAAACTACCATTTTACAATGATTTCTGGGTGAAACAAACAATTTAGCAAAATCATCATTGCAGACAAATGTAAGTGATGTCCCAGCACATTTACAATAGTAAATAACCATTACCCATTTACAGCCATTTACCATTGTAATTGGAAAACCAAACAGACACTAAATGTATAAACATGTACAAATTTTCCTCTACGAGGGCATACCAGTTACTAACCCAAACTTTTGAAAACAAGAAGAAAAAAAAAAAAGTGAAGTATGAACCATGCAAGATGTTCCTAATTGCAATTGTGGAAACTTAAAACTTTCAGCCAGATTCGTTTCTTATCCTTGTTAGAAGGCTAATAGATGTTTTCTTTCTTCAATTTCAGAAACATTCACCAAAAGGCCTATTGTTTCACTCACCTTCGTTTGGGGGTCGAGAATAGGTTGATGTAGCAGTTGGGTGACAAGAGAAAGCCCACCGAAACTCAGAGGAATGTGTAAACTGAAGAAATACAAGGCCATTGTGCTCCATGAACTCCCACCGTCCCATGGAATGTCCGATGAGGGTACCGAGAATTCCTATCGATGAGAATGGAAGACATCATTCACACATTCCACACATAAGGTATAAAAACACCACATTCGCACGTATGAAAAACAAGCATACATCCATACATTAAGAAGTAAAAAAGAAAAAAGAAAAAAGGAAAAAATCAGTTTTCAGCTATGCTGCATGGATTCTTTTAGACAGCGAAATCAGATGAAAAAGAGATGTCCATCTGGACTTTCGGGCGAGAAGTTGCATGATGACATGATCAAGCTGATCTGCCATCCATTCGGCCCACTTATACCAGGATCTTTTCCTCTTGGGAGAAATATAGGGTCCTAGTACATCTGAATGTGAATGGTGTGTTGATGGGTCCGGATGCTATACAAGTGGGCCCCTGGCTAGATGATCAGAACCGTCGAACTGATGGGCCCCACCATGGATGGTGGGCTTTGTACAACATTCCATATTCAAAGATCCTAGTCATTCTTTATTGCACTCTTTTTGGTTAACCATCTATATGCAGGCCAATGATCAAAGGGTGCATCTAGGGTGTTCCACTTGGGAGATTTTTGGTGCATCACACATCCATGGCAGAACCCATCAGATGAACAGTTTGGATCAGATAACCATTGGTCCCACTTGCATCTGGACACTAAGCACTTTATGATGCATCAAGACCTTATAGTTTCTCTTCCTTCCATCACCAAACAGAGGCTTACCTACAAACACTTGAATAAAGAGTTATACAAGAGATTGTATGTAGCTATCAGACAACAATCAGTTCAGTCATCTATAGAAACGAAGGCCATGATTGCATGATCATAGTTTCATGACATGCTGGATTATCACATATGAGCACATCGAATTGATTCAAAGCAAATTCATTCATCATTCTCAACGAAATCACAAGTCCAGTGTCATTCAATTCGGAAAAGTTCTGCTCTTTCACCATAACTTGCATGATTTAAACTCAAAAGCGATGGGATCAATTTCGTAACCAAAAAAATACACGGACTGAATATAAGATTAATATCCAAATCATGTTAATATAAGATCTTAAAATAAAAATCAAATTGAACAAACGGAATCCATAGACGCAAGTGATACTGCGAATTGAAAAAATGACAGTGACCAGAATATGGCGAATTGGATTCACTAGGGTCCATGTGGATTGCAATCTGCAAACCAAAATTGAACTATGCTGGACCGCCAATCTGGAAACTATGGTCGTAATTGAATTGAATGGTCTGGATTAGACAACACTTGATCTCTTAGACTACGGATGATGATGTTATATCACCAACAGAAAAACACGAATATATATATATATATATATATATATATATATATATATATATATATATACAAAGGATCAAGAAGAAAATAAGTTACAAGACTGCCCAGTTATCCAAAATTTGCTGGATAACCTTCGATGCACACCCCCATTCTTCGATATGATATTTCGCGATTTGGAATACATCGGAAATGCTCCTTTGCTGATTCCGAAAGCAACGATGATTCCTTTCTAACCATATAAACTAAATGCCTGCAGAAAAACGTGAATATGATGGACCATCCACTCTGGGATTGATCATTTGATTACCAAGTTGGCTCACTATTTCATTGGTTTAGTTTGAGCTACTGGGACGGGAGTCCTCTACATCAACTGTTGTTCTGCGCACTATATAAAACGCCCAAGTGTGTGGGGCCCACCATGTTGTATATGTAAAATTCACTCTACCCATCAGATTCCATCCTCGATGTTAGGCCCTGAGGCTTAAAATAGCAAGATCCACAACTCAGATGGACCACACTACATGAAACAATGGAGATGGATTGCCGACCATAGGTTTGTGTGTAGGGCCACCATGGTGTGTATCTTTATTCAAACCCATTAATCGGGTGTAACTCACCAGGATGAAGAAGTAATACAAAAATCAGCCTAATACAAAATTCAGATGGGCTACACTGCGAAATTAGCAATTTTGGGAGAAGTTTTACATTCTTCCCATTGGTGCGCGCCTATATGATTTTTTAATCCAGCTTATATTTTGTATGTAAGGTGCATGATGGTTCTCGTATGATGGACATAGTGGATTTTACATATGCAACATGATCGACCCCACAAGAGCTTGGGTTTTTTTTATGCGTAAAACAAATATTGTGAACAATTCCGGTCTGAGTTAATGCATACCATGTGTACCGTTTCCTGAGTGTTTGCATATCAAAAGACATACTCTGCTAGAGTATCAAGCAATTGCCTTTTAGACATTGATCCATTCTATATTTCTCATCAAGAAAATCATCATCATCATTACTATCACCATCATCTAAGCCTTATCCCAATTAATTGGGGTTGGCTACATGAATCTTGTTCCACCATTCTACTCTATCAAGGCCCATACCTTCAATTAGACTATGGCTCATCGAGTCTTTTCTTACTTCCTCCACCCATGCCCTTTTAGGCCTTCCCCTTGCCCTTTTAGAGCCTTCAACTTGTAGCAACTCACTCCTAACTGGCGTTGTTCTTGGTCTTAGTTGCACATGACCAAACCACCTAAGTCCACTTTCCCTCATCTTGTTACCTACCAATCCTACTCCTAAGCAGTGTTCGAATTATCTTCGATATTATCGAAAAATCTCCAATATTATCCTTATCTCCAGCTTAGCGATACCGATAACACTGATATCGATACCGATAATGCTGGTAGTATCGAAAATTCCAGGTATTAGCAATGTATCACTAAGTATCGCCAATGTATCAATATCACTAATGTAATCGTCAATATTTTCAACTATGTAAATTCTAGGTGTCGCTTGTATTGCCAATGCATCAATATCGCCAATGTATCGCCAATATTTTCAACTATGTAAATTATAGGTAATGCTTGTATCATAAGTGTATCGACGATATTTCAATAATATCGCCAACGTATTGATATCATCAGAATTTTGTTTATTAGAAAATTTTTTATTTCAACTTTTTTTTTTTCATGGGCACATGGTTGTATGTAGTGTTCAATTTGTCATTGATAATATTAATGATATCTCAATATTATTGATATCGCAACATGCGCGATATTGAGACCACAATCTTTCATTCCTTTCCAATTGTTGATGATTTCTTGGTGAAATATCATGTGTTGTTGATATTTTGCAATATTTATGGATGTTTGAATGAAAGATTGGATGGTTAAATAAGCTGGATGGGATGGTTGGACTGATTTCTTACAACAGTACATGCTTTTAAGGCTCCATTAAATATAAACTTGTTATGTATGCAATTTTTTTTTGCACTTTTTTTATTTCTAAATATGCAAATATGTACATTTTAACATCTCCTGAAAATTCCACCGTTTTCCCATGTTTCCCCACATTTCTGGTTATCAGCGATATTATCGGCGATATCGATATTGTTTCTGTATCCCTAGTCAACAAAACTTGTAGCGATACCGATACTTTGAACACTGCTCCTAAGTACATTCATTTCAAACTCTATCTTTCCTCATCTTGCCGCTCATTCATCTCAAGTCAACATCCTCATTTCAGCCACACTCATCCTATATACATGTTTTTCCTTAACTATATATTTCGTCCCATAAAATTACCATTTTAGTGGTACACGATGTCAGATAAAACTCCAAAGGCACATTTCCATGTCCTCCACCCAGCTTGAATTCTATAGGCAACATCCTTCTCAACCTCTCCACTCTCATAAATTATTGACCCATGATGTCAAAAATGGTTTTTGGAAAACCCCTTGGTCAACAATCTTAATTTGTTCCTCGTTTTCACTCCTATTGTTACTAAAATTGAACTTCATATATTTTATTTCAGTCCAACTAATTTGAAATCCTTCATATTCTAAAGCACCCCTCCATAAATCCACCTTTGTGTTTACTTCCAACCTCGTCTTGTCAACCAAAACCATGGCATCTACAACAACATACACCATAGAACTCTTCCTTCAAATGCCTTTAACTCATTCATAACCAATGCGAAAAGGTATAGGCTCAATGCTGACCCCTGGTGCAAGCCTATAGTAAGTCTCCTCACTAGTGGTTCTCACATTTGTTATCACTCCCTCATAAATATCCTTAATCATGTCAATCTATCCTCTTGAAACTCCTTTTTTTCCCCAACACTCACCAGATTAACTTTTTAGGGACCCCATCGTTTGCTTTCTCTAAGTCAGTAAAAACCATATTATAGATCCTTTGTGCTCTCCCTAAATTTCTCCATCAATTGTCTAAGTAGGAAAATAGCTTTAATAGTAAGACCCGCCAGACATGAAACCAAACTGATTTTTTGATACATTCGTCTCATGCCTTAGCCTTTACTCAATCAGTCATTTCATAGTATGGCTCTGTATGCCTCTTTTATTCTTATAAATAGGTACCACTGTACTTTTCCTCAATTCATCTGGCATATTCACAATTTTGTAAGATTGTTTTGTTAGCCATGAAACCACCCAAATCGTAGCCGCCCGCTCTCGGCGATCAGCATCATCCATACGGTGGGCCCCACTGTGGATGGCCCACACTGCAAAACCATACTGATCAAATGGCCCCACCAATCCATTTAATGGATTTCTGCTTGCAGAATGTGAGCTGCAGGACTTACATAATCATAACCGTCCAATTCCAGACAACAGCAAGTCCCACAAAACCATTGAATCGGTAGGATTCCCGAACAACTCATCATCCACCGCGGAGCCCACGTGGATGAACGGTTGCGGCTATGGAGGGTGGGCCCCAGGATTTCAGTTTTTTAAAAAACTGACTCGACAGAACTCGACCGAGTAAATCAACTCGACTCGACTCACGTTCCGAGTCCGAGTCGAGTTTTCGAGTTTTTCCAAAATGGGGTTTGGACATACAACTCAAACTCCATTTCTGGAATCGAGAAAGTACAGATGGTGAAATCTCGAAAAATAGCGCGATGCGATATCTCGTTACCTCCGAGACGGCGTCGTCTGCAGCTTTCCCTTTGCTGCTGCAAAAGCTCCTGAATGAATATCTCGCAGCGATAAATCGGGATGAGAAATTGTACACGAGAATTTGAGGTGGAAATGGCGGAGGGTGAGATTTGGCGGGAGAAATGGATAACGGATGCAACTGCACCAGATTCATTTCTATTTTCTTTCCGTCTTTTCGTTTTTTCTTCCTTTATCTTGCTTGCCCGTGGAGTTATTTGATACTCTGGCTGTGTATGACTCTTGATACGCATGCAGTTAGAAATGGTGAGTGTGTACCATATTAACTCAGCTTAAACCAACTAAAATGTGAAAAGCCCGTCATTAATTTACGTTCAAAAAATCAGATTAATTGAACAATGCTATATTGGTGGACAGTTGTTTTTAAAATAACAGCGGTGGATTTTATTTTTTTTCATTTAACCGTCCAATAAAAATGTCCATCATCTAATAGTCGTATCACCAATTAATTGTAATTTTAGTTTCATGTTACATCTCGTATTGGACCCATGATCTCGACGGTTTATTTTGAGTTATTGTTGTTGCTGCTTGGTTTTCAGCGGCATGTATGAAGGAATTGAATTTATGACTAACTTCAAACCAAACAACTGAACCCAAGCACATGAATAGTCAGACATATGGTCAATGGCCGAGATTTGATGAGATCGCCTATTCAATTACTTACTCAATTTGTAAATAGGATTAGACAATATTAAATAGAGTTGGTTCTCTAACAATGGGTTACACCTTTCCCCACTAATAATTAGATGTGAAGAACGGCTACAGAGCACTTAGGGCCTGTTTGGCCAGGCAGATCCCACGGTATTAGGAGGGATGGGATCGGCAATATCCTGGGATAGGCATGACGAGCCAAACAAATCCCATGGATCTTAAGACAATCCACTGACATCACCATCATTACCTTAAAATTGATCTTATCCCTTGGTTGGATGGATTGGAAGGTAAAATCCCGGGATATGCAGGGCGTGCCAAACAGACAGGCCCTTAGTGCCTGTTCAATTTTCCAAATTCAGTGTAAAGGCCATGTGGATTACCAATTATTACAATTTCACATGTTTGAAATTATGATGGTAGTCTTGCTTCAAAAAATAGTTCAAAATGATTGACATAAATTTGTGGGCCCCAACATCATGTATACGACATATCTATATTGTTCATCCATTTCACCGAAACATTTTGACACATGAGCTGAAGAATGAGGCAAATCTAACATTCAAGTGGCCACACCAAAGTAAACAATGAGCCCAAGAAGTTTTTAACGATGAGTGCTCAAATTCATTTTTACTATGGGGTGGTCCACTTAAACTTTAAATCTACCTCATTTTTGGCTCATGCCCTCAATTCATTAGGCATGATGAATGAACGATGTGGATAATCTACATACATCACAGTGGGCCTCACGTATTTGGTAATATCCTCAATTTTAATGTTAGAAAAAGTAAGAGTCAAATCAACCATTGAAAATGGTACGGTAATTACACTGGGAAATAATTATTGCTCATTTCCCATGCAAGTGTATGCTCAAATTACAGGTAAGATTATCAGCCACTTTACTAATGTTACGCATTACATTAAAGAATATAATTTACTCAACAGGAAAAGTAAAGTATTATTAATGACTATAATTGATATTTGAAAGATAATTTTTTGGTGTTGATTTAAATGGTATGAAATTCTTCTTCTTATTGAATTCCTTTGTTATTTATAACTTTAATATTATAATCTAAATGCTTCACCTTCTCACATTTATTATAATTGCTTGACCCTACTTAGCCTTTTCCCACCTGTCCTGAAACCGCTCCTTTACAATCGACCAACTTCAGAACCACATAGTTTTACGTAGTGCATTCCATTTATGTTACGAAGAAATCTTTTCCATATATAGATCTTCAAAAACAACATGCCAGTCTGTACAGATCATTAATAACCAACTATAATTAGTTCTTAGGAGGAATGATGAGCAAGGGGATGAACAATTATATGCCTGTGGTATTTATTCTACTCGGCTATTAAATGGATGGTTAAAGGTAATATGGTGAGTGGTCCAAATTAGGAGGGAAAATCATATGGTTAATATTACCATATCAGTTAAAATTTCCTATAATGCTAAATCCACATTTGGATTGAGCAATTTGGACGATCTAGATTAGTGTAGGCCTGTGGCATGTGTGCATTTGAAGAGTTACTATATGATGCCCCGTCACTGTGGTCACATGTGAGCGGACACACGTGGGCGGGCCCCAAGATGGCTGGCAGACTACTGTGTGGCTAGTAGACTACTGTGCACACAGTGAAAGGTGAATCTTTATACCACATCGGAAGTGTCATCTGAAGTTGTGGTGGTTATATGTAGAGTTATCACCCTATACTGTATGAGGCCTTTTAGGAAAAATCCCGAGAACAAAACCGTGCGGGCTGTACCCAGAGAAGACAATATCATACAGTGTGGGCGTGGCTGTTACAAATGATATCAGAGCCGAGGACGGCTCTGTCCTCGGTAGGGGATATTGTGATGCCTCGTCACTGTGGTCACATGTGGGCGGACACACGTGAGCGGGCACACATGTGGGCGGGCCCCAAAATGGCTGGCAGGCTACTGTGTGGCTGGCAGGCTACTATGCACACAGTGAAAGGTGAAGCTTTATCCCACATCGGAAGTGTCGTCTGAAGTTGTGGTGGTTATATGTAGAGTTGTCACCCTATACTGTATAAGGCCTTTTGGGAAAAACTTCGAAAACAAAACCGTGCAGGCTGTGCCCAGATTAGACAATATCATACAGTGTGGGCATGGGCTGTTACACACTACCATTTTTTAAATGGTGCAAAACTAACACTAGACTGTGTCTCCACATGAATAGTCTCTTGTGCGGGACCAGTCAGACCGTAATCCTTTGTTGAGGCCACTTGGGCCCACCGTGATGTCTGTCTGACATCCACTCCATCCATCAGTTGAGCCGCCTCACACGGACGCGGATTGTCTGAAGCAAGGTGGGGCCTACCATGATGTTTGTGAGAAATCCACTCCATCCATCGGTTTCAGCAGCTCGTTTTAGGACACTAGCCAAAAAATGAGGCAGATCCAAGACTCGAGTGGGCCACAAGACAGAAAAAAGTGGGAATTGAACGCCTACCGTTGAATCATTTGTGGGGCCACATAAGTTTTGGATCGGGCAACATTTTTGTGTTTTTAGTTCATCCCAGTGGGAATGACCTTATCAACGGTTTGGATGGCATATAGACAGCCTGATTTTTGTGTTTTCAGTTCATCCCAGTGGGAATGACCTCATGAACGGTCTGGATGGCATACGGACATCACAGCGGACCCCTGAGTATTTCTCTCCCCACTGCCGTGTGGGTCACTTGAATTCTGAATCGGCCTCCTTTTTGGGCTCGTGTCCTAGCATGAGTGGGCAAAACGGATGGACGGGGTGGATTTCTCACTAACATCATGGTGGGCCCCGCCTATCTTCCAACCGCATGAGCTTCCATCCAAACCGTTCATCAGGTGATCTCCATCGCCACTGGTCCGGTGGTGTGGCTCACCTAAACTTTGGATCGTCCTAATTGGGCTCAGTTCTCATATTTCGGGTATGGGGTTAAACTCAAGGCTGGCAACGGACGGGTCTGGGCCCAGCAACATTACCCAGCCCAACTAATTCCAAAGTCAGGCCCGACTCACTATCATTGTTCAGCACCATTTAAAAAAAGGGGGGGACATGGCATAGTTGCGCAGCAATCCAGGCCGTCCAAATTTTTAACCCTGAAATGGATGGATAAAATCCCAGAAATTACACTTAAAAAAATGATGGTAACCATCTTATTAAACCCTTGGAATATGGGACCACTCGCTATTTAACTTTTGACCGTCCATTTCACAGCCATCAATTGGAAGGTGTAATATTCAACATGTGCCACGTGTAAGAAGGACGATTAACCATCAATAATAAATCCGACATTTGAATGGTCAGATAGTCGTACATAGTGCCACGTGTAAGAAGGACGATTAACCACGATTTTAAAAATTATGGTGAACTATCACAGGATTTCTCTCTCTCCCTATCTATATTTAATAGCAAGTTTCTCAGATCAAGTCCAACCTCGGGTCTAGAGCTATATTTTTAGCCTACGGTCGATCAACAGTGGTCCACTCCAAAGAACGGTCCACATCATCCTGACCAAACTTCTTCTTATGTCTAAACGCGGATTGCCGGGAGACCAGGTCATCAGCAACATCCCTGGTGACCCGATTCTGTGGGGCCCACCTTGATGTCTGTGTTTTATCCACTCCGTCCATCCATTTTTTCAATTCATGTTATGGCATGAGCCCAAAATTGAATCGTATCCATAGATCAAGTGGACCTCACCACACGAAAGAGTGGGGATAATGATACCGAACGTCAAAACTTTCCAGGGCCCACCATGATGTTTGTTTTTCCATCCAACCCGTTCATAAGGTCACATAGACCTGGATGAAGGGATAATACAAATGTCAGCTGGATCCAAAACTTCTGTGGCCCCCATGAAGTTTTCAACGGTAGTCGTTCAATCCCCTCCGTTTCCTGTGGACTTGAGTCTTGGATCTGACTATTTTTGAGACCATCCCTGAAATGAGATGGAACAACAGATGGACGGTGTGGATAAAACACATATATCACGGTGGGCCCCACTCACCAGACCTGGTCTTCAGGCAAACCGCGTCCTTCCACGGTAGATCTACTCCCGTGAGTACCGGCACGACATGAGTCGTAGACGGAAACTATATGATCGTCATGGTATGGTGGTAACCACACGGCAAACATTCATGCGTAAATCACGATCGTCCACTCTCTGGTCACATGCCCCAAAACGGTTATTCAATGATTTCTCTCCCTACACGTGCCAAGGCAGCACACTTGTGACTGATCCGGTCCATTCATTAATTTGGCCCCACTTGGTTTGTATGGTGGCATCACCTCAGCAAGCGGCCACATACATACGTTGAATATGGACCACAGGTTGATTCCTTAACCGTCCATTTCTGATCATATGTGTGGCCTACTTGATGAGTTGACTGGCCTGAATTTTGGGCCACAGAAAATGTATGGTGGGACACACTAGATGAACGTCCAGGATCAGACACAAATGTCTTGGCAGCCGTAGAGATGCCAGCACAGGTTACATCCGCCACATCTGGCCCATTTATTATGTGTGGTCCACTATAACAGCCTAAGCCCATCGGGCCAGCCCCACTGAAAAGGGCCGTGAAAGGAATTTTTACAATAAACTACCTGATTAATATAGAACTTACATTCCAATGTGCTTTTTAAAAATATTTTAAATAAGCTACCTTATTAATCTAAGTAATTATCATTAGAAAATCTTCCATTAAATTGATTAATAGCCATTCAAGTTGCCAAATGCCATAAAGGAATGGGCGGTTCTAGTGGGCCCACCTTGATGTTTATACAAAATCCACCCCAACCACCATGTGAATCAACCTATTAGGAGCTAAAATAAGCCAATTTATAAATTAAGTGCTCACCGTCCAAATTGCTTCTATTGGTGTGGTCCAACTTAGCAATGGATGGATTTAAATTTGGGCATTAGTCTGAATATTTGTCTAGTATGTAATTGAAATTGATTTTATATAATTATTATGATGGCCATTTAAAAATCAAGGGTGAACTTTTCAGGTGGCTCTCCCATATAATGATTCAGCTCTTCTTTTTTTCTTTTATTTTCTTTCTTGTTTTTTAACCTTTGGTCTATCTCTGAATTATACATCTATTGCTTGAAGTAGATCTTACATGCACTTTACGATGGAACCCGTAGAAACTAAGGGTGGGTGGACCATAAAATCTTTTTTTTTTTTTAAACATATCAGCAGCGTAAATAGGTTTTATGGTATGTATGTGAAATCCCTTTTAATAATTAGATGTGTAATTCTACATTAGATTTAGTGTTAAAATATTAGGTTGACTTGTGATTCAAGTGGGTCCTTGCTCTCACTCCTGTGGTAGACTTTTAAGAGTTTCAACTCTCAGTCAAGGGTTCGAGTACCCATAGGTGGTGAAATCCCACTACGGCGTGAGTGTGTGGCAATGTGTGTGCGTGTGTTTAAAAACAAAAATTTTAAAAATGGGCACACTAAAGAAAGCAATTAGGAAAGAGATGTTCACCTTTGACTTTTACAAGGTTCACCACGATGATTATATGAAATCCATTCCAACAAAAATCAGGCCCATCTAAGGGAAACGATTTGGTGGGTTAGTTTTACGCTATAAACTTTATTTAATTGCGTGGTTCAATTAAATCATGAATGAAGATGAGGTTTTGGCTTTGAGCCTAATAAGGGGTGTTGCGCACGATGGTCAAGTAGATTTTATATAAACATAGAGTTGTACACTAGTTGAACCGAGTTGAGCTTGGCATAGCTTGACTTGGCTCGGCCATTAGCTGACTGTAACATCCCGGATTTTCACTGTTTTGGATTTCCAAAAATTCTTGATATTTTTTTTAATTAACTTATACTATCACGTACTGACCATTAGCACTCAATGTTAGCTTATACACGAGTTAATTAATCCAAGATTAGCCAAATTTAATAGACCAGACAGGCCGTGATAAGGCCTGGTGCAGGCCGCCAAGCCAGATGGCCCGTTTACACTTAACAACAGCCCGTGTGGGCCACCCAACGACCGAGAAGGGTCAGAAAAATCTAAAACTTTAGAAAATCATAAATCTCACTGGGCTTGTGGTCCATCGCGGACTGCGGACCCAGTGGACACCCAGAAGTATCATCTGGCATAGGCCCAATGCACCCCACCAATGCCAGAATTAAAATCTGGCACTGACAAAAGAAACTGAGACTCCGGGCCTTCCAGCCGTCGGATTTCTTCCAAATTTACGGTGAAGGTTTAATGTATTTTTCAACGCCTGCCCACCAAATCTAGGCCCCGATCGTGGTACGATGACCGTTGATCGTAAATCGGACCTGTGCGATCAAACCCCATATCCGATCGCTCCCAAATTTTGCATGGCCCTTCATCGGCCCATGAATCACCTACCCTATAAATTTCATGGCCAGAGGGCCACCAGAAATGCCCCATCAATCAGAATGGCCCCCAAAGAGCCACTTAAAGGTCGGAAACGCTTGCTCAGATCATATATCCGTTCACCCGTCGCCCTAAATTTTTGCATGGACCCTAGTCAAGCCATAGGGCACCTACACACCAAATTTGGTGGTTAGAGGGGTGTTAGGGCCACCCCAACACCAATAGGGAGTCCCATAAGTCTATTTTAGGAAATTATGGAAGCTTGGGGCCTTTTTCACCAAATATGGAATTATAAAAAGGGCCTCATTTGGGCACCCCTCTCCCCATACGAATTTTGCCCTAGAAGAGAGAAAAGGGAGAAGAGAAAGAGGAGAAAGGAGAAGAAAGAGGGAGGAAAGAAGGCATGGTGGACTCTCAATCAAGGTGGGGCCCAAGAGGATCAAACCCACAACCTTCTACACCTTCTCCAAGAAGAAACCCTACACCACAACCACCGAAAATCGTCCATGGGCCATCTAGGTAAGATCCCTCACTCATTTCTCTTGAAATCCTTGTATTGAAGAAGAAAATGCATGGATTTCTCTCATGTTTGAATTGTTTTAGGGATTCCGGTCGGCCAACCTCCAAAACCCTCATTCCTAGGTCATTTTTGAGCCTCCAACGAATCACAAGGTGCGGACTATTGCTCTTAGGTGGCCTAGCACCAATTTTAATATATATTTAATGATTTTGGTTGCTTGGATTCTAGGTTAGGAGTATCTAGAGGAACCTTAGGATTTGTATGTATGTTAAAATTGTATGTTTGGCTTGCACGATGTTGTCTTGTTCCTTACATGATTGGTGTATGGGTGTTTGTATGCTCAAGCCTTGTTGATTTCTCCATATATTATTGCTTCATAGTATGTATGATTTCATCACTCTTATGCATGGAATTTCTTAAGATGGAGGAAGTGTTAACTTCCTCACAAACCCACACGACTCACACGCACTTTACTTCATGACTTCTTGCTAGGAATATTTGATTTATATGACTGAGATGTATGATATATGATGTTGATATGTTGGTTGATAGCTAGTATAGTTGGCTTGTTATGGATCACCCCCACGCCTTTGGGTTGGTCAGGAACACGAGGAGAGATGGTAGTCCCATCGGTTGGACTATGCTAGGGCTAGACCAGTGGGTTTGGGCGGGTGTGTTCGGGTGGCTGTAGTTTGACTACATGTGTCTCTTGTGCCCGATGTCACTCGTCTCACGCTCGCCTGACTCATGCGGTCTAGCCTACTACCTGATCAATCCTGTTTGTTAACCCTGTTCGCTCACATATGTATGGAACCTGAAACACCTTATAACCATTGTGGCCCATTGATAACTAGATTGCAATTGGTCCACAGTCTCGTGAGCCGGGCATGGTGGAATGGGACACTATGTCTGAGCTGTCGGCCTACGCTGGGGTACCGCGCCTCCCCGTAGTGACCGCGAGCGATCCCTTCCTTTTGGCACTCCTCATGTGCTTGGTGTCGGGGATGAGGAACCCGACGGGATCACGGACCGCGAGGTCTCGGCCTCACGCGTTGATGGGGTCTTGGCCTCGCAACTAGCTTAGGGCATTGATACGTAGGGTGAATCAGAATCCCCAACCTGCTGGATGAATGGACTTAACTAATAACTCGGCTAACACGATCGCATTGCATGCATTAGTTAGGGTGGCGACTCGGAAGTCGAGGTCGCTCTGAGGGAGTGCTGTCATATGCGATCGTTAGATGGAGTCGCTTGAGGGAGTGTTGTGGCGAGGGCATGCATCATATCATCCCGCATGCATGCATTTTAAATAAGAGTTATTAGGTGTTGATGATTGTCTGTTTTTCATTAAGTTCATATTACAATTGATGTCTGTTGTAACTTGAGACCAATAGTTCACACTGAGTTGATCACTCACTCCCACTCTGGGACGGTGTTTTAAAACACCAACCAGACCCATTCATAGATGCAGGTGACTCAGAGCATGAGGAGCCTGGCGAGGCGAGCTTGGACGAGGAGGACGGGCTCTCCTACTTGCAGCTGATGGGCGGCTCTCCATCGGCTTGATCGGGCTAGATTTGGATTTGCTGAGCCCGCTTTATTCTTTTTGAACATAGCCTTCTTTTGTAGTTCTGTTGGGTAACGCCTTGGGCGACCCTTTATTATTTTTGGACCTTTATATATGTGAGTTATCCTTCATTCCAGTAGACTGGTGTGATTGTGCTTCGTGCCTCAGGTAATTCCAAATTGCGCAGTTAAATTCGATTAATCATAAAAAATCATAAATGCATGATAAGTGACACTCGGGAACTCGGGAGTCGAGTCGATGCACGACCCCCGATTTTCCGGGGTGTTACACTGACCCTATCTCGAACTCGGCTCGGTTCGGTCCTCGAGATTGATTGGCCAATTCGACTCAGTTTGGTCAATGGCTTAGGCCAGTTCGAGCCAAGATCGAGCATGTGCAACATTTTCTCAAACACATGGAGTGTACTTTTAATTTCTCACAGTATGTAAAACAACAACAATAGTTTATAAGTATTTCATCAAACAATTAATAGGCAACATTAAAATCAAAATACAGGGGTATTTGTTTCATATCCATACATTCCTTGCTACTAGTTGACACTTTGTTGAGTATTTCATCAAGCATTTGGTGAGCAACATCAATATCAAAGTAATCGAATCACTGAACTTGTTTGATCTGAGTTCGATTTGAGCCTAGACAAGCTTGAACTCGGCTCAAAAAATTTTCGAGTTCCAAAAATCAGCTCAAATAGGCTCGAACTCAATTTTGAATCGAGCTTTTTCGAGTCGAGTCGAGCCAATTAACTGAGCTAACTCGGTTCATGTACAGCTATGTAAAAACATCATGGTTGGGCCCACGAGAGCTGCGGACTCTTTTGCTCATGCAGTCACCAAGCACTATAATTACCTACACAACCGGGTAGCTTTTTCAAAGCTTCATCAAAATAAAGAACCCAAATGTAAATTCTATATAAGTAGTTTTTTGCAAATTTGCTATGATAAAGTTGGATGGTTGAAAGAAAAATATGAGCAATGGACCATATTTCCAGGATCTCTCGCACCCGTTCATTCCCACATGTGTGTGGACGCCTCTTTGTCTTATCCTCGTGCAAATAGCTGTTGCTTTTTATCCATTGCAAATATATGGTCCCATACAAAATTTATATGAAAATGACGGGGTGGCCCACTACATGGTGGGGTCCACAATAGCTCGTTTCGAAATCGGATTGCGTCCTACCCCGCCTAATTTGTCCGGGCAGGGATCCATGGGGTTTACTGTGATGTAAGTGTTTTATCCATGCCGTTCATAGTTTTTCTCAATCATTTTAAGATATGATCCAAAAAATAAGGTAAGTGGAAGGCTTAAGTGGACCACAAAGTGGGGATTGAACATCCACCATTAAAAACTTCCTGGGAGCTGGAGAAGTTTCGGATCAAGCTAATATTTGTGTTTCCATTTCATCCACGTCTACATGGCCTTATGAATAGGTTGGATGGTAAAAAAAAATAACATCACGGTGGCCATTAGAAAGGTTTCAATGGTGGATGTCATTATCACTGCAGATTCCTTTGGTGTGGTCCACTGGAGCTGGGTACCTGCCTCATTTTTAGGATTATAGCTTTAAAATGATCTGAGATAAGCAATGAACGGTGTGGACAAATCACTTACATCATAGTGGTCCCCACAAAGCAATCTGTTCGAGCGGGGGTAGGACTAGGGGTGTACATCGAGTCGAACTGATTCGAGCTGGCCTCAGCTCGACTCGGCTCAGCCACTAGCTGACCTTAGCTCGAACTTAGCTCGGCTCAGTCCTCAAGCTTGACTGGCCAACTCTAGGGGTGCACACGGGTCGGTTTGGTCCGGTTCTAGGGTAAAACCGGAACCGAACCGTTCCTAACGGTTCTGCGATTTTCGGAACCGGAACCGAACCGTTAACACACTGGAACCGGAACCGGAACCGAACCGTGAAAACTGGTTCAGTTCCGGATCGGTTCCACGGTTCTGAGTTTTTCAATTCCGTCACCTAGGCAAGGGTCAAACCCTCCTCTGGGACACATTGGACGGTCCAGATTATTAAAAAGGATGATGGATGGGGCTCAGTGTCAAAACCCAATCGTCATTGGCACGCACGTCCATCGCTGGACGTTTTTGGCTGGGATGTTTTGTAAAAAAAAAAAATAGGTAGGGCCACTTCTGATGGCATTCTCGGAGATCTACTCCGTTCATCCTCTTAGTAATGTGTAAGAAGAGGTGGGGACCACGGTTCCACGGTTCGGGTCGGTTCTACCTGTCCCTAAACCGGAACCGAACCGTATCCAACGGTTCTTGCAGTTTTGGAACCGGAACCGGAACCGGTGCTGTCCAGAACCGGACCGATCCAACGGTTCCGGTCCGGTTCCACGGTTCTACCGGTTAAATGTGCACCCCTAGCCAACTCGGCTCGGTTCGGTCAGCAACTCAGGCCAGTTCGAGCCAAGATCAAGTTGAGTTCGCCTATGCATCATTTTCATAAACACCTGGACTGCATCTTCAAAATCCCATTGTATGTAAAACAACAATAATAGTTTTATAGGTATTTTATCAAACACCTTCTAAGCAACATAAAAAAGCAAGAAAAAAATGGTATTTGTTTCATATACATACCTTCCTTGCCACCAGCTACACTTCGTTGAGTCATTTCATCAAACACTTAGTGAACAACATCAATATCAAAGTAACCGAGTCACTGAACTAGTTCAATCTGAGTTCAATTTGAGCTAAGTTTGATCCGAGTTGAATAAAGTGAGGCCAACTCAAACTCGGCTCTAACTCATTTTTGAGATAAAAAAAAATTGGCTTAACTCAATTCGATCTCAGCTTAGAACCAAATGGAATAGAGCTTTTTCAAGTTGAGTAGAGCGAGCTAACTGAGCTAGCTCGGTTCGTGTACACCCCTAGGGCATATTTGGGCAGTGGGATTAAAAGGGATTAGGTAGGATGGGGTTCAAAAAAATATAAATATTATCGATGCCAGAGAATGTCCCCGTTGCCATGGGATAAGAATAATGGTTGGTAATACGGTGGTACATTAAATGAATATACCCACAATCATTTGAAATTATTGAGAATAACGCACATGTGTTATATCTAAACCGGTCATTTATTTTGTAACCTCATTTTATAGCATGGGCCAAAAATAAGGTAGATCGAAAACTTATGTGGCCCCAGAAAAGTTTTCAACGGTAAGTATTCAATCCCCATTACTTTCTATGGTGGGGTTCACTTGAGCTTTAGATTTACCTGATTTTTTGGCCCATGCTCTAAAATAATCTCTAAAAATGGGTGGACGGTGTGGATATAGCCCACACATCATGGTGGGACCTACACAACTTGCTAACATTGAGTGAAATTGGCACGGACCCAATGCAATTCCATCTAATCTAATTCCAAGCTTTTCCATTCTCCCTGAACCTAGAGTGAAATTGGCAATTGGCATAGGACCATATTAATCCCATCCCACTGCCCAAACACGCCCCTAGGTAGGACGCAATCCGCGTCCGTTTTATTGAGTGACGAAGACAGTCGGTAGCTCCTATCCAAAATAGAAGCGTCACACCAATCCCTTTTACATACAACATCACATGTAATGCCTTTTTGGGACTTTTAAATTGAAAGATGTTTCCATTATGCAATCGCGCCGACTGACAATGCACAAATGCCATTAATGGTTAACATCAAAGATGCAACTTTAGTCATAGACCATCCATCGAGGGGGACCCATGATGCATGCGTTCGGACGTAAAATCTTGTTAGTTTATTCATAGGATAGGTCACATATGTATTATAGGTCAAGGATTTATTACAAGGATGAATGGGCAAAAGATTTTGGGCCCACCTGATGAGTAGCTGGCATGAAATACTGGGACCCACCGATAAAAAACAAGGTTGACGGTCAAAGAACAATCTAACGGTTGGGATAGTCACATCATTGTCGAGTTTTATTTTATGCATCATCTACGACGGTGTTTCACGTTTTGAACGGTTGGATTTACGCACACTCATGCCATGGATCTGATGCTTGTGCATGAGAGTACGGCCTACCATACTCTGCTACAACATGACGTGATTCCTCAGAAAATTGGAGGAGTGTGTTTTATGGGAAGCGGATTTTAGGTGACCCTGTGGCAGGCGCTGTGGGGCCTACCATAATGCATGTGTTTTATCCACACCGGTCATCCGTTTTTTCATCTTATTTTAAGGCATGAACCCAAAAATTAAGAAAATATAAATCTCAATTGGACCACAATATAAGAAACACTGGTGATTTAACGCTTGCCATTAAAAACTTCTAGTGGGCTAAAAAAGTTTTAGATCAAGTTGATATGTATGTGTGACCTTATCAGAAGGTTGGATGGAAAATAAATGTTACGGTGGGCCCTAGGAAGGTTTCAACAGTAAATGTCATTATCCCCACTGTTTCCTGTGGTGTGGTCTACTTGAGCATTCGAACTGCTTCATTTTTTGGTCCCGTGCCAACAATGATCTGGAAAAACGGATGGACGGCGTGGATATAAATAAGATGCATCAAGGTGGCCCCCATAGAGCAGGATCACCAGGGGATCCGCTTCCTCTTTTATGGCCAATCCTATCCCTCACACGTGCCAGGGAATACATGTGACTGATCCCTTTCATTCATGGGACTGGACCCACTTGGTTTTCACGGTGGTCTCATGTCAATAAGTGGGGCTATATGTGATGTATATGTCAAAATTTAAACCATCCAATTTCTTGATACACGTGTGGACTATTTGATGAGTAGACTGACCTGAATTTTGGGCCAGAGCACATCTATGACGGAGCACACTAGATGAACGGAGAGGATCCCACATAGACATCCTATATTGTAGGCGTGGAGTGACTAGGATTGAGATGTAGCGGATAGATGTTTAACGTGAGACAGCAGGCCGAGTCGAGGGACGCGGATTGCGTCCTACCCCCGCCCGTCTCTAGCCCCGAACGGGCAGTTCTGTGGGCGGGCCTACTGTGATGTATCTGTTTATCTAAGCCGTCCATCCATTTTCTCACGTCATTTTAAGGCATCAACACAAATATGAGAGAGATCGAACGCTTAAGTGGACCACACCAAAGATATATCTTGCCAGACGGTATGCATAAGACCGATATATCACGGTGGGCCCCAGAGAGCCCTTGACTGGACGGACGCGGATTGCGTACTACCCCCGCCCGTTCCTAGCTCCGAACGGGCAGGTCTGTGGGAGGGCCCACCGTGATGTATCTATACATCCAAACGGTCAATCTCTTTTCTCAGATTATTTTAATGTATCAAAACAAAAATGAGGCAGATCCAACGACCAAGTGGACCACACCAAATAATAAGCTTGGTTGCATTAAAATGCACAAAGCATTAAACGCCAGTTGCATTAAATGCAAGAGTCATCTGTGGGGTGGTCCATATGATCGTTGGATCTGCCTCATTTACATTAAAATAATCTGAAAAAAGGGATAGACGGTTTGGATGTACAGATACATCACGGTGGGCCCGCCTACAGAACTGCCCGTTCGGAGCTAGGGACGGGCGGGTACGAAATCCGCGTCCATACTGGACCGAGTCCGTCAACATGTGAACAGGATGCAATCCGCTTCGATTAGCGCGGAGAGAGGCAATTCGCAGGACATGTTCCAACACTGTGGGCCAGCTTTGCATCCTGACCACTCATCAGGTGAAGTCCACCGTAACATACCTCAGCCCCAAAATCTGGCCAGTCCACTCAAAAGGCATATGAAAAACTCAATTTTTAAAAGAAAAGATGAGCAATGGTCTATATTTGACATTAACGTGTGGACCACCGGAAGTCTAGAATATAGTAATTTTGGGCCAAATAAAATTCATGATGGGCCCCACCTGGTTACTTGCCTGGATCTTGTACACACCATTCCAAATTCTCACATGTGCGTGTATAAGTACTCAATCTCTCCTCGCGCGACTACCTCTAATGTTTTTTGTAATTCAAATTTTAAAACTACCGTAGCAAATGGCGAGCACTCTTGCGTGACTTGCGTATGTACGTGTGGACCGTGCTTACTGCTTCTGTGAGGGGAATTACTTTACTTTAATCAGATCCACTCCGTCCATCAGGTAAAACACTCCTTTTTGTCCTTGATCCCATAAATAAGAACTATTTAAAGCTTAGGTGGACCACCCCGCAGGGAATTTATATTTTAAACTTTAAAATTCAGGTGTTATGTCCCGTCTGAGTTTTGGAATTGTGTGATTTTGGGGGATGGTTACTTCCTGAGGATTCAAGTTAGATGAATGGATCAGATGAAATATAGATACAGCCGTAGACCCTACACAAAGCTAATGGCGAGTGTTCCATCTCAGCTGTTTCCTTTAGTGAGACCTTCCTGAATTTTGGATTGTCATGATTTCTGAGTTCAACGATAGGCAGAGTATCAGATGAACGGATTGGATCTCACCAAAGTTCCACCCACGTTAGGCAGTGGGGTTGAGAAAATTCAGGCCGATTCCTCTCCAAGTCCTCTTAACAAGCTTATTCTACAAGTGCTGGGCGTGGCCCACTGAGCTGTGCGTATGTAATCCAGTCCATCCATTACATTCTTTTCATCATGAAAGTTAGATGCTTCAAAAATTAGGTAGTTCTAATCATTATGTTGGTTATCATGTGAATTTAAAGCTCTAATCATTATGTTGATTATAATGTGAATTTAAAGATTTTTAGATGATTTTCTTTTATTTTATTAAGTGGGACCAATCTCATTGCGTCCATCCATCCAACCCTTCAATTATAAGAATTCTGCTATAAAGATGGGATTCACCAATCTTATACAAATCTAAGGTAGGCCGTACCATAAAAAAACAATGGACAACCATTTAAAATAATCTAATAATGGTTTGATCATCTAAAAATTTTGGGTTGTCCAATTTCATGGTGGGACAGCTGTAATGGAGGATACAAGTTGCTTGTGGGGCCCACTGAGATATCAAGAAGAAATCCACCCTATTCATTAATTTCTCCAGCTTATTTTAGAATATGTTTCCAAAAATAAGGTAGATTCCTAACTTAAGTGGAAATTGTGGGAATGAAAATACCCACCATTGAAACCGTCCCGGGGCCCACCATGATGTTTATATGCCACCCAAATCGTTCATTAGGTCTTTTTAATTGGGATGAAGTGAAATCTCAAATATTAGCCTGTTTCAAAACTTCTACGGCCACATAATAGCTTTGACGGTGGATTTTCCATCCCCAATGTTTCATGTAGTGTGGTCCACTTGAATTTTGGATCTACCTCATTTTTGTAATCATGTCATAACATGAGCTGGAGAAACTTCTGGACGGTGTGGATTTCTCACTGATATTTCCATGGACCCACGTAGCTTCGACCACAGGAACTTCCGGTGGGCCCCACACTCAATCCTTACAGAATAACTTTATTCCCCAAGGATCAAAGTAACAGGGCCCAAATTGATTTACATGAAGACAAGTAGGTGGGCCACCAGTCGTGTCTATTGAAGATATAAAGTTTAGGTGGGCCATACCTATCGCTACGATCTTTGTTAGCCGTCTATTTTTAAATGCCACATGCAATCATGCAATGCCTTTTTATCATAGAAACTTTTGATGATGCGTTCTTTACACGCAAGTGCGTTCGAGTGCCATTTGCAAGAGGCCATCAACGGTCAATACAAAACTTCCGTGACTGATTGGTGACAGATCTGGACTGTCCAATTAGTAGACCACATCTTGGATGGCCGTAGGTGAAAATTAGTAAAGATTATGAGATCCATCATCAATTTCTTTGGTGGTCAAGAAAAGTTTGGATAGACGGCTCATGATAAGTCTATGGATCGGATGGCTCAAAACAGCCCATCACTTCAATCTTTGACAATTGGTCCATCCATGAGATGGGCTATCGATTGGTCGGTCTGGATTGATCGACACATTCCATGATCGTATGAGTTATCAGTACTTATCACCCTGAACGGGTACGTGGATTGCATGCGAAGGGCTTTCGCAGGAACTCCCTGCGACGGGACGCTAGGTGGGGCCCTCCGTGATGTTTTTTAGATATCCACACCGTCCATCCGTGTTAAAAGATCATTTTAGGGCATGGTCGTAAAAATGAGGCAGATCTAAAACTCAACTGGGACAAACGACTTGGAACATTTGGATAGGAAAATGCCTACCGTTGAAACCTCCCTGGCCCCACTGAGATGTTACATGACATCCATACAGTTCATAAGTTCATTCCTAACGAGATGAACTGAAAACAGAAAATATTATTCTAACCCAAAACTTCTATGGCCCCACGAATGCTTCAACGGTGGATGTTCAATCCTCGCTGTTTTCTCTCACGCGGTCCACTTGAGTTTTGGATCTGTATCATTTTCGAGCCCATGTCCTAAAATGATATGTAAAAATGGATGGACGGCGTGGATATCTCACAAATAGCACGGTGGGCCCCACCAAGCTTACCGTAACAGGAAGTTCCTTTCACAAGGAATCCGCGTTTACCGTAAGTAGACACACCATGTATGGATTAGACCTCGAATAAAGAAGAATACCACGTGTCAGGCCTGGATTCCACACGTGTCACTCTTTTCTTTGTGTGGGGACCACCTCACGCACCATCATGGACCTCCTTTTCATAAAGAGGGTTGAAAGCAACGGCGCACCGATCCTGTCCTTGATGGACGCTCAACGACCCTAATGTTTTCAGAATATTTTATGCCTCCGTCGCGGCTGAGATCTACCGTGTATATCGCCAGCTCCTGCGGCCCATATGCTAAGACGACGAGATAATTTGAACCGTCCATATTACTACTCTACGTAAGCTATGTTCTATAATCACGGTTCAGTGATGATCCTAGCCTTTGAATTTTAGAGTTGAATGCTTAGGCAATGAAAAATTCTAATATTCATCTACAGACGGTGATAATCACAATCATGCGTTCTGCATAAGTTTCTTAGAATGGCCCATATAGCATAGAGTCTAAAATATGGACGGTTACGATCATCAGATGAAGAGCATCTGGGCTCCAACGGACGGAGTCAGACGCTGGATTGTGAGTCGCGATGGATGCAAAACGAACACCTCTTTTAGGTAAGATTGGAGGAGGGAAAGATAGGCATGGATCGGACTGACTGTGGCTGGCCATGCACGAGGAATATCAAATGAAATTACAAAACTACCCTTTATAAAATTTCCTTAGATGATGCCACGTGTCTTTACAAGGGAGTATCGACGCCCCAAACCATGGGACGACACGTTATGTTACACATGTAAGAGATCTGGTCCGTGCATCATATGGACCCACCTGATCATGGATGGCTTGGATCTCATGCATGTGTTTATCCACACATTTAAAAGTAGACATACATGATGGACGGTCAGATCCCACACATGTACGCCACGTTGGCAGATGCATTGGTGTAAGTGCATGGCACATGCCATGAACATCCGAACCAAGAGCAAAAGGACAAACTAAGACTCTCGTCAGCTGGTTTGACACACGACAAAAATCTTTGGAATTGTTTATTTTAGAATTATTTATTAAAAATTGAGAAAAATCCAACCATTCATTTGTAGATCGGGCGTGGATCAGGTGCCCTCACCGTGGGGCCCACCTTGATGTATGTGTTGTATTTGTATATTCCATCAGTTTTTCTAGTTCATTTAAGGCATGATTGCTTTGGCCAAGCATATCCGGATCTTAAATGGACCCAACGGTAAGGATTGAATGCCAACGGTGGAAAACTTCTTAAGGCTACAAAAGTCTTGGATCGAGATAGTATTTGTGTTTTGCCTTTGTTGGTGTGATTTTATTATCGAATTGTTTGAAAAATTAGAGTAAGCCTAGTAAGTTTTTAATATAAAAAAATTATAATTAAATGAAAACCCAAATAAAATAAAATAAAGAAAATTAAACTAGATTTAACCCAGTATCAAATACGATTTTCTTAAAGCATTATTCACTCATCCTCGTTGGTACGAAATTGATGTTGGGTTACTATGAACCGCAATTCTATGATACAAGTTTTTGCGGTTCTATGTATCAACAAAAAAAAAAAAAAAAAAAAAAAAAAAAAAACTATCGGCATGCAATTTTCAATTCGACAAACTTTGTGTATTGTGAGAACAGATAATTCACTTCACATGCTTATAAAAAGAGAATGATTAAAATTATAATGGAAAATTTGTGATGCAAAATGATGTTTAATCCTCAATTTAAGCTAGATTTTATAAAGAATGAAAAACCATGTATTTTAATTTACAGAGAGAGTTTAAACAATTATGTCTTATATGAAGAAGCGTGACTTAACATAAATCGGTTAAATTAGCCATTTCTTACTGTTTGAAAAGTGCAACGGTAAGATTCGAATGGCCAAAACTTAGTAACGGTCAATTTTCGCCTACCAATTAGTGCAACGATCGATTTTTGTTGGCCAATTAGCATAGCAATCATTCTTTTTCATTCCGACATATTTGCACAGTGGCTAATCTTTGTTGGTTGATTATTGAAATAAATGATCTTGTGATGGATTTACTCAATATGGTTGTTTTGTCAACGACTTAGCCTAGTTGTACCACGACTTGCATCGGATTGTATTAGTTTGCAGTAAGTCACATGGGAGCGATACGATGCACATATGTGAAGTGTGTCACTAACGCCTCCACAACCACACTATTCATGCGCATATGCATGTGTTCCAGTGCACCGCACTTAAATAGTGCGAGCTGGCTTTCTTTTCTCTCCATTCTCCAAGTAAGGATATTAGAGAACTCAAAGCTGATAAAGTTTTTTAAACACTCAAGGATGTATTTCTCCATTTATGGGACGCTCGTGGGGCGTCCAATTGTTCTTCAGACCGTCTGATGTATGATAGAGTAATAGATATATGACTAAAATTACTTGGATTTATGATATAACAGGATTCAGAGTCTCGACAAGTCACAAAGCATAAATCCTTTGCAACTCTAGAATGCGCATGCATGGGTGTTAAGTTGCCATAGACCTTGAAAAGCTTAGTAAGAGGGGTTATGAGAAAATAACGACGAATGAATACCTCCCGTAACACCTCATTCAGCTTGCTTGTATCCTTGGACATCGAGCCCTAGAGGAGGGTGTAATTGATTTCATTGGCTCGATTCAGTTTCCTTGGTTGTGCAATACTTTTGACAATGATTTCAGAATGTCTCATTTGAGTACTTTAGTCACCACTAACAAGAAAAAAAGCTTTAAAATCCATGGACGGTTATGTAACGCTCCGGAAAATCGGGGGTCATGCATATGCTCGACTCCCGAGTTCCCGAGTGTCACTTATCATCAATTTTATGGTTTTACGATTAATCAAGCTTAAATGTGCAATTTGGAATATCCTGGAGCATGAAACACAATCACACAAGTCTACTGAAATGAAGAAGATATATATGTATATATTAACATGTTCGAAGAATGTATACAGGCCGCCCAAGGCGCCGCCCAACAAAATCGCAAAAGAATAGTGGATCCAAAAGAATAGAGCCGAGCCCACGCTCAGCGATCCGATCCCGCCTCTCCAGCTGACTGAGAGTCGTCCATCAGCTGGAAGTATGACAACTCCTCCTCCTCGTCGAGAGTAGCATCGCCACGCTCCATCTGCCCTGCATCCCCTGCATCTATGAGAGAGTCTGATTGTTGTTTTAAAATACCGTCCCAGAGTGGGAGTGAGTGATCAACTCAGTGTGAACTATTAGTCTTAAGTTATAACATGCATCAATTATAATATGTACTTAATGAAAAACAGTCTATCATCAACACCTACAACTCTTATTTAAATGCATGCATGCGGGATGATATGATGTATGCCCTCGCCACAACGCTCCCTCGAGCGACTCTATCTAACGATCGCATATGACCACACTCCCTCAGAGCGACCTCGACTTCCGAGTCGCCACCCTAACTAATGCGATGCAATGCGATAGTGTTAGCCGAGTTATTAGTTAAATCCATACATCCAGCAGATTGGGGAATCTGATACACCCCACGTATCAACGCCCTAAGCTGGTTGTGAGGCCAAGGCCCCATCAACGCGTGAGGCCGAGACATCGCGGTCCGTGATCCTGTCGGGTTCCTCATCCCCGACTTCAAGCACATGAGGAGTGCCGAAAGGAAGAGATCGCTCGCGGTCACTACGGGGAGGCGCAGTACCCCAGCGTAGGCTGACATCTCGGACATAATGTCCCATTCCACCATGCCCGGCTCACGAGACTGCGGATCAGTTTCAAGTGGATTATTAATGGGCTACAATGGTTGCAGGGTGGTTCAGGTTCCATACATATGTGAGCACACAAGGTTAACAAAGAGGGTTGATCAGTTAGTAGGCTAGACCGCACGAGTCAGGCGAGTGTGAGACGAGTGACCTCGGGCACAAGGGTCCCATGTAGTCGAACTACAACCGCCCGAACACACCCGCCCAAAACCACGTGTTTAGCCTCGAGGCGGTCCTACCAATGGAGCCACCTTCGCTCTCCTCATGTTTCCTGACTAACCCAAGGGTATGGAGGGTGATTCATAGCATGCCGACTACCAATGTATAATCTAAAATAAACCACATCATGTTCTCATACTTCTCAACATATCATTCAGATTCTCATAGCAAGCATGGTTAACAACATCACGAAACAACGCATGTGAGGTGTGTGTGTGGGTGAGGAAGTTACGCACTTCCTCCATCTCAAGCCATCATATGCACAAGGGTAATGAAAGCATACATACTATGGGGTAACAATATATGGAAAAAATTAACAAGGCATAAACAAGTATTCATCCATACACATAAGCATATGAGAAGCAAGAGCACCATCATGGAGGGTAAGCATGCAAATCCATACGGTTTCAACAACATACATTCCTAGGGCTTTCTCTAGATTATTAAATCGTAACATCCAAACAATCAAAATCATTAAGCTCATACTAAAATTGGTGCTAGGCCACCTAAGAACAATAGTCCGCACCTTAGGATTCGTTGGAGACTTGAAAATGACTTAGGAACGTCGATTTAGGGGCTAGCTGGTCGGAATCCCTAAAGCAAGCTCATACATGTGAGAAATCCATGCAAAAAACCCCCTTTCTCACAAGGGTTCTAAGGCAAAGGGAGGAGGAACTTTATCTAGACGATTGACAGACGATTTTAGTGGTTGTGGTATAGGGTTTCCTCTTGGAGATGAGTTAGGGAGTTGAAGGGGTTGATTTCCTTGGGCCCCACCTTGATTTAGGGTCCACCTTGCTCACTTTCACTCTCTCCTTCTTTTCTCCTTGCTCTCTAGCTCTCTCTTTCTCTCTTGGCAATGGTGGTTGTGGTGGGGGTTATGAGATAAGGGTTAGGGATTTTATTTACTAGAGTCGGGGCCCTTGGCCTTAAGTTTTCATAATTTCTCAAAATAGCCTTCTAGGTCTCTCTATGGGTTTTGGGGTGGGCCCAACACCTCATTGGCCACCAAATTTGGCATGTAAGTGTGTTATGGCCCGATTAGGGTCTTTGCAAGGTTTGAGGACAAACGGATGAACAGATATATGATCTGAGTAAGTGTTTCCGACCTTTAAGTGGCCCTGGGAGGCCCATTCTTATTGATGGGGCATTTCTGGTGGCCATTTGGCCATGAAATTTATAGGCTAGGTGCTCCATGGCCCGATGAAGGGCCACGCAAAATTTGAGAACGATCGGATATGAGGTTTGGTCATACGGGTCCGATTTGCGATCAACGGTCACTGTGCCACGATCGGGTCCCAGATTTGGTGGACGGGCGTAGAAAAATACATTAAACCTTCACCGTAAATTTGGAAGAAATTCGACGGCTGAAAAGCCTGGAATCTTAGTTTCATTCAAGTGATGCCAGATTCCAATCTGGCATTGGTGGGGTGCATTTGACAAGTGCTAAATTTCAATTCTGGGTGTCCACTGAGTCCGCAGTCCGCGATGGACCACAAGCCCAATGAGATATATGATTCCCTAAACTTTTAGATTTTTCTGACCCTTCTCGGTCGCTGGGTGGCCCACTGGGTCCGCAGTCCGCGATGGACCACAAGCCCAATGAGATATATGATTCTCTAAACTTTTAGATTTTTCTGACCCTTCTCGGTCGCTGGGTGGCTCACACGGGCTGTTGTTAAGTGTAAACAGGCCATTTGGCTTGACGGCCTGCACTTGGTTCCATCATAACTAGACTGGTCCGCCCCAATATAAACTAACATTGAGTGCTAATGGTCATTAAGTGATATTATAAGTTAAATTAAAAAAAAATTTTAAGAATTTTTGGAAATCCAAAATAGTTAAAATCCAGAATGTTACAGGTTAGAATTTGTGGAATCACTTAGAGATTGGGAAAACCATGTTTTCCAGACTCAAGTGACTCCTAGTTTGATTTGTGCCAGGGATTTTGAGTAAGGGTTAGGAATTAAGTCCCCTTTATAGTTATTTGATGCAGAGACAGGTATGTGCGTTTTGGTAGGTTTGGTTTTGCCAAGCATTCTTTTGATCATGCTTACTCATAATGTAAGCATAGGGTTGAAAAAACTGAAGTATAAGGGCTTGTTCGATTTTTTAGCTCAACCGTAATTACTATGTAAATGGGTAATAAATATTTAGCTAGGTAATTACCACATCTTTCCCAATGTGGATGTCACTACTTACTTTTTTAACACTTATATCCAGAAATTTATGAAATTAATGTAGGGCCCATCGTGATGTATGTGACTTATCCGCACCATTCATTTGTTATGTCAGCTGAATTTAAGGCATAAGACAAAAAATGAGGCAGATCCAAAGCTCAAATGGACCACACCACAGGAAACAACGGGAATTGAACACCTACCATTAAAAACTTCTTAGGGCCCTTAAAAGTTTTGAATCAAGTTGATATTTGTGTTTTCTTCTTAACCATGTCCATGTGATCCTATGAACGGGTTAGATGATGAAAAAAACCTCAATGTGGAGCTAGTGAAGGAAATAACTTTCAACGGTGGACAAATTGAGGTCACTGTTTCCTTTCGTGTGGACCATTTGAGCGTTGGATCTGCCTCATTTTTTGGTTGATGCCCCAAAAGGTTCTAATAAAATAGATGGACGGTGCGGATATATCATATACATTACGGTGGGAGTCCACAGATTTAAGTCAACACTTATATACCAATTTTGTGGTGAAATTACTCTTACATTTTCAAACAAGGTGAAAAGATAATAATTACTTATTTGTTTGACCCTAAGTGAAAGGATTTGAAAAACTGAACCACAATTGAAGGGTTGTGATTGGTCTAATGTAACAAACCTACAACCGGCCCAGAGGCAGCCAATTTTGATCGAAAATGGCCAAGAGGCAGTCAGTTTTAATCAAAATCAATTAAGGGTTAGCTGGATCCGATCAAAACCAATTTCCTCGTAGACGCATGATCAAAACCGGCTACCGAAGGGTAGGTTTTGAGTCGGCTACTGTATGTGGCCCAATCTAACCCGTTAATTATTTTTTGGTCATGTTTTCATCCATGTACATGTTCTAATTAATTGGGGGTAAAAGGTAGTAAAAAATAAAGAGTAGCTATGCTCAAATGTATGGTGTCTACCATGTCTCAAATCCATTCTCCACACAACGTGAGACTAAAGATTTTTAAAAAACTTTGACTTTTTCTAACAAAATTTAGAAGAAAATTAAAATTAAAATATATTTGAATACGATAGGGTAAAGATGCATGTGTAAGACTAGCATTGTATAATCTAATTTAACAAATCCCAATTAAAATAAATTTCAACATTTAACAATGGGCATTTGATGACCACTTTTTCTTAAGGTGTGGTCCACTTGAAATTTGAATCTACATTATTTTTTTAGATTGTCCTGAAATGAGCTGAAAAAACTAATAGACAACCTAGATATAACACATACATTAATACATCAAGGTGGGCCCCATGGTCAGCTACTAATTTGATAATAACTAATACCTAATCAGCTCACTTATAGCTCGCCCTCAATATAAAGTAGGCTGATTTCCTCAATATGAAATAGGTTGATTGTTAGGTAAGAAAATCTAAACACATGGTCTACCTAATGAAAATTCCAGATCTTGCACACATGTTTCGTATTAATAAGTGCTATTAAGCGTCTAAGGTGGGGTCCACACATTTGAATAAGCCAGCTTCTTCTAGAAATAATATGAAAGTGGTTGGGACAATAGAAGAAAATATCATCATTTATTCAAGTCAAAAAATGAAAAAAAAAAAAAAAAAAAAAAAGAGAGAGAAAAAAAAGAGAGAGACTTTAGCTTAAAAGAGAATGGACTTATTAACCGCAATTGGTGCCACTTGTTTCCTCTTTATATGAATTTTTCAAACAGAAAAATGCATTTTTTAAACGGTTACATCGAGTACTGAATGTTTGGCATTGAAAAGAATGTAACAAGACAAGTGGGTCCCACAGAGCCTGTTGACTTGCTGGAGCGGATTAGGTGTTACCATGAGGGGCCCACCTTGATGAATGTGTTGTATATTTTTAGAATGTTATCTCAAAAATTAAACAGATCCAAATCTCTGGTGGACCACACCAATGGAATAAGTGGTGAATGACCATTAAAAGCTTTTTCTAGGCCACAAAAGTTTTGGATGAAGCTAAAATTTATATTTTTTCTTCATCCAGGTCTGGTTGACCTTATCAATGGGTTGGATGGCAAATAGACATTATGGATCTGCTTACGGTGGGCCCTAGGAAGTTTTTAATGGTGGACATTCAATCACCATTTTTTACTGTAGTGTGGTCACCTGAGATTTGAATCTGCCAAATGTTTAGGAACATGTCCTAAAATAGGCCGAAAATACGGATGGACGGTGTGGATATACAACATATCATCAAGGTGGGCCCCACAGTAAGGGTAACAAGTGGCCGTTCATTTGTTTGGCAGATGCTGTGCTTATTTTGTGGCCCACCTGCGGTGTGAAATAGTCTGAATAGCACAATTCACTTGTTTGCAGAGGAAAGCAATTCATTTGCAATTTTATTTTGTAATTACTAAGTAAAAAATTTTCAATGAACCAATACAGCTGTACATTCACACTCACCCTGCCAAATGGACGGTCAAGATTCACTAATCGTACAACCACGTATCCACTAGCGAATCACATGAAATACCGAATAAAATAGAAACCGAAAAGCTCACGCCGGAAGCGGATTCCGTCCGGCCCCGCCCATCTCTAGCAAAGAACGGGCAGATCTGTGTGGGGCCCACCGTGATGTATCTATTATCCACACCGTACATCCCTTCTCTCAGATGGTATGAGTTAAAAAATGAGGTAGATCCAACGCTCAAATTGATCACATTAGAGATGACTCTGGCATTTAATGCCGTATGGTCCACTTGAGCGTTGAATCATTACTCATTTACTATACAATACAGCACATTACCACCGTAATTAGTAATCCAAATGGGTCAGATTTCAAAACAAGTCAAAATAACTACTAGAGCTGTTAGGAAGTTAGCTCGGTTATCTTGCCCGACTCAACTCGGCTCGAAAAAGCTTGATTCCATTTGGTTCGAATCTGAGTTCGAGCTTGGATGAGCTATTTTTTTAGCTTATAAAATTTTTGATCCAAGTACGAGCTTGGCCAAGTTCGAATCAACTGGGATCAAACCTCAACTCTAATTGAACTCAGATTAAAACAGTTCAATAACTCAATTATTTTGATATTGATGTTGCTCACCAGGTGTTTGATGAAATGACTCAACGAAGTATTGTTTTAGGTGCATACATTCTCCGTAAGATCAGTTGGTGGCGAAGAAGGTATAGATGTGAAACAAATCATTATTGAAAGAAAAACATGACGTGATAAAACTACCTTTGATCTTAATTTTAATGTTGCCCATTAAGTATTTGATGAAATACTTGTAATTTGATGCTGTTGCTTTGCATGATGTGAGAAATTGAAGGTGCACTCCATGTGTTTGAGAAAATGCCGCACTGTCTCGAATTTGGCTTGAATAAGCTTGAGATGTTGATTGAACTGAGCCGCACTGACCCATCAAGCTAGAGGATTGAGCTTAGCCGAGTCGAGTTTAATTTAAGGTTAGTTAGTGACTGAGCCGAGTTGATCTGAGTTGCGCAAGCTCAATCCGTGTACACCCAGATTCATAGCTCAACTGGCAAACTGAGTGGAGATACCTAGTTTCAACATTTGAGGTCTTGGTATCGATCCCTAGTGGGGGTGGCTAACATAGAGTGCTGTACTGACATGGGTGTGTACTAACAAGCTAACCCAAAAAAGAAGAAGAAGAAGCCCAATTCGTGTACAGCTTTAATAACAACTTTAAAATACATCATATTCCATTTACCTCCGGTTCTCTACTTCCAAAACCTCAACAGTAGGTACTTGGATTTGCAATAGATCCGTGTACCTTCAAATCTAAGGTGGTAAAGGCCCCTAATTCTTGCCAATGGAGTTCGTGCAAGTGAGATTGTGAGGGGACCCGCGTGTGAAACCGCTTATGAGATCAGGACCATTCATCCCATTTGGGCCATCCTTAACATTCTATGGCCTAATGCTTATGAGATTAAGACCATTCATTTCACTTGGGCCATCCTTAACATTCTATGGCCTTTAAAATAGGGTAGCCCTACCCCCACAAGGACCTTGCTAGAGATGGACGGTTCTAGCAGGGCTCTGTGGGGCCTTCTGTGATGTATATGTTTTATCCATGCTGTCCATCCATTTCAAAAGACCATTTTAGTGCACGAACCAAAACAGATTGAGATTGAAAGCTCAACTGTACCACACCACACCATACAGTGAGGATTTAAAGCCTACCCTACCGTTGAAAACGACACTAGGGCTACAGAAATTTTGGATCGACCTGATATTTATGATTTCCAATCATCAAGGTCTACGTTACCTTATGAACGAGTCAGATGTCAAATAAGCATCACGGCCGTCCCTAGTAAATTTTCAAACGTTAGGAGTTTAATCCTCACCACTTTCTATGATGTGGTCCACTTAAGCCTTTGATCTGTTTAATTTTTGGCTCATATGTTGAGATGATTTGTCAAAATAGATGGTTCGTGTGGATAAAAAATATACATCAAGGTGGACCCCACAGAGCCCATGACATGACTGTCCGTTTGTAGCTAAGTCCTGATGGATGTAGTACCCAATCCGCGCTTTTAAAGAATACCTCTTCAGAGAATCAAGACGACAAGACCAACGGTCCATATTCAACGTGTGTTACTGGCTCAGCTGATGCCTGAGTATATATATATTATATATATATATATATATATATATATATATATAGATATATATATATATATATGAGCTCATGGGAACTTTCCGTGATGTAGAGCTGTGTGGGCCCCACCGTGATGCGTGTCAAAAATCTACCCCATCAGTCAGATGCACTATTCCATGTGGGCCTCGGGATTAAAAATCTAAGTCAATCCATGACTCTTGTGGGCCACACCACATACAAAAGTTGAGAGGGTTATGCTTCGTCGTATGAACGGATTGGATCTATCTCACGTGTTCCGCACTGGCGTGTGCGCCGAGGCTGCTTCTGTACATGACTTGGGCAAGTAGTACAAACAGAGAGGTTTGTTAATTCCACACGCTTAGGCTGCACATACACACTAAGTCAAACGTGTGCAATATCTGAGGTTTACATCCAGCTGTAGGCGATGGTTAGATCTTGTGCCTCAAAATTCAGGTCATTTCACTCTTCAAGTGGGCCGCTATGTATAAATTAAACCGATTTTCAAAACAAATTATTTCTGGCCGTCCAATTGTTTTGTATGATATGGAAAATTTTGGCTGTCAAATGGGCTGATTTTAAGGGTAGAAGATCTTAATACTGTCTCCCACCTGATGAAGAGCTAAGATCCGGCACAAGTATTCCATAGGCACGTGTTACTGCATGTGGATTCGCAGGATTGCAACACGCGTGTGGGGTTAGCCAATCGAGAAGAACGGTTCAGTGAAATTGACCAACGGGTAAATGCGCGCCCAATCACATCAACATAATACTCTGATTTTGAACTAAGATCAAATCGAGCACAGGCCTCAGTGATGGACGTCAAGGATCAGACACACGTATGCCATGTTATCACACGTGACGTCCTGCTACCTTTCCATCTCATGTGCGCGAATACCCATATCTACAGTACGTCGCGCGTATCACATTTTCGGTGGTTGACTGAATCTGACTGTCCTGGGTTCACGGCGGAGAAAGCCGACAAGGAAGCCGGTTCTTCTCAGGGAGTCATACAGTAGATCGAGAGGAACTGGAATACGTTAAATCCATCTCTCTACAGGACATGTATCAGTTTGATTTGTATCAATCGGATCCGTTCATCTACTGAAAAATAGTTTGGATTGGTTATTTATCAAATATTATATCAATTAGATTATTTAAATATTAATAGTTTTCAACAAACCGTAATGAATATCCAACGGTCATATATTTCCATTTCTACCGTCGCTTTGAGGGCCACCACTTAGATTAATAGAATTGTCCAATAAGTGAATTTTTTTTAAAAAATAACCATTAGAGATGGGCCCAGTAGATGGAAGGACCCGATTGATGTGCGGCGAAATCTCTATCCAAAATTAAAAACATAAAATAAAATAAAAGGGAACAGACGCAGAAAGAGGAGCTCGGAAAGAAAGCATGCATACACAGAAGAAAAACTTCAGGCAGAGTGTGATGGATGATACACAGACACTTAGAAATTGCATATTTGGAATATAAATAATTCAAATTAAACGGTACAAATCATATATTTTTTTTGAGTTTAGATTAATCATGACACAAAAATTAGGCTTATTTGATCATTCGAATATCAGATTACTGGACAACTACTGGACGGTTCACATTGAATAAAAAACAATGGTCCTATTTCAACGAACAAGCATCTAAGAATCAGAGGTTAGATTTCTTCAACGAAACTGATTTTGGAATTATCACTTAAAAATAGAAAATCCTACAATTTAATCGGTTTAATTTAATTTATGACGTGTGTTCGGTTTCTGACGGCCTGCGTATCAAGCGACATATGCGGCCAGAGTATAAAAAAAGTCCCCATATATGCAGGAGATTCTCCGTTTCGACTCCTTCACGCTGTTTTCCTCTCCAGATTCGACGGAGAAAATCCCATTTCTACCCCGCTGATATTCCCGCCACTCTCATGCCGGAAGCCGTCAGATTCCGGTGAAGTTCGTCGGATTTCCAGCGACCTCTACGGCTCAAGCGAAGAAATCTCCTACTATAACTAACATAGGAGATTTGAACTGCTCAGAAATGGTTGGAAAGAGCTCTCGAAGATTCTAGAAGTAAACAGTACAGAACTCATAGAGTTCCGTCATTTTCCGGTAAAGTTCGTCAGATTTCCGGCGATATCTGCGTCTCAAAGACAGATCTCCCGCAATAGAGAATATCGGCGATTTCACGGCTTGAAGATAGAAAAGGAAAGAGCTCCGACACCTTCCTGACGGAATCCATCAGATTCCGAGCAGATCGCCATATTTCCGGTGTTTCTCTAGCTTAAAAGCGTTCCAGAACCTTCTTCCATACCTGGAGTTTCCCGTCATTGTCCAACCGGAAATCCGCCGAGAAAATCAGCAGTAAAAGCTCCAGCTGTTTTTACAGCTGAAAAAAGAGAAGACGACAAAAATCCGGAATCCGTCAAATTCGGAGAAGATCGTCAGATTTCTGGCGTTTCTCCAGCTTAAAAGAGATCCAGAACCTTCTTCCACACCTAGAGATTCTCGTCAATTTCCAACCGAAAATCCGCCAAGAAAATCAGCAGTAGAAAGCTCTAGCTGTTTTTACAGCTGAAAAACGGAAAAGATACGACAAAAAGCGGTTGTCTTGTTGAAAAAAGAGCATTCGACAGCCACAAAACCAGAAGGAGAGAGAGCGAGCGAGCGGTGGCATTAATGAAATGTAGGTGTATGTATTTGGACCGTCTTTTGAGTAGTCAAGGAAGGCAATAACGGAATTTTTGAAAAGTCAATCGCAAGTTTGAATGCAAGCATATGGAAGAGATTTGGGGAAGAGATTAGCAAAAGCAGAAGAGATTTGCAAGTTTGTTCAGTAGCTCTGTATTTTTGCAGTGGTGAATTCTGTTGTTTCTGAAGGAATCAGGGCTTTGAAAATGACAAAATACGGAATGTTGGCAGAGTTGGGGTTTTTGTAATTGCGTAATGTGGGGAGGGTTTTCCAATTGAGGGGACGGTGGTTTGCTTCTACGTCGGAATCTTCAGAAACAGAGAAAAGGAAGAAGCAAGGAAACGAAAGAGAAGAAGGTAGAAGTTTATTGGTGAGGATGGCGGATGGAGGAGAAGAAATGCGGTCATTGGCATTGACGCCAACATGGTCTGTTGCGGTTGTATTGACGGTCTTTGTCGCCGTTTCTTTGCTTGTGGAGCGCTCTATTCACCGTCTGAGCTCTGTAAGTGGCTTTTTGTTACCATTCTTTTTGGAAATTTGGCTGTTTTTTATTCCGTTAGATTGGATATTTTTGTGCTTGTTTGGATCCCCCACAAATTCGGACAGGGTGGAGTGTCATTTCTTCAAGATTATAATGCAATAATTGCCTAGGCACTTTGGGAACGTTTGTGGGGATGGGCTGTTTAGGGTGTCTATGCCATCTTCAAAATGCAAATTGCACAAGGCTCCGAATGGATGGACAGCCCCATAGTGCAGGTGGTGGGATGCGCTCTCTGCATTTTGGGGACATCCAAACAGTCTGTCTTGCATTTGTCATAGAACTGTTACCGGTTATTGTTTTTATTCTGAGATTCTCTTTAATTCTTATGCTCAAATGGTTTAGGGGAGAAAACTACCTACTATTGGGCTGCTTCAGCTGTGTCGGGTTCTTCCTTCTTCACCTTCTTCTTCTGTTTTCGTGTTACGCTTTTGTTCATTTTCAGTAGCCGCAGATGTTGGTTGCCTGAATTTGATGTATGATAGTACAGTATCTGATTGCAAGTTGGGGTTAATTGGCTGAAATTGATGGATGATAGGAATAGGATATTATCTGATTGTAAGTTGTGGTCTAATTATATCTTCTCAATCTCTAGATCTTATTAAGGTTTATGTGGAGAAGTTTAGCATGTAATATGCAATATGAGTAGTGTTAGTTTTGTTAATGCAGTTCTAAGTCTGATCCAGTTCTTATTTTCACTTGATAGAGACATTATCTTTTCTAACACCTAATTATCATCTGGGTTGTTTTTTAATCATAGATTTATTTTTTACCATCTGAACTTGCTTCTTCTTCTTTTTTTGCCATCTAAACTTTGGTATCTCAAATTGTAATTATATAGCATTTTGTACAAAAGTCTGTATGTCTATAGATTTTTAAGTTGCTTCATCTTGCATGTAAGTAGTCAGATTTGAGTCTATTACTGCATATACTATTGACTTATGCCAGGCATCACAGACATTAATATCGGGAATAATAATTTTATTTTATTTTTTAAATAAAGGAAACCTTTGCTTTTCTTTGAAAATATTAAAGTTGCACTCCATCATTTTTCTTCTCACAGTGTTCCATCTCTTCAGTGGTTGCACAGGACCCATCGGAAACCATTATTTGAAGCACTTGAAAAAATGAAAGAAGGTATATTGGGCGCCGTTGATCATTGGAAAGTATGCTTTCTTATAAACTTTGATTTTTAAACGACAATGAACTTTCTGAAACTCTAGCTTATTTATTTTCATATCTTTGATTGCTTGATCATATTATTGCCTCATTGCTTTGGTTTCTGTTCTGCAGAACTGATGCTGCTAGGCTTTATATCCCTCCTCCTCACGGCAACGTCAGGCTTGATTTCAAACATTTGTATTGACTCGAAGTTCTACAGTGGTAAGTTCTCTCCATGTACCAAGGCTGAGCTTGAAGACGATCCTCCAGAAGACGGGAAGAGTAAACAAGGGGAACGCAAACTGTCAACAAGTTCTATCATTCATCACTCATTGAGGAGGGCATTGGAGGGTCTGAGTCAGAATAGTTGTAAAAAGGCATGTGATCAAATTATCGGAATCACTGAGATGCTGTCATAAACTATAGCTACACTGGTTTTTGGTACTTTGCCACATCATTCTAACGAGCTACTTTTTGGATTTTTTTGGCTGATTACGAATTTGATCTCATGTGCAGGGTCACGAACCATTTGTTTCATATGAAGGTTTGGAGCAGCTTCATCGGTTCATCTTTGTTATGGCAATAACACATGTATCTTATAGCTGCTTAACAATGCTGCTGGCAATTGTAAAGGTGAGGAACTTGTAATAGAAGTAAGTTAATTCATAAGTCTTTAAATATTTGTAATAATCAAGTAGGTTAGTCTATTAATTTTCTTGGCTTGAAGTTTCTTGTTGAAATGGCTTTGTTCTACCGTATGTGTACATCTGTCTGGTCGCCATAACTAATTTGTATCACCCATTTTCACCCCATCTATTAGATAATTAGGATTGTCTAATCAAACTTTTTTCTTTTCTTTTCGGGGCTATCAAAGGTTCTCGAAACTGTGGATATGCGAAGTGTCCACCTCAGTTTAATGGATTTGGATCTGGATTTCTGTTGCAATTATTAATTTGGTCAGGTTTGGGTTGATGGATCTAGATTCAACTAGAACTTTGGTCGGCAGGTCAGGTATCCATTGGGTACCAGAATATATGATTTTTTAGTGTCATCCTTTATTTAATTATATTTATAGTTACTTCAAAAACTATATCAAAAAGCATGTTTCTAGAATGGACCCAAATGCAAATCCAGAGAACATGAGTCTGGACCCAATACTAGACCTGGTTAGTGGTTACGGATCAAACCACATTCCACATTCTAATTCATGCTCAAAACTAGACCCAACAGGTCCTAGATGAGTACTTGAATCCAATCGGATTCGGATCCAGTACCGCATTAAGTACACATATTTGAACATGGCTGGACCGATTCCCTTAGTCATATCTGGATATGGGTACACCCATTGTTATCAAATGCGATCGCATATGCGCATATGCGATCACATATGCGCATACTTTTGATGAAATCGCATATGCCATGATGGCATATGCGATCTGGCAAGTATGCCATGGCATACTTTTGTATGCGATAAATATGCGATGGCATATGCGAGTATGCGATCGCATACTGCATATGCGATCGCATATTTCCCAATGCCCGGCAAGATTTTTATTTTTATTTTTTATTTTTTCAAATTGGAAAAACTCATATCCTCTCCATTTTCACTATTCTTTACTCCAAAGCTCTAAATCTCTTACTCTTTCTCTCTTACACCTCTTTCTTTCTTACTCTAATCTCTCTACAATTATTTCAATTATGTTTATTTTTTGTATTTTATAAGTTGTGCTTACTTTCTGTAAATTGAGTTGTAAGTTATAACTTGTAAGTTGTTTCAAGTTATCCATTTATCATTAAAATTTCTTTCTTCGAAATTTATAATAATTAGTTATCTTTTAATGTAGCTTGTTGATTGTTTTTTTAAAATTTATCTAATATAAGTAATTAAATATATCACTTAATGAAACACATAAACTATAATGAAATAAGTAAAATAACTCAATCCAATCATGTGTACTAATGTTTTTCCCTCTTTTTTTTTTTTCAGATTTTTTTTTTTTTTTTGAAAAAAATAAATAAATATGCCATGGCATATGCGATTGTGCGATCGCATATGCGAACAGCATATGCTGATCGCATGCAATCGCATATGCGATTTGACAACATTGGGTACACAAGTAAGCAACCTGAACCTGACTTATTGACAGCCCTAGTGGTTTTGGCATGGTGACCTGTGAAGGGAGGCCTGGAGTTGATTGAAGTTCCAGATTGATGACTAGACTGCCACATGTCCAGAACACCTCATGTTCATGAATTTCCTCGATCATTCTTCACAGACACACCACATCTGTTGCTTCCTTTGCTCATAGTGACTTCCACTGTGGTGTCAAATCCCAGTGTTTGCTTTTTTCTACGGAAACATTCTTGTACAGTTAACTGCATTCTACCAATAAGATGGGGCTACTCTGTCATAATTTTGATTTGAAGAGTGAAAAACCCCCCAAAAAAGGGGGAGAAAAAGGTCCAAGTGGTTTTAAGGATAAACTCCCCATGTATTCCTCAAATTAGAAGGCAATTGAAAGATATTCGTTAGGTTAGATACCCTTGATTTCAAATTTCAAGTCTAATACTAGATGCAAGGGTCACTTCTATTTACCGTGCCCAATTCCATATGAATGCTCTGCACTTCACTTTCTCAGGAGCAGATCTGTTTCTGTTCAAGTCTCTTTCAAGTTTCAACAAAGCCGCTACATTTCTTACGGGCTTCGAGAGTTATTTTCAAAGTACTTGTACTTTTTAGCATTATACAACACTGTTTGCCAGCACAACCTTAGCATGAGCTTTGTAGAGTCTTTACATGGAATTTCATCATGTAGGGCATCCCTTTCCAACGCATACTTCTTCCATATGGATCTTTATCTGTAGTAGAATGTGTGTTTGCCCACAACTTTGAGTAACTGTGCTTCTAGAGTTTTATTGCCTCAAGTTGCAAGCTGAGTTTTGATCCTCTTGCTTCATTTCTTTGCACAATACCTTTTTAGTGACCTTTATAACTGGAAAAAGTGGTCCACGAATGCAGTTATATATGCAAAATGATCTACCATTTCTGCTCTTATAGCTCTTGTTGTAATGTTTAGTTTGTAACCGATGAAAGTTCACAATCTTGTTATGTGTTCTCCAAAAAGAAAAAAGCAAATAATCATCATTTCTTCTTCCGAGTCTCCAAAGCCTATTACTATGCTTACATTATATATTTTGTTGGCAGATCCATACTTGGAGGAACTGGGAGGATGAGGCTCACAGGGATCAGGATGACTTGTTAGCTAGTAAGTTCTTCAGCAGTGCTGGAAGAATTGTACTCCACTTAATTCATAAATGCAAGATTCGGAATGTATGAAAAATATTGCATGCCAATGTGTTCTACCAAATCATACACACTGCATATTTAATCCATGCCCATTTACAAAACTCAAATACTAGTTACAGTGTGTAAACTATTCAGAATGAGGCTAAAAAGCAACAAATGTGACTCACCCAGCCTAAGTTAATATCAGTTTCCTTTCAGCTAGGAAACCAAAACAGGATAATGAAATATCACATGTATGTCCAAGTTTTACTAGTTTGGTCAGTAACTCCTATAAACCTATCTACAATAACCTTCGTAGTAGTAAAAAATGACAAGTATGCATTTGTCTTCATACATTGTTGATAATTTCATGTGTATCTTCACATAAAAGAGCCACACGCCAGATCCTAGTTAATGAGAATGGTCTCATGATTATGGTTATGCATGTTAACTCTGAACTTTTGTTAGAGTATGCTAGATTATAGTTTATGTATGTACCCTGATCATCAGCAACCGTCCAGCCTTGCTGGTTCTGATCATCTCTACAAACAGAGTCTGCAACAACCTGCCACTATTTCCAATTCATCCCTTAAATCTGTACTGTCTGAAGGTGCTTTTGTGAGATCCATCTGCACCCATTCAGAACTCCTTCCTGTCAGCCACCCCAGATCCAGAACCCATCCCTATTGCTCCTGCCCATCCCTAAATCTGTTCCAGAACTAGATCTACGACCCAGATTGTAGCTGCAACCACCGTCTACTATGTCCATTCCTGACCACCGCCATCTATTCCCACCCAACCACCCTGAAGAAAATTTCCAGTGAACCACTGATTACCGAATCTGTTGGAATACCACTGGTACTACTCGTCTTCCCTGTCAACCATATGCAGCCCCGTGGCAAACCTTGATCCTGTGCCATCCTGTATCAGTAGAAGTGTGGTCGGCTCGTAACCCAGCAGACAGATCTGCACCATAGTCTCTACCATCGTCTGATTCATCTACAGAGTGTGCATGAACCGGCTCATGACACTAACAATTTTCTGCACATAATGAATGCCAATTAGGCATCACAACATTAAATGGTTGGTCATTGCTATTTTTTAATTATGACTCTTAGTTGTCATGCATGAACATCATAGTCTGTGGTTGATCTTTTTTCCTTGTCTTACTATTGGCCGTTATCAACACATTCTAACTCATGTTGTGACAGACATCACCAGAGCATTGACGCTGAAAAGGCAATCAACGTTTGTGAAATTCCACACTTCAAATCCCTGGAGCAGAAATAGATGTCTTGTTTGGGTGGTAGGCATCCAAGTTCCTGCAAACTCTGTATGCATTATTGCCAGGCTTTTGCTTTTCTTCTATTATAATATTGTCGCCATCAGTGCCTGATATTGAGCCTCTTGGACGCTTATTAGTTTCAAATGCCCAAAAGCTGTTTGTGCATTATAGACTTCATACCTGACATAAGCAGGATAATTTTACAGCTGGAGTTCAGTAGTGAAAAATTCTATTGGAGACGAACAACAAACCTCCCCCAGTGTTCGTGTTCCTGCAGTTGACGTGTTGGCTGACTAGGCTGATACAGGGTTCGTGGAATATCAATTTGTGGTGGTCCTAGATGCATCTCTTTGCAGAATTTGTCCCACTTCATGTTACTAATGCATATATGAGTTGATTAGGATAGTTATGGGGCAATGTTATATTATCGAGTGAATTTTACTAAAAAACTGCCTAATTAATATGTAATTTACATTCTGTTACTTCAAAAAGGTTTTCAAAAAGCTACCTCATTATTGATATAATTATCATTCCACTACCTTCCATTGCATTTATTTAACGGCCGGTTGGGTGGGTGTGCAAGCAAATGGGTTGGCTGCTTGGGTGGCTCCATTGTGATGTTTATGTAAAATCGACCCTGACCGCCATGTGTGTCACCTTGTAGTAGGTCAAGGGCCCAAAAAGTTACCTCCATCTGTGATTCTGGTGGGGCACATAATTGGAAACAATGTACGTGGCAACGATCGCCCTCCAAACTGTTTCCCTTAGTATGGCCCCCCTGAATCACGGGCGGACCTAATTTTTAGGCCCCACGCCTAAATTTTGGTGTGGCATCTAATGGTTGGAGTGGATTTCATATAATCATCATGGTGGGCCATGTAAAAATCGACCCTGACCATTAAACGTCTCTCTCTCAACTATTTTCTTTGGTGCAGCCCATTTGAATTACAAGTCAACATGATTTTTTAGCTCTGGGCTAAACTGGGATTACACATCTAATGGTCGGAGTAGATTTCGCATACGCATCACGGTGGGCTCTGCCAAAAAACAAGTCCCAGCAGCCCTCTCCAATTGTACAGAGAGATTATTTAGAAAAAAAATACGGAATTGTATGTGATGCTGCTCTTGATTTTGACGGGGCTCCACCATGATGTTATGTAAGATCCACTTTGACCATTAGATATTTATTCCCATATTAGGCCCAATGACAAAAAATAGGCAAGACCTATGATTCTGGTGGGCCACACCAATGGAAACAGTTGGAGAGAGACGTTCACTTTTCCGTTTATCAGTTCCTGCTAGGATTTCTTTTCAAGTTATTGCTGTCTTGGATTTTGCACTTGAATGTCTTCCTTTGTTTAACTTCAGAAAACATCATCAATATTTTAGGTGTCTCACTCAAGAATGAGGATTAAGTTTCTTTTGTGACTCTTGTCTACAAGCATTGCTCAAAAATGTTCAAGTGATATTTATGGTTTTGTTATTAAATCTTCTTTTGCAGACTTGTTTTTTCCGCCAATTTGGCCATTCAGTGGTGCGCGCTGACTATCTTACACTCCGTATGGGTTTCATCATGGTATGCAATATCTTGAAACTTCTATTGGCTGCTTTGTGTTTTGTTTCTTATGGTTTGGAAGAGAGCTTTATGTTTCATACTCTTGTTCCCTCTTTATGAATGACTTTCTTTGTAGATAAAACTTAAAAGACTCTGTTTTATGGTTTTGAAGAGAGCTTTATGTTTTGCACTCTTGTTTCCTCTTCATGAATGACTTTCTTTGCAGATAAAACTTAAAGAACTCTCTTCCTGTGCATCCTTCACTTCTTCTACTAATTAGTATTTGTATCTAAGGACAAATTAGTACATCTGCTTTATTTCTTAAAAAGTTGCTAAACTTAAAAAAGTGTCTCCTCTTCAAGTAGGCTGTTCGTTTTGCTTGTGTATTTATATGTACTATGTGACAAAGACACCCAGGCTCCATTCCCTAGAACACTCTGTCAAGCAGATGTGCCATGTATGCATGTCAGACACAAATTTCCATGCCTTTCAGGAAAAGAAAACCTTACTTTTTCATTTTATTTAGTTTTTGGGTATCAAGTACATGCTATTTATATTCTGTTTTAATTTATTTTTTTTTGTGATCTGGATATTTTTTTAATCTTATCCTTTAAGAACTATACTATCATCTCATGAGTACTTTCCACATTACCACATAACTCTTAAGGATGTCAGCATGTTCCCGTTTTCAGGGTCACTGGGTCTAACACCTTATCTACATTTATGCACTAACATGTCCATGTTGATGCTATTTATTAAATAGCCATAGTTTCTGATTTCCTGGGTGGCTTCTTTTATTTTTTGGTAAACTATGTCTTCAAGAAATAGCTCCATTGGTTTGTTTCCTTCCATTGGGAAGTTTTGAGTACATTACCTCAAGTAATTATTTTTGCTCCTATTTCTTGTTTATTCACGACAGAACCACAACCTTGCGCAAAAATATGATTTCCACAGCTATATGATTCGCTCTATGGAAGAGGAGTTCAAAATGATTGTTGGTGTGAGGTGAGCTACAAATGTCTTAAGATTTCTTTTTTACTTTTTGAAAAATGACTAAAATCATTAAAGCTCCTAAAAACAATACAAGGCACCAAGAAGCGATGTTGTCATTAAAGATCCAAAAAACAATACAAGGCACCTTCTAGTCAGTTCCTCATGTATCATTCATTGAAGCATGCAAAGAACTCTTTCTACATCTCTGTATTGACTATCTAGGAAAGTTAAGGGTACACGCTTGCATGAGGGATGAAAGGGAAGTTGGGGGCTTTGCATCACGTGGGTGTGAGATATGGGCCATTCATTGGGTAGGCACAATGCAAGCATGCCTTTCCGCAAAAAAGACTGGTCTAGTGATCATGTGGGTCTCAGGTCTGAGAAAAATGGATGGCAGAAAAAAATGTCCAATGTTCCATATTCAATGCACATTCTGTCAACATGATGTGGACTGGCCTGATTTTTTTTCGTTTAGCATATGCTCATTGTGCCTCTGACCTGATTAATTACCTGGGTGTTGCATACATGTGGCATCCACCGCATGTGAGAGATTGCACTTCACATTCCTTGTCGGTATTTATTATGCAATGAGGTTTTCTTGAGACTGTTCCCAGCTAACATGCTTGTTATGTTGAATGCATTGCAGTGCACCACTTTGGGGATTTGTTGTTGCTTTCATGTTGTTTAACATAAACGGTAAGGCATGTTGTTTAGGACATGATTGTTGGCCTAAGTTATGTGATTAAGAACCTCTCATGGTTTCAAGACTTGGACGAGTCTTATGCACCCATCTGAGTTGATTCAGACTCAGTCAGACCTGATCTGGTCCACGAGTCATGCCCCGAGTCACCCCCGACTAGGGCGAGTTGCAACTTGACTCAGGGCCAGACGAGTCAGGTTGAGTCGCCGAGTCCTTTAACCATGGAACCTACCTGAATTAGTTCCTCATGTATATTGCGGGTTCTACTGTTATTCCTGCAATTTTAAGCTTACCCACTAACCGTTGGTTTCTGTATCCTATGTTACAGGATCCAATCTCTATTTCTGGATAGCCATTATTCCTGTCACTGTAAGTTGTTACTCCAGCGCAATGCTATCATTTCCTGCTTATTTGTCTCAGGCAGCCATGTGTTGGAAACAGCGACTTGAATACACCCAACACATTGTGCATGTTTTTCCAAATGCACTTCAAAACAAGTACACGTGTTGATATGGCATCTGTGGGACGAGCTCTGCACATCATGCGGTGCCCACCATGTAGATGACCGGGTGCCAAAATCTGGCTGATCAACTCATCAGTTGGGCCACACATATGGATTGGATGTCTGATTGTTGGCAAATTTCCTTAAGCCTCTGTTGTTTTCATATGCGTGTCCAACACAATGAGTTGACCAGCCTGATTTTTCAGGCCCCATCATCTACAAATTGGAGCCCGTCTGATGCATGGACTGGATGTCCCACTCACAAGCCAGGTTGGCACTTTACTAAGCAAAGCTCTATAAAAGTTCAAAGATTCCCAAATGAGATAACCTAGAAAAAATAACCTAATATTATTAAGAAGCTGTTGAAAAACATGTGTTACACCCATGCCACTATGTACTGACAAGGCTAAAAGTTGTAATTTCCCTTGTCCTATGACGGATTCTGATTCCAAGAATATCTGCTTGAGCAGCTTGTTCTTCTGGTGGGTGCGAAATTACAGCATGTCATTGCAACCCTAGCATTGGAAAATGCTGGCATAACCTCGACCTTCCCTGGTACAAAGTTAAGGCCCCGAGATGATCTTTTCTGGTTTAAGAAACCAGAACTGCTGTTATGCATAATACACTTTGTCCTGTTTCAGGTTGGTTACTTTTCCACTTGGTATGATGTAGAAAAGTTGCATTTTTTTCTTTTATTTTAACTGCCAATGTAAATTTTTTTATTTTATTATTTATTTATTTATTTATTTTTATATATATAAAGAAAGAAAGAAAGAAAAAGAAAAAACTTACATATCCGGCTCTTTTGATGTGAATGTTTGCAGAATGCATTCGAGTTGGCTTCGTTTTTCTGGTTCTGGGTATGTTCTCAGCCTTTGTTCAGTTCTTTTGTGTAGAATTTAGGAGATGAACTTTTCTTCTCTTTTCATTTATATTTTCAAATGGGTGCGTACTTTTGGCCAATGTTTAAAAACTCAAAAATCAGGTCAAAGTTGATCTGCCAATTGCCTGTTTCAACTCCAACTATTTACTTGGTAGCAGTATCATTATCTTTGTATGTATTGCACCCTTAGGATATGGAAACATGTATTGATATTGTAGATACTGAGGCGTTGTCAGAGGGAAACATCAGGAAAATGGAGGATTTTTTAAATGAAACTTCAGGAGATGTTAAAAAACACATGATTACACACTTCAGACTTAAAACATTATGGAAAAAAAAAAAAACTATAGATGATAGGTTTCCATTTTATAGGAGCCCAAACTATGCAGTGTTAGAAAAAAAAATTTTAACTAATAAATATAATTTCAATGTACCAATTTTTAATAAATAATGCAATAAATCTGCACATATAATGCAAGAATTTAAAACACCCCTACGAAGAAATCTCTCCAGAAAATTTCGAAAAAAAAAATACATTTTTTGTTTTTTAATTTCTTTTCTAGAACTCCATAGGTATTAAACACTGGTATCGTTGACAACACAATGTATTTATTTCAAAGGGCTGTTGTGACATCTTGTGATATCAAAAATATCACTGATATTGGTAATATTATTGATATTATCGGTGATAACTTGTATACTATGTCACTACCCCTGGTATTTGTTGTAAACCGGGAGGAGCTGAAAGCTTTTCTGTATTTGAGACAACCCATAGGGGTTGAATATATAGAGATTATAGTCATCTATATAAGGAAAATAATAAAAGCAGAATCCTCTACCTATGGAAACGAACTATACAAGGTATGTGAGTCTGTCTAACATCCCCCCTCAAACTAATGCTGGTCATTGACAAGTAATAGTTTGCCAACTAGAAATGAGTGACGTGCAGAAGTGAGAGATTTGGTGAGAATGTCGACAATCTGATCATGGGATGCAACATGAGGAAGAGAAATGAGCCCAAACTGAAATTTCTCGCGGATAAAGTGATAGTCAACTTCAATATGCTTCGTCCGTTCATGAAAAACCTGGTTAGAGGCAATCTGAATAGCACTTAGATTGTCAACATGGAGTGGAGTAGGATTCTGCAGAGGAATGCCCAAGTCGGAAAGAAGTCCATGTAACTAGACAAGCTCACTACACGCAGCGGACATCGCCCGATACTCGGCTTCTGTGCTCGATTTGAAAACAGTGGCCTGCTTCTTACACTTCCAAGAGATGAGAGAAGTGTCAAGAAAAACACAGTAGCCAGTGGTAGATCGTCATATGAGAGCGCAACCGGCCCAATCAGCATCCGAATAAGCACGAAGGTCCAGAGTCGCCGTGGAGGAGAAGAACAGTGATCGATGTATAGTCCCACGTAGGTTCCGTAGGATGCGCAACACCGCAGTCATATGAAGAGTCTGAGGAGCAGAAACAAACTGACTGACGACTTGGACAGCGTAGGCAATATCAGGGCGAGTTATAGTTAAGTAAACCAAACTCCCAACCAAACGGCGGTATAAGTCGGGCTGTGCAAGTAGATCACCATCATCACGGCCATATTGAACATTAAGTTCTAAGGGAGTCTGAACTGTCTTCTGATCCATCAATGATGCCAAGGCGAGAAGATCCTTGGTATATTTACGCTGGCTGATCAGGATTCCACGTTTAGAACGTGAAATTTCAAGCCTAAGAAAGTATGTGAGATGACCGAGGCCTTTCATCTTGAAGGATGATTGCAGAACTTCCTTTAAAGCCGAGATGTCAGTAGTATCGCTACCAATTAGAAGTAGGTCATCAACATAGACGAGAACAATGACAATTCCGTGAGCAGTGGTGCGCAAAAATAAGGATGGGTCATGACCACTTTGAGTAAAGCCAACACCTGTAACAACATCGTGAAAGCGTTGGAACCATGCCCGAGGTGCCTGTTTGAGGCCATACAGGGCTTTCTTTAGGCGATATACCTTATTGTCAGGAATTAAAGAGCCAGGAAGAGGTTTCAAAACTGGATCATACTGCATGTCACTACCCCTGGTATTTGTATCGTTGAAATGTGATCTAGATAATACTGGATGATAATATCCATTATATTTTTAAAACCTCTTGGGAGGAATGATTTGATCCTCGAGAGAATATTTATTGCATCCTCAACTCATATAAGTTGGGCCCATCGTACTCGACCATTGATATGAAGGACCCCACTATATAGATAGGTATGCCCAAAAGCCTCACAGATTGGAAGATTACAGCCATCCAATGTTTGGATCTTTTTCCATTGAATGTAGACAGTTGTTACATTCCTTAACTGTCCTTTTTTGTGGGCCACAAGTCAAAGGTTCAGGATTATATGATTAGGGAGATTTTGGAGAATTGCTCATTGATGGTGGCCCCATCAAATAGACAGTCTAGGCTCTAGATTTTAGAAACATAGACCCCATTTATACAAACTGAGTTGAGGGTACTATACATATCCTGATGCCTTGATTGCCTAATTACCAGCTTTTTCAGTAACTTAAAAAAAAAAATAAGAAGGAACCACCAAAAAAATAAAGAAATCATGAAGAAAAAGAAATAGTAATAAGAAGGACAAAACAAGAGGAAGTTTAAACGAGGAGTTAAATGATCCTTATCCCAAAGGCAAAAATGTAGTTCTAGGGCCTCGAGGTTTCTTTGTCATGATTCATCTAGGGTAGAGCATATGGTGTGCCATAAAGGCCGTTATGGGCCCGTAAAAGGTAACCGTGGCAACTGTTACATGTTACGGGTTTGTAAAGGCTGCAATGGCCATTATAGAAAAAATGACCCATAAAGGCTGTTACAGCCGCCGCCCCCCCCCCCCCCCCCCCCCCCCCCCCCCCCCCCCCTAAAGGCCATAACGGTCCATTACAGGGCCGATACAAGTTTTTCTGGTTTTTTATTCTTGTCAATTAAAAAAAGAGACCATAACAGCCGTATCGGCCGTTACACCCCGTATTGTAAAGATAACGGTGGTGGCTGTTACAGCCACCGTTACCGTTATGGAATACCTTGGGGTAGAGGCTTATAAAATCAGCAGTCTGGATAAGTGTACCATGGGATCCAGTTGCATGAAAATGGGGTCCGTGGACACTATGTCTCCTCATGCCTAATATCATATAATTCCTCAGATTAAAGTTGTGTTTTCAGTGATTTGGTTAAGTACATGCCTACTAAGCTATGACTTGTACTGTGTTTTTAAGTTGAACTAACAGCTTCCTTTGATTGATTAACAGTGGCAGTTTGGGTACAATTCATGCTTTATTAGAAAGCATTCGCTGGTATACACGCGACTGGTTTTGGGGTATGTGTTTTATGCAAATATCTCACATCTGTATGTTGTTTGATTTTAACTTGTTTTGGATATCAATTCGGCAGTTTATTACTGACGGAACTGTTTCCTATGTTCTTTGTTGACTTGTCAGGTTTGCTGGGCAGTTCCTTTGTAGCTATAGCACCTTGCCTCTATATGCTCTGGTGACTCAGGTATGAATCATGATGCCTTTAGTTATGGAGTTGCATCTGTCTCCGGGTTGAAATTATAATTTCAGAGAAAATCCATTTCAAAGGCTTCCAATAGCTCTGTCCAAGGAATGTCTATGGTTCGGACTGATGTTTGATAACTTGGACCCCAAAATTGCTATGTTGGTTTTTCTGCATCCAGCTTTGCTGGGTCAATGTAAGCTTGCTGATTTTACAAAATTAGAGTTTGGAGTTGATATTAGGTGCCCAAGAAACTGGTTGTCCTGAATTGTTTTGTAAGCTTTGAGGTGTGCGACTCATGATTCACGTTCACCCTGCAAGCATCAGCTGATGGGAAGCCACAAACAAAGATGGTTGGATGGTCTGAATTGTTTGGCAGAGAGAGAGAGAGGTCACCGTAGTTTGTCTAGAATAACGGGAACTTCCCACCTGGCATAGTTTGTGTAGAATAACGGGAACTTCCCACCTGGCACTACCATGGAATGGGCCACGGTCAGAAAGTCATGTTGATTGATGATTCTGAACGTTGATTTGCTAAGTTGAATGTGGACCCTTGATGGTCTGTGTTCATATTATGGTCAGAATCATCCACCCCAAATGATTCGTGGTATGGACTGTCCAAATCCAAGAAACTTAGTTTGAACCTGATTTAAGCCATCGCCTCACTAGTCGCCAAACAAGAAAATGACATCTAATATGAATATTTGAATTTACGAGGATGGTTTTCATCCTCGCCAGAACTGTAGTCTACATATTGCTACAGTCCTCTCTTTTTATTTCGTCTATGAAGAACTCTTGGATGATAATTCCTATATGCCTGATCTGTGCTCTGCAGATGGGTACGAACTACAAAGCTGCGCTGATTCCACAGAGAATACGAGAGACGATGCATGGATGGGGAAAAGAGGTGAAGAGAAAGAAGCGGAGGAATGGTATTGTGACTGATTCATCGACTATACGCACAGAGACGAGCACAATCTGCTCAATTGAAGAAGACGAGCAGCAACTGCTTGAACTTGAGCCTGTTGATTCTCGCATTGAGATTGAATTACAGCCAGATTCTACCACTGCTGATCCATCACCGGTTGGCAATGAGAATTCACGTAGGATAGGGACACCTCTCCTTCGGAGCTCCGCTTCTGTCTCATCCGGAGCCAGCTCGAATGCTCAGAGAGATGAAATTCAGAGATCGATGTCCATGCCAGCAAACAGACATTGAAAGAAGCGATATCAATTTTGTTAAGGCTCCGTTTGGACATGCTATTCAGTTGACTTGCAATAGCTTGTCGATAGAGAGGAAACGACTAAATTGCAGTTAGGTAACTTTCTAGGCCAAAAATGAAAGCAACACAAATTGCAATTCAGAGCATTCTCAAATTCAAATGAATGCAATTGCAATTTGGTCAAGTCTACCGTATTGAATTAATTTCTGCAATCGAACCCCATGACGAATCCAAACACGGCCTATCGTTTCTTTAAAGAAACTACAATGTTGGTGCATAGATATGTATAGAAAAGAAATGGTATAAGAGGTTTTTGAGTTTTTTTTTTTTTTTGGTTCAACTCCATCTGCCCCTCTTTTCTTAATGAAATTGAAAAGGAAATATAGTTATTGAATCTGGCTTATTTTTCACTTTAGTCCATTTGATATAATTCTCTGTTTTATCAAAAGCAGCTAATTACCATTCCTTTTTCATCATGGGCATTTTCAATTAATTATTTGTAGAGCTTTGTTGACCAAGACAGCCCATCTACGTGCATCATGTGTGCCATCATGCTGTAACAGTACAAGATCCAAGCTGTCCATTAGGTGGATCCTACTCAATATGAAGTTGGCCCAAAATCAGGTTAGCCCATCTATTGAGTTAGCCACTGTTTACATAACAAATGGATGACTGAAGAAAGAAAACACTGTAGTTTAAGTTCTAGTTCATCAGCCTGTGTCTAACATTGTGGCCCACCTGAAGAATAGACCATCCTGATTTTTGGGCCAGATCATCTAGATTATTGCAAAGTCTGCTAAGGCCCAGTAGTGTAAGTAGTATTCAAATCATGATTATAGAGAAACACAAGGATGGGACAGGCCGTTCATCAAGCTGGCCACTGTATATCTGCCCTGGTCCAAAACAGCAGTTTGCACAATGCAGGGATCATCACCCACAAATTACATTAGAGTTGCAAAACCTCGGGCTCATCTGAAAGCCAACACTACAGACTTTCAAACATGACCAATTTCATGTTATCCGACCATCGTTGATACCAAAAAAGCAGCCCAGGAAACAAATTAAATCAGCTAAAGCCACTGTAACTAAGTCATGGTCCCAAATCAGATATAGGTTGAACCATGCAAATTTCTTCTTAGTGAGACTCTTATCTGCAGAAAGAGGACTTCTGGGCATTTTTATTTTATTTTATTTCCATTTAAACTGTCAATAAATGTCCAATCTAAGAGTCGATAATCAAATAAGGGTCATTTTTGCCACTTCAACTCAAGTTAGTGGTGTGCTGCTTGTACAATTTCTCGACCGTCCCTGTATATTTTTCTTCAGTCTATTTGCAGACTATCAATTGGCACGACTTGCAGGGGGGGGGGGGGGGGGGGGGGGGGCATCATGTGAACAGCAATAACCTACCCAAGAGAACTAAGGACCAAGGTCAATGCATATTCTCAGGCCAAGGATCATGAAATTCCCAATCATGCCAAAAATGTTTTAAGCATGAAAATTGCAATCTAAAGAAGGCTGCTTACCACATCAATTTCGAAACTTTGAAAATTTGAGGATTAGATCAGTGTCTGCCCAATTTATTTGATATATGCAATTGTACATCCATAATTCATGGGGCTCTCTTGTTCGAACTTGGCAACGCGTGGATGATTGCTTAATACTTCAAGGGCCCGCTCCTTGACCACTCCAGTGCCCATGCCATGAATGACAAAGAGAACTTTGCCCGATTCGCTTGCTGAAATGGCCATGCGTAGGTGGTGAGTTGCTTCCTCGACTCGCATGCCACGTAGATCCACTGTGTTCTTTGATGTCTGCACCACTGGGCCATAGGGAACCTGCTCGCCCTTGATTGACTCTGTAGTTATTTGCTTAGGGTTTCGACGATGAGCCTGAAACAAGCACCATGATCTGGGTTGAGAGAACTGATTTTATTGGATTTGATCATTCATTGTAGTGGAAAAACCATTATTAGATTAGCCTAGCCTTCTTTATGCTGTAAATCTTGTACACGTACTCACCACTCATCATGCATGTTGTCGCCATGTGTGTTTTAGCATATACGCATGCACATTGTCCGGCATGTACAAAAGGCTGAAATGATTGGACCCACCCATGTGTTGCATGGGTCCCAACCATGGTTTTAACACTTGGAAAGTCAACTTGGACCAGTCGGACATGATTAGACAATAGAGATGATGAGGACATCACATTACAGATGCCATTACGCACATATCAGAGGAGGGTCTGAGCCCCAGTGTCCCTATGGCTAGGCGACTACCCGTTCGAGTCTTGAGGAGGAGATGAAGACCCCACTTTTTTTTTTTTTTTTCCACACTCATGCCCTAGTGGGATTTCACAACCCATGGGTATTCGAACCCTTGACCTAGTGTTGAAACTCTTGTGAGTTTACAACTAGGGCAAGAGTCGAGACCCATCCGAAGACCCCACATAGCATGTAAGTTGCGTGGAGGATGTTTTTGGACCGTTGGATTGCAAGGATTTCATGATCGAACCATTGGATGCGACTTGATCGTGGCCCACTGTGATCGTGGACGTCTTCAGAGTTCATCAGATAGTCTTAGTTTCTTAGGATTATAGTGATTTTTGTTTTGAGCACTTAGTTTACTTTTTTAGATTTTATTTACATGTTTTATTGGTTTTATGCTTTTACGGGGGGTGGGGGGGTTATTTGTAATTTACAAAGTACAAGGTTAAATGCAAATAAGTTTTTCATTAATGATCTTTTTGTAAAAGACCAACTTTTAGACTATAAAGGCTTGGATCATTAATGAAAAACCTATTTGCTTTTAACCATGTACTTTGTAAATTACAAATACCCCCAAGCCTACCCTTCTTTTTTTTTTTTTTTTTTTATAAATGTGATGTTAATGAAAAAGCTTGAAGTTTTCTTTCCTTTCTCTTGTGTTTATGAATAATGTGGTGTGAAACCCCATTCGGTGTGAATCCAAATGAAAACTACCTTGGTGTGAAGCCTTGTTCATGCATCCCTTCTCTCTTCTCAAGCTCCAAATGGTATTTTCTCTAATCTCCTCTCTTTTCCTCTCAAATCTTCTTCTCCTTTATCTTTTTTTTTTTTTTTTTTCCTTTTCTTCTTAAACCCAAATCATCCAAACCTATACCCGAACAAAAAGTTCAGCTGTACATGCGAATCCGTACATTTGTACAACTATACAGATAGTCCGTGCAAACTATTTTATGGACCTCACTTCAACCATTTTCTTACATCCTTCCTTATTCTTCTTTCTTCAACCATACCCTAACCTAAAACCCTAGATTTCCCTTTCAAATAAACCCTAATTTCATATTTCCCCAATTTCCAAATCCTAACCCTAATTTCCCTCAACCTAGAATCCTTTAGAATCCCTTTAAGACTTAGGTGATTCCCTTTAAAATAGTTCTACCCTCATGTTTTGGATGGAATTTCTTAATTCCATTGGGCCTATTTCGAATTAACATCTTACTAGTTTCTTTGTATGAGCCTGTGGTAGCCTAGGATTACATGTAATTGCTTATTTGATTAATTGTTTAGTTTATGGTGATGTTGCTGAAATTTTAAACTTTTGTTGCTGATGTTTTAAACTGAAAATCTGATTTCATCTATCATCCTAGGTTAGAAAACCATCTTGCATCAAGAGGTAGGAGATCATATACCGGCATATAGTTTTGGACATGGACAATGAATAAGGGTCCAACACCAAATGAGCCATCTAGATCGCCAAAAGGTGGGCCCCACCTAAACACTTGCTCAGGGAAAACCGAAGAATGCTTGTTTGGTTGTGTTGCATATAATACCTTGAAGAAAAAGCTCATGTGGCTAAAGGGTAAATCGGGTCGATTTCCGGTTCAATCTTTTTACGGTTACTTACGCGAGAAGCAAAACGCGGAGCGGTGCTGTGGTACTATGGCAATGGATAATGGGTCCAACACCAGATGAGTACTATGGCAATGAATAATGGGTCCAACACCAGATGAGCCATCTGGATCACCACAAGGTGGGCCCTACCTAAACACTTACTCAGGGCAAACCGAAGAACACTCGTGTGGTTGTGTTGCATATAATATCTTGAAGAAAAAGCTTGTATGGCTAAAGGGTATGGCTAAAGGGTAAATCGGGTCGATTTCCAGTTCGATCATTTTCTGGTTACTTACACGAGAAGCAAAATGCAGAGTAGTGCAATCATGCATCTCATCTGTGGTAGCAACCTTCAGTTGGTCGGTTGGAAGAGAGAGTTCTCACCATCGATAACCTACAAAAAGATCTATGGTTCTTCCCAACGTGTGGGTAATGTGCATGGAGGGTGCAAAATCAATCAACCATCTATAATTCCCAACGTGTGGGTAACATGCATGGAGGATGCAAAATCAATCAACCATCTATTCATTCATTATATTAGTTACTTCAGAGATATGGAATTGTTTCATCACTTCCTTTTTATGTCTTGGTTATGCCTGAATCAGTTAAGGCGTTAGTATTTAAGTTGGGACGAGGCGAAGATTTTTTTTATATTTGTTTTTGAGGGGGGAATGGGAGGTGTTCATAATGTCTCTAGTAAGGGGGAGGAGGTGCCTTTTAGGGCGAAATCTTGTGTTAGAATGGGCTTCTTGTATCAAGTCGTTAAAGGATTGTAATTTTAGTTTTCTTTTTTTTTTTTTAACTTCTAAATAGTTGCACCAGCTCAGCGCTTTTCAATAAAATTCTCACCACCACTAAAAAAAAAAAAAAAAAAAAAAAAAAAAAACCTTAAGGAAAAAGACACAAGGAAAGTTTGACATGTACCTGCCCTTTTAACTGCAAGGAGCTAGGCTTGGTACTCCTTCTGTCAATAGGAATTGCTTTAATGTCGTTTTTCTTAACCAGCATTTTCATTTTCCCAAACTGGACTAAAACAGTGGTATCATCTCCAGATGCTTCAACAACAGTAGCCAACTTATTCCCGAACCCCCGCACATGGACTTGATCGCCCACTTGAGGTAAATATGAACCAACATTACCTGACTGCAGAACTGATGAATCACTGCTCAGACGGGGACGGTGTGATTCCATGATGGATGCAATAGCTGCTTCTGATTCTTTAAGTAGCACATTGTGTCGATCAGAATTCGCACTGTGGAGATGGTTCTCGAAGTTCTTGACTACAGCATCTATCTGAGATTTTGCAGCTTTCAGTTCTTGCAGGACCCGTTGCAACTCCTTTGCTTTCAAAGCTGCCTCACGCCTATCCAGATCTTCAGCCTCAGAAAGAATCTTCATTGAAAAAGAAAGGAAATGAGTGCTGAGACTGGTATGACATGACAGAGCAGGAAAAGAAAACGCAGGTATTTACAATGCCTGGGCTGCAAGTTTCTATAGTACACTTGGCTTTCAGTTTGTACAAGTGCCAACCAAGGTTCAGTGCTCCAAGCTGCTGATAAGTGCGTCCCACTGGGGATGGTCCATGCCAACATCTCCCCATATTGGATGATCCAAGCAGTAGAAGATTTGGCCTTTTACTGCTTGAATGTAGACTACTGTCATATTTTCTTTCTTGACCATCTGCTTGCTGGCCTTTTACTGCTTGAATGTAGACTACTGCTTGAATGGAGACTGTTTTTACTAGCTGTGTTGTGGGCCATTTGGAAGGAGAGAAATCATAGGTGCTTTAGGGACACTCTGGGTGATCCCGTGGGGGCTTTTTGTTCCGCTCGATCTTTTGTGGTTGAGTGGAGGGCGTTTTGTTCTTGGCATGTAGCTAGTGGGTGGGGTAGCTTTTCCTTCTTGGGGTGGCTTCTCTTGTTTTTCTGGTTGTTCTCTTTTCTTTTGTATTCTTTCGGCTTTTGCTGTTTCTATTAATAAATTGTCATCCTTCAAAAAAAAAAAAAAAACCATCTGCTTGCTGGCCAGCAACAGAAGGTTTAGGATCTTCCCATCCGGAAGACTGTGGTGCATGGCTCAGTCAAAGTGGATCCATTCATATCACTGAACCATGATCACCCAACTGTACAAACTGAAAGTCTGAGCATGTGTAGAAACACTAGGTGCAACAGTGTATATACCACCTTTTTCGAGGGTGCATGGATGGAGTCCACATGATATGTTAGTAAACTGAAATATCACATTGGAGAGACATTTTCTCAGCAACTACTCAAACATACCTCAAGATGAAGCTTCATAACTTCCGAAAGAACAGAAGAAGCCTTCTTAGCCTGCACCTGCAACTTGTTTCTTTCTTCCAGCAGAGAGTGATAAACAAAACCCTTCCGTTCCTTTTGCTTGTCTGGCATCAGCTTCTCCACCCATTCGTGGGCACGATCCAGCACTTTCTGGTCGAAACCTATTGATCTGGCAATGTTCAAGGCATTGGAATTACCAGCACTTCCCCATAGTACACGATATGTAGGCTGTAAAGTCTTCATACAGAACTCCATTGCAGCATTTTCAAATCGTGCATCCCTTAACTTCAGAAGACTTATATCCGCGTAATGGGTAGTCACCACAGCTAGATTAACTTGATCCACAAGGTACTGCAAAATGCTGGTGGAAAGAGCCACGCCTTCTGATGGGTCAGTGCCATTTCCGATTTCGTCGATGAGAACGAGTGAATCTTTGGTAGCCACTTCCATGATTTTACGGATGCGCGAGATGTGCCCGCTAAAGGTGGAGAGGTTGTGTTCCAACGACTTCAACCCAAAAACAAGAGTTTCAGAATAAAATCAAACATGTTCACCAAATCACGCTAGACGCTTTCTCCTCCAAGAACAAGAGAAACTACCTGGTGATCTCCGATATCTGCTAAAACATGATTGAACCATGGAAGCCTTGGCCGGTGCTTAGCAGGTAAATACATTCCAGCCTTAGACATGAGAGCTGCCACGCCCAAAGTTTTCATAGTTGCTGTTTTTCCTCCAGTATTGGGTCCCGAGATCACAACCACCTTCGTGGTCTGTCCTATTTTGATGTCTAATGGCACAGGAAAATCAGCTCTGCCTGCTGGCAATCTTCCTAGCTCCATTTTACCATTCATCCAATTCAAACGAACTGAACTCCCTAGATCTGATGCCGGAACAGAAGTCAAACTGCTAAGAGAGGATTCAATGAGCAAGGGATGCCGAATTCCTTCAATATCCACTGATAAAGATCCCCCAGGTGCATTTGAGTCCAGAGCTTCACATCTGTCAGTAAGAACTGGGCACACACCATTTATCCATCGGGCATGAGCGCCTCTAGCAGATGCAAGATCCAATTCTAGAATTTTCTCCATCAAATATCTAATCTCCATTTCTGAGTCAGCTATTTCAGAAGTTAGCATGCTCAGAATAGCTAGTTCCTCGGCTCTCTCAGAATTCGAAAGTCTCACTTCCATGTTGTTCAGATCCACTGCATCTCTGGGTTCCATAAAGTATGTAGCCCCAGAGCTACTAATGTCCAGAATCACTCCATCAGGCAGCAAAGATTTGTGTGAAGCCCGAATACCAACACACATTCGAGATCGGCGCTTAGTAATCAATGGGCTATCAATACCCCCGGCCTGGAAAATCGAAGTTGAGATTCCCTTCAACAGAGATTCCAAATTCTCCATGTTCCTCCTTTTCTCTGACCTAATGAATTCCAGTTTCTCACTAGCTCGATCCAAAACAACTGAAAGACTACAATCTATACAAAACCCTATTTTTTGTTCGAATTCTGTTAGAAAATTGCAGTTCTCAAGTATTTCAAGCAGTGGAGTGTACCTGTGAAAATACCCAATTGATGAAATCTCTTGCCACAGCTCCTTAACTACTAAAAGATTAGAGGTCTATACATGGGCCAGTCTTATCTTTTATTCTCTGAATAAAATGAGGACTGACGTAACTGCAACAGTGCATTTAAAACTTAATTTTCTTTCCTATTCTGTTCAAATAGATGAAAACTACTACATAAAATGGTCAATTGAAAAATAAATATTCTTTCCCACACCAATGCCTGCCCGCCCAACCACCCATGCCTGCACGCACACAACCATGAGAATGCACACCACGAAATAGTTGGGTCCCAATTGTAGAGCCATTAAGCACACACTTGCGCAGATGAGCCCACACACACAAAACCACACAAGGACACTGCACATGCACACACCCACATGCACCTGCACCCAGATCAGCACCTACTCGCGTGCACACACAAAATAGTTGGGCCTCGCTGTAGAGCTGTTGAGCTGCCGAGCAGAAAAAGGTATATGGTTTGGATCATTCCCATGGTCAACCTCATAAATAATGCGTTGGGGGAGGACAAATGGACGGTGGAAATGTTTTGGTATGCACAGACAGCATCAGCAGTATTAGGGGAAAAAGGGAGTAAAATTCAAGATCTGAAAAACATAATTCAAGCACAGCATCAGGAGAAGGAATATTTAACAAAAAAGAAAAATGATTTCACAAGAAGGAAAGTTACCTCCCCGAATCGTCTCCAGCCCGTGATGAAACATCTTCCAACTGCTCGAAAACCCCCCTTGCTGATTGTAGACTCCGCTCAACCAAACAAAGCTCTCCAATACTCAGCAACTTTCCTGCAACTGACGACCTCACGATCTCCCCCACATCTTCAATTCCTGAGAAATCCAACGGCTGAGGAAGAAAGGCCGCAGCTGTCGTCTGCTTCAAGAGCTTCTCACTCTCTTTCCGGTCACAACCAAACGGCAGACTTCCGTTCTGGGCAAGAGACCGACCCATGTTTGTCGAAGCAAAGTTGGAGAACTGCAAGCAGATGGAATTCCATTCCAGTGTCTTCTCTGTCTCCTTTCGGAGGTCATCCGAAACCCTAATCCTAAATTCAGCAGTACCCGACGGTCGAGCGGAGCATCGGAGGAACTGGTGAACCTTAGAGCCAGAGAAGAGATTGAGCGGTTTTCCGATGGAAATGAAACAGTTGCAGACCTCCATTTGCAAGAGGGCACTTCAAAACCCTAGTTTCATGAGAAAATTCCCAAAAAAGGGGGGGTCGTTTTCGACGTCTCTACGAACTACGAAGTGCAGCAACTTCGGTGTTTCTTCGGATGGGATTGAAGAATCTTGAGATTTCCATCAAAAGATAGGAGATCGAAGGAGAAGAAAATACAGGAATTTCAAAACCCTAACTTCCGAAAAGCTAGTTCCAGACTCTCTCTCTCTCTCTCTCTCTCTCTCTTCTGCGGATTTTTGAAGGAGAAACGGAAGTGCTATCTTACGAGCGCCGCTCAAGATACCTACCAGGGTTATTTTCCCGGGAGCGGATTAGGTGGGACCCCGGACTCACCCAAGACAGTGCGGCCCTTACCGTGGGGCCCACCTAGGTGTATTTATATTGTATCCACGCCGTCCATCCGTTTTTCCAGATAATTTTATGGATTTATTTAAAAAATGAGGAATATCCAATTATCAGGTGGACCATACCATAGGAAACAGTGGTGATTTAACTCCCTGCCATTAAAAGCTTATTAGGGAGCACCTTAATGTTTCCGTAGTTTTTATTTTCCATCCAATCTGTCTATAAGGTTACATAATCCTTGATGAATGTAAATAACAAATACCAGCTTGATCCAAAACTATCGTTGACCACTAATGGTAAATCAGAACTGTTTCTTATCGTATCGTCCATCTACTAATTGGATCTATGTAATTTTTTGGATAATGAAATAAAATGATCTGTTAAAACGGATGGACGGAATGGATAGGGAATAAATACATTAAAGTGGGCCTCATTGTAAGGGCGGTACCGTCTTGGGTGAGTCCAGCGTCTCACATTATTCGCTCCCTACTTTCGCAGACCGAGAGCCACATTGATGTATCTTTGATTAGATCTACTCCGTTCATCATTTATTATGTCTCATTTTAACCATTGAAACAGAAAAGAATGATCATCCAAAACTCATATAAACCACGCCAAAGCAAAACATTATGGAATAGAAAGATCACCATTAGCTTTTTGTAGGACCCACCCTGGTATCTATATAAAATCCAATCCATTCATCTTATGTTTCTAATCATGATGAAAGAATTACCCAAATATTACAGTATTATAAACTCATGTGGGCCATACTACGTGAATCTAGAAGTTTTAAGTATAAACTTCTTTGGGGTGGATCACCTGAGTGCTAAAAATCATTCTAATTTTTTGGATCAACGCCTAAAATTGATTATGGTTTGTGATGGATGGCATGGATTTTATGAACATTAATTCGTTTCTTCCACGTTAGTGAAATTAACCCCGATTGATACCGAGCACGAGTTACCCAAGCCTTCTCCCGATCTTATCTCAGAGAGCGAAGAGGAATTGGAGGGAAGGAACAAACAAGGAAGTGGAAATGATATGAGAGAGCGGTGTGTATCATAACATGACAAAGCCATCTTCTCACCGTCCACGTGGCAGGTTAAATGTAAAATCCTGACCGTGGAAGTAATATAATCTGGTATGGATGGACCATGGTTAAAGGGAAAATACTCCAATGCTCTCAGATCACTATAACTTGCGTGGTGCTTCTAGCTACGTTGGTCCACTTGGACAGTCCAATTCATCGATCCAGATTGTTCATTAGGTCCAACCCATGTTTCATGGGCTAGAATGCAATTGGTGCAACAAATGTTAACCATTGATCAACGGCCTTTAATATGGATGGTCAATATTGTTTATAAAAATAGGTCCAATCAACAATCTGATCCATCTATTTGTTAGGGACCATCACAGATTGCTTATGATCACGAAGAATCAATTTTGTTAGGTGATCAGATTCGTTCCATCCATAGCATCGAAAAAGGATGGCTACAGAAAAATAGAGCCAAATCAATGATGGATTAGATCATTTGATCGGTGAAATGTTTGCATGGTAGTTCATGAAATGCATTCTGGACTTAATGGACGGTTCAGATTGATTGACTGAACTGTCCAAATAGACTGTGATCCTGCTAGAAGCACCATTAACGGTTGTTATTCAGGGAGGAAATATGAGATGAATGGATGAATGTAGGTGTCTACGGGGCAGCTAAGAAAGAAAACAATAGGTGGACGGTCCCGATTTGTTGTATACCCTTTGACGTGGACGGTGGAGGGTGGAGTGGGGTTGTAGGCTTTTAAGAGGCCCATTTCTTGTAGTCTGCAGACTACTGAAGTTGATTCGTAGTTCCGCCTATTTGGGCTTTGTTTGAACGGGTAGTTTTAAACCATAAGCTGCCACACCAATTGATGATCCAAACAGCCATATGTGGCCCACCTTGTAAAATTCTCATCCATGACTAATAAGATATCCTCAACATCATCATCCACATAAAGATAGTTAGAAACTGTGTTTCTGGAGAGATGGATCTACTCACATTGGTATGGATGGTGAAATATCCAATGATGAAAGTTTTGCCATTTGGCTTCACATCCATTGGAGTGAATGGTTTGGATCATAACGGCATCCATGATGGCCCATCTAGATGTATGGTTGGATGATCCACACTTAGAGCTGGACAGCTAGCTCGGCTCGACTTGAAAGCTGAGTTCAGGCCGAGTTGAGCTGATTTTTAAGCAGGAAGAATTTTGAGTTGAGCTCGACTCAACTCGGCTCGAAGCTCGGCCTAAATTTGACTTGGCTCAACTCAGCTCGGTTCAACTTGAGTTATAATTTAATTATATAATATTATATTTATATATAATTTAATTAATATATTATATATAATATAAAAAAAATGGCCACCCATGTAGAAACTTAAAAGAAAATGCTCTACTTGACAGCTCGAACTGGCCCAAACTGCTGACTAAACCGAACCGAACTGGCCAGTTAGGCTCAAGGACCGAGCTGAGCTGAACTCGCACTAGGGTAGGCTGCTGGCCGAACCGAGCCAATCTGGGGTAGGCTGCTGTCGGCTCGGTGTCCAGCTATATCCACACTGTCCATCTGGTGGGCCCACAGTGGATGTGGGGGCACAGTTTCCATTGATCTAAATAATGGAAGTACTACCCCAATTCAGATATGGTTAGAACCATTTGACCAACATCAGGAATGTGTGTTTGGATGCAATTTGCAAACCCACCCATTTCCTACTTTTGGTAATACAATAGTACTACATTTTTCTAATGTAGTACCAAAATCAGGAAAATGGGGGTGTATCTATCAAAAGGGAACTTCTAACCTTTAGCAGTGAATTCTATTTTACAAAGTTTTTTATTCACTGGTAAAAAGATGAACTGAATATACATATGACAATTGACACAATCCAAGCACTGTTGTTTTCAGTGATGAATGTGGACTCTTTAGTACAATAGCTGTATGGCTGGATATACAGATGACCATGGGCTTGAACAAGTGCCTGAAAAGATGGAAAGAAAAGAAGAACAATCAGTTGCATTGAAATCAAGAATCAAGAGTGTGTTCAGGACGTTGGCTAACTCATAACTCAACTGAATCAACTCAGTTTGGTTGGGCTATAAGTTTCGAGCCTAAACTCTGAGTTTATGAGAAAACCCAAAATCATTTTCAGAATCAACAATTTAAAGAAGAGTTGAAGTTTTTGACCATTGTCTATGAGATGGTAGGCAATTTTCCGAGTTAATGAAACATTGCTTTTTAAAATTAGTGTACGAAATATCGGTATTGCATCACATATCACACCCTTAGGATATGAATATGTATTGATTATCACATGGGTACATTGGTTGTATCGCACAATGTATCGTTGTTGTTGGAAACATTGGAAAATTGATTGAATTTTTCAATGAAACTTCAGTGATTGTTAAAAAAGACATCAATCCACACTTGTAAATCAAAAATCACAAAAAGCAAGCACACATAATAGGTTTTCTTTGTACGGGGTCCTAATCTATGCGTTGTTTAACTAAATTAATGTAGGTATATTCAAACTCTATTCATATAATTTATAAATGTAAGAAGACGTGGAAACACAAGCAATACATTCAAAAGCCAAAAAAGAATCAATACATCAGGTTACATACATGTTTGATTTTATATTTGGACACAAAGAGTGCAACCGATTTACGAGAAATTGAGAAGTTTTGATTATTTTTTTTTCCAATTTTCTGCAACTTGGCCCATTTCCTCCAAATCTAAAAATCAAAGCTCCCAATCCATGATTTTTCATGCAAAACATGAAAAATTATGGATTTGTAACTATTTGACACTGATTTAACATGATTTATAGAAAAAAAGGATCGAAAATTAAAAATGCTCACTGGATCGAACATGTGGGATATATCCTACTACTAGTGCATTTCGTATCACACAGGTGGGATACAACATATATCGTGGGATATATCGTCCAATATCGTCGATACTTAAAACACTGGTTGAAATCACCTGTCATGCAGGCCCAACTACGTCGCGAGGATTGGAATACCGCAAGCGGCCATGGCATGCTTCCCGCCTTTGTATACAAGGTTACCTCTCACGTAAGTTGCTAGAACTTTTCCTGATAACTTCGTTCCCATGTAGGCGGTAAGATTCTACAAACGAAAAAGAAAAGAAGGAAATGTAAGTCCTTGAAGTTCATGGTAGCATGATTTCCACACACGAATGCTGAAAACAGAAAGACAATGGGTTGTGATCAAGGAATGGAAAAGATACGGGATGCTTATGGTGCGTGGCATAGTCCTCATTGAGTTCAAACTCCACGTCTGGTTCCCATACGACGATATCTGCATGGTTGCCACTCACGATAGCTCCCTGCATCAAACCATTTGAAGAGAGTTTCAAAAGAGTTTCTCATGTGGAGTACAAGAGATTTGGAAATATGGTCACTAGAAGCCTAATGTATGATCCAAGTGTCACTTGGAAATAGACATGTCAATGAATGGCATGACAGTTGCAATCTCAGTTTTCATATTATGATCAGAGATTCCAAATTGCAGTTTTTTTCACTTCCAAGTTGGACTTGAAAGGAATGAAAATGCAAATTGCGGGCTACTTGATCATTACCCTCCACTCTCCAGTGATTGTTCTCTGCAGGGACGGGAGGCTCGGATATCAAGATGATGACAATTTGGTCATTTCAGCCTAATCGATCTACTAATTGAGATTCAATTCAATAATGCACGCAAACGTCGTCTAAAATAAAGATACAACAATTGAAATACCTTCAGGTTTTGGCCTGCGAGCTTTGCTGGCTTCTCGCTCCACCATGAAGATAATTGATTCAAACTCACTCCATATTTTTGCCCATAAGACCATGTGACAGGAAGAACAAACTGCAGACACTCTCATTGCATGACGATTAGTCTTTTGCACCAAATGAACATATGGTGATCCATTCCATCGATATAAACATGGCGGGTAAGCTCAAAATCATGAAGCAAGCAGAGTGTTTGATTTTGAAAGTGCCAAATTAACCCTTTTTAAAACAAGCAGAAATTACAAGAAATAACTAAAGGAAACCACCAAAGCCTTAGTGCCTGTTCAGATGCACCCTCGAACGAGGCTTTTGGATCAAAACGCTGTTTTGATCCAAACGGCAACATTGTTATGTGTTTGGATGCACTTTGCAAACCCCATCTTCTCTCCCTCTCAAGAAAATAGGTGCTAAAATGCCAACTAAGTAATAACCAATCAGATTGGTTTTTCCCAAGCAGGCTTGAAATCCCCTTTTCCAAAAATTCCCTTTTGAAGAAGTGCGTCCAAATGGGTCCCCAAGAGTACAAACCTGTAAAGATGATATGCCACCCCATGCCCTTAAAAAGTCGCCTTCATCAAGAAGCTTAAGAGCTGGTATTGTTGGTGAGTGATCAGAGCTTAGCATGTCAATGTGCCCTTCCTGAAATGAAATTCCATCAACCGACACTAAACGATATAAACAGAAAGTTAGTATTACAAGATAGTGTTGTAAAACAATACCATCAAAGCCTCCCATAACTTTTGTCTATTGGCCGCATCACGTATTGGAGGGGAGCACTTAAAGCGGGTATCCCCATCTGGAATCTCTTCAGATGAAAATGCCAGGTAATGGGGGCATGTCTCTACGCTTAGGCTGAAACCGTTGCTCTTTGCTTCCTAAGTAAAAAAAAATATATATCATTGACAGATTAAAGAATACCATTTTCAAGTTAAAAAGTCTTTGCATCATGAGTAGGTTATGTAAATTCAGATCTGGACAAACAGCTTAAGGGAATCAAAGTTCAGACAAGGTTGTGCTCAACAAGGTTCTCAAAATTGTAAATATATACATATAGGTAAAACAAAGCAACCCCACGCACATCTCAAATTAATAGGTACAACAATGTCACGACCAGTGTTTTGAATAGCATCTGTAGTTTGACGTAGCTACGACGTTGCATAGTGTTAGCAAATAGCGGAAATCCCCTATGGTGTATCTAGCATACACTATGTTTTTTAAATTATAAATAATAATTCTATTTTGTATTTTGTACTTACTCTCAACCTGTGGGATCTTGATCCCTTTTCATACTTCTGACTTGTGGTTTCAATTAGACATTATTAATTAAAGTGGTTTTCTTAGAAAGTTGTTGATGTGATAATGATTTATTATTATTTTTTATTTTTTAAAACCAACGGAATATATTAAAGCTGAGAAAGGATACAAGGGGCCTGTTGAGATAGCAAAGCCAAACCACAGAAAAAGAAAACACTACAAGCCTAAAAAGAGAAAATTAAAATCTCTAAGAAGAGGAACATTAGCGGCCCATTCTATAAGAAGTTTTTTCGCTCTCGAACCCACTGTTTCAGCCGAAGCTTGCACGTTGTTGAAACACCTATCGTTCCTCTCCTTCCAGACCGCCCACCAGATTGCCATAATTGCCATTTTCCAAACCTTGGATCTGATTTTACCCAGCTTGAAGCCGTGCCAGTAAGCAAGAAAAGAGGAAGCAGAAGCCGGCACGCAACCGAAAACGCCGAGCGAGAAAGAAAGTCCTGCCGGATCTGAGAGATGAACGGACAGTGCACGAGCAAGTGGTCGACAGATTCATCACAACCCATGCAACATAGACAGATGTGATGATGATTTGATTTGGTTTATATATGTGGATTGGCTTTTAATAAACATTAATTAATAACTTGTTTGAACATGCTTATACTTGAAAAAAATAATCATCTTTTAGGCATTTTATATATTTTTTCTTACTATTTATCATATTTTTCCTATTTGTAAATTAAAAAATAGAAGTTTCATGTAGCTTATGCTACACACTACAAAACGCTACGCAACATGCTACCGCTATTTAAAACACTGGTCACGACACAGGCCCTTCTGGATTTAAGAAGCTTCTATGAAAGGATTGTGTGAGGATGCATTCCTTTCAAGGTTGCGATGGTGATGCTGATGCTAATAATGATTAGCGCTTTTTAAAACTTCTCTTCTGGGTTCTAGTCCTTTGGCAGCTACTTCAAATGTATACCCATCATCAGAAGAGAAACTTGACTAACTCAACAAAGTAGCTTATATTCAAAGAGTAACCTTAGAGAAACTTGGATGACTCAACAACACAACTTCAAGATTACTTTAAATGTCTACCCATTTGAGATGGTCGTCATATGTGCGTGAGTGTAAGTATATCACGGTATAGGTGAAATAGCTTTCAAAAATTTTACTTACATCAAAAGCTCGCAAATTATCACTGATTGAATGTGGAATCTCTACTATGACATGAGTTGCCAGGGGAGAGAGTTGGATGAAATTAGTTCTCTTTAAAAAATTTTATTTTTATTTTAAAAAAAATTAAGCTATGCATTATGGAAGAACACAAGAAGGGTTTTTAAACAAAAGAAAGGGCACTAAGGTTGTCAAGGTGAAGCATTGTTTTCAACGGATAGGTGTCCTCTCTCCAAAGAAAGAGGGCTAGACTCCAATGATGGTTCATTACCACTTTCAAAATGTTGGTGATTCATCTCCTAAAATGTGGCAGTCATGCACGGCCATCCACATCACCCAAATCGGGGCACATTATTGATGGAGCATATCTCTAAAATCACAATGGCCAAGCATTCCTATCTAATTAGTAGTTATCAAATGGCGTCTTTAGAGACCTCCGATAAAATTGGAACAATGCGGAGAAGATTAGCATGGACCCTACACAAGGATGACACGCACAAATTGATAAATGGTCAAGTACTTACCAAATGGATAACTAGAAGTGAAATAGGGAGTGATATCCAAATTCCACAAATAGGTCAGTGATTTGGATGGTTTGCATTGCTGTACAACTATGTTATATTTAGCGTTGGAGAGTCACCATCATTTTTAGAAGGGTGGAGAACTATCGTGGGAGCCCAGCACGCTGAAAGATGCCTACATTTTACAACTGATTCCCTTCCCTCTTCTCTCTCCCACAATTTGCAAATCATCTCCTCTCCATGTGCACCACACATGCCACCTTTACTAGTATGTGATTAATATGAAGTAAAAGAAAGAAATGAACATCCAATAGAGAAACGAGAGAAAGCATTTGGTACTTTGATAAGATCAAGTGAAGCTCTTGCATCTGCCAAATGAACAATATGAAGATGGGCTCCTTCTGTATAGCCACTACTCTTTATGTCTTCTAATACACTTAGTAGCTCCCGAATAGCTGCCTCCTCCCTGGTTAGTAAAAGCATAGATGAATGGGAGAAGATCAGCAATCATGTGTCATTTTACATTGTTAGTGTAGGTTTTCACATAGAGAAGAAGAAGAAGAAGAAGAGAGGAGTTGGGAGAGAAAAGGACTGTAAAGAGACCAATCAATCTCCCATGCCCTAATATAATTATAATCAACCCTAATAAGCAAATAAAAGAATAATGTTCAACAGGAGCACCAAAATACAGTACATCCACACCAAAGAAATTGAGATATCCACCCAAGTACATAGGCATGCATGCACACTTCACCTTCTATAGTAAGCAAGACATGAGCAAAGACCAATGAAAGAAAAGTCTGAGACACTTATCTTAAGAGATGTTACCAGAGGACATTTCTGCTTCTCGATTTGCAAACACAGTGAAAGTACGAGTAATTGCTAGAATGAATTCAGACCGTGATTTTGAGGTTTTAGCATTAAATAACCAATCTCTAAACTGATCTTTTGGGAAAAAAAATTCTGTCCCAGTTTCTCAAGCAGCAGTAGATATTGTTACATTGAACAAACTCTGATATAACATGTTGTGTTTATGTGCTAAGTTTGTATCGATGATTGAGAAAATTCAAATTGTTGTTTCGCCTTGTTTTGGTAATTATCTCACTTGTAGCAGTTATCTTGATATAATAGAAATGAACACATGTGGATCAGATAGAAGAAACTGTAGAAGAGGAAAGCAGGTTAGAGGTACACAATGAATTGCTTTCCTTAAAGGAGTTTCCTTCCCGAGGTGAATCAATCTCTAGATACAATGAGGCAGAGTTTCATGCTATCGTCGACTAATAGACATGATTGTTCGCTTAGACAGTTTAAACTCCAATTGGATCCACATTTTTCTTGAATTCAAGGTGTGTCCATCATGTGAGTGTCGTTATAAATCAAGACAAAAGGGAGGAGAGAGTTTTCTAAATCAACAAAAATTTTGTAAACTTAATATGGGATTAAAACTAGAAGGTAACATTTTACAAACAAAAGCAAAGCACAAGACAATGAACTTCTACACCTTTAACAGATCAACTTTTATTCCTTCTCTAGATTAGTTAAACCATACGATAAATTCAATATTTTCAAAACTCCGAACAAAAACAGTAGGTAACAGTGGTAACTTCATTCGGGAGTTATTGTGGGGATCTCACATCAACAAAGTTCCAAGTGCATCAATACAATCCTATATTTGTAGAAGGGAAACCTCTATTAGCAGAATTTCATCCCTTATTTTCATGAAAACATAAAGCTGAAGACCCAAATTGGTCTGATGAACCATTTACATCATGGCCTATGCAATTTTATTCAGAACTTCGTACATAGAAGAGCTATCTTGAATAGTTAATGCTACAAGCTTATAGTCTATGATAGACCAAAACATATATGCTTTGATGATCTAGACATTGATAAAGACTTAAAAGCCACAGATAGTTTATATATTGCTGCAGTTGCTTACCAGGATGGTGGCCTAGTCTTAAGATATGTAGAGTAAGACCGAACATCATCGACACCATCTTTTGGTTCTACTTCACTTTCAGTATCCAGTTGAATTTCTGAATGTACAAGCAAAGGCCTTTTGTACTTTGCTAGTGTATGCAACGCTTCCTAAAAAAGAGGAGAAAGGGGGAAGTAAACAAAACAGATCATCCTAATTCGTGGTAGAATTGTAAGAAAGTGATATGGATTAAGGTGAATCCAAGCAATTATCCACCACCATTTGCTACTGACGGTTTGATAGAAATGAATATGATGAATGTCCACATATGTGACATGTAAACAATTGAAAATGCATGAATTCAGGCAAAAACTGCATGAGTTTAACCGACACATCCATGCAAGTTTGCCCTAGGACAAAGAAAAAGAGAAATGTTTAGACATCAAAAATATAATGAGAAATGCTATAGTGCTCTCAGAGCACTATAAGATTCATAGTGCTGCGAGTTGCATTGGGGACACTTAAACAGTCCAATCCATTGATCTAGATTGTTCATAGACCTCACAAGCATTTCATGGTCTAACATGCAAATACCATTCTGATCTGACAAATTTTAGGCATTTAATATAGACGGTCAAGAACATTTACACAAAAATAAGTCCAATCAACAATTTACCATATGTTTGTTAGGGCCTATCATGGATTACTGATGATTCTGTCAAATAACCACTTTCTCTAAAAGCTCAAGCCATCAGAGGATGGCGTATCAATGTATATCAAGGAACCTTAACACTTTCTCTAAAAGCTCGAGGTAAAGAACATTTACACAAAAATAAGTCCAATCAACAATTCACCATGTTTGTTAGGGCCTATCATGGATTACTGATGATTTTGTCAAATAACCACTTTCTCTAAAAGCTTGAGCCGTCAGAGGATGGAGTATCAATGTATATAAGCTACCTTAACACTTTCTCTAAAAGCTCGAGCCGTCCAAGCCATCAGAGGATGGCGTATCAATGTATATTGAGCAACCTTAACACTCTAACACTCCCCCATCAATGTATCAATGTATATTCCATCAATGTATATCAAGGAACCTTAACACTCTAACACTCCCCCGCATGGGAACATACTAGGCAAGGGTCCCGTGGGAGAATATATTCCGGTGGCATATTTGCTACTTCCGGGATTCAAACGCCTAACCTTCTGCCATGATACCATGTCAAATAACCACTTTCTCTAAAAGCTCGAGCCGTCAATGTTGGCATATCAATGTATATCAAGGGATCTTAACACTCAACATATTCTAAAGAATCACTTTTGTCAGGCAATTGAAACCATCCCACCCATGGACTGGAAAAGGGATGGCTATAGAAGAAAGGTCAAATCAAGGTTGAATTGGATCAATCAGTCACTGTTATTTTTCAATGGTAGGCAATGAAATGTGTTGTGGACTTAATGGACTGTTCAGATCAATTGATTAGACTATGCAAGTAAACCATTTGCAACTAGGAGCACTAGAGTATTTCTCATAATAAATTATCTATGAATTAGTGGTACCGGAACTATTTGCATTACTGGAAAGACACAAAGTGTTCATCTCAATAACTGGGTACATGAATATTTCTCCTGAAGTCGTGTAAGATTCATTAAAAAAAAAAAAAAGAAGAAGAAGAAAGAAAGAAAGAAAGAAAGAAAGAAAAAAGAAAAAATGATATGAATGACTGAAATCAAAAGTTTCCCCAAAAAGAAAGATCATTGAACAAACCTTGATATGGCTTGCATTTGTCATTGGGAAGTCATTTATTCCTGAAGGGCACATAAAGGACTGCACAAAGATGGGGAAGAAACAATCAGACAACATAATTCTCCAGTGATTGGACGCGACTTCAAGTCTCAAAAGCTGGCTTGCAAGGTGAATATGCATGCAGTTCCATGACTTGTCATCACAGCAATACAAGGTCAGAATAAATATAAGGGCGTGCTCTGGTGGTATCAGTAACATCATGAGCTTAGGATGGTATCAGAGAGAAGTGGGACCTACATGATGTATACATGAAATCCAACTGGTCAATTAGATGTGTAACCTCAAGATACCCCAGGCGCACAAAATGCAACCCAATCCAAAGCTCAGGTGGGCCAAACTACAGGGAACAAGTAGAGAGTAGACACCTACCATTGACTTGAATAGGGGGCCCACCGGGTAGAGTATCAGCAATCCAGGCCATTCAGACCCTTCACGTGGCCTGGTTAAAGAGTCAGGCAAAGAATCAGGTGGGCCTTGGTGCAAATCAAGGATGGGCATTCCCTCCCATCTTGTTCCCTATTCTGTGGCCCACCTGATTGTCGGATCAGGCTGACCTTTTTTTTTTTTTAGTACATAGGGATAACATGAGACATCTGATGGACAAGTTGGATGTCCTGAATATATCATATGGGTCCCACATCTGCCCAGTACCGCTGTTACCATTGGAGCATACCTCATGAATATATGCAGATTTTGACTGTATCACATCCTTTATAGGTGATGCTAAGCAAGATTACTTTGGGTATTAGATTTAATTGAATGATCACTTCTCTTTCAGCATTTATGGTTCTGCCATACAATGTTGGGAAGAACATTATATTCATTTAGCCAGATGCACGTAGTTATCAGTCTCTGAATGGAAACTGCATAATCATTGGATGTTCTGTTGCCTTTGCTGTCTGAGAGTTTTGAGTAATCTCTCTGTACTCTCAATTCAGATATGCAATCTCTAAGTTATTCTTTTCTGAAGATAAGAGCGAAATGAGGAAGATACAAACCATATCTACCCTTCCTTGGTTTATTTTGCATGGCCAATTATTCTTCTTTTATCTAGAGTTCAATGGCATGAGCAATCATTGAGGATGTCACATCACTGAAGAAGCTCACTTCCCTCATGTAGGTATTATTGCTATTGAAATTCATATGAATCTAGCAAGTACCTTCAGACCAAGAACACCTGCTTCAAGAAGACCCTCTAGAGAACTCTTATTGAAGGCATTATCAGGAACAAGTCCTCCCCAGAAACCTGTTCACACCAAACAAAAACTCAAACTAGCTCCATGAAAGATGAAACAGCAAGCACACTGTGATATGTGGAGAGAGTTTCACTAAGCTAATAGAGATTTCACACAGTTCACATGATTGAAGCAGCTCATCAGGCGGCCACCATTGTGTAGATGCACCGGCCCAATAAACAGGTCGGTCCACCTATCGGGTGCACTATGTGTGTACATTGAATGTGAATCCTCAGTAACTTCTTGTAAACCATCCTTTTTGATCAAACTAGCCTTATTTTCAGATTGGGGCATCTAAATGGTGGGTCCTGCCTAATGAGTGGTTTGGATATTGCAAGTGTGACAAACACTGGCATGCCTCGTGTTTAGAGGCGCATGTGGCTTAGCAGAATTCTACTGAAAGATTAGAAGCTCCAAGATACCAGGTTACTTAGCATTGTCCAAACATGACAGGAAGGGAATAGGAAGACTTCGATAATAATATTATAAGAACAATCTTCATTCTCTTTTTTATAATTTGTTATTGCAGTTATGGCTAGCAGTCCATAACAAGGTTCATAGACCATACCGACATCAACGTAGATTTTCTTATGGGCTGCCTCAACCTATTACAATAAAGTCAAAAAAGAATTCAGAGGGCTTTTAGTAGTTAGTATTGTAAAAAAAAAAAAAAAAAATCCCAAAAAGAAAGAAAACACTTTCATGGTAATACATCAATATCGTGGAATAACAAAAACATGAGATATATGAGATAACCCCAGATCATGCAAAATCAGGAAGCTAGAGGTAGCTTTAATCATGCCATGGGAAGTTCTTAATGCCGAAACAGCTGTTAACTGAAACGTAAATACAAACACAATTATCAATAGTAAATAAAACGAGTATCAGAACCTTGAGTCTTAATGTTTCTTCAGACACTGTTGATGGGTCACTGTTAAGGGGCATCTCAATCAATGTTGTGATACCGCCTGCAAGAACATCATCTAAACCCTTAGCCACTTCATGTTTTGCATGTTTACTGTTAAATAATTGTTACAGTTAAGCAATGTCGAAAGATGAGTTGCAATGCAGGTAAGAGTATAACAATCCATATCCAACTGTAGATGTGGCGAACATTCACCACAATTCAAACTGACCAAAATTGTGGGCCCCATTGTGGGTGGGGCATAATCCAGGTGGGGCGTAATCCAAGGAAACTAAATAGATAAATGATCCTAAACACATGATTTTAAGGATCCGAATTCAATAAACAAATGCGCATCAATTGGAAGTTAGGATTGTTTACATCTAGTTTTGGGGTCATGTCCGATCTAAAGTGGGGCCAACAATTTTGATGGTTTGGATTTAGGTACATGTATGCAAATTTGAAGTGGCTGTGTGAATCCATGTGGGTTTTGTCAGTGTATGAATGCTTTTCACATGTCGAAAAGGTTCAGTACTGCATCAAAAGAAAAACTTATTAGGCCATCATATTCCCGGAAGAAACTAAGAACAGATTAGTTGAAATATGAGTCCTACTGCTCACAGTTACAACTTAAGGTATCAAGATGTTACAACTATTTTCTGCAAATTCTACATAATATCTAAGAAGAACCATGTCGTAGACTTCACCATTTTAAATAAGCCTATTCTCTTCTCCCAACAGAGATAATGAATCGCATACATGTATGTATGTCAATCCAGACCATCCAAATTGTAGGTGCGATTGTGGATGAAAAATATATCAAATATCAAACCAACTGGACAACTCAAGCATCCATATATAGTCATCAAATAGACAGTTTAAATAAAATGCTAAGTGGTCCAAATTCAATGGTCAATATCAGATTGTTAAGATCGCCCTATAAATGGGATGCTCAATCCATGTCCATCAGCAATGGGCCCAAGATTTCAATGGTTGGATTTACATGTGTTCCACATGTATGATGGATGAGCGACGGTGATCACCATTTAAGAAACGAGGGACAGCACGTAATTTGGTCTAGTCTAGTGTCGTTTTATAAGTGAATTCTAGACAAATGGAGATTATTTGTAAGTATACCAGCAGCAGCTGCTTTAGTCCCTGAGGAAAATCCTTCCCATTCTGTCCTTCCAGGTTCATCAAGATGTGCATGCCTGAAGAGTAGAAAAATGCATAAGTGAGAGTAAGCATATATAAACTCTATTTTACAAACAAAACAAGATACACTAACATTACATATTCAATGATTTCTTAACTCTCAGGCATGAACACGGAAAGGATGAAGCCTATGTACTATCGAAATAAATAACAGAAGCAGGATAATCGACCTCCTAGAATTACTACTATGGTGCATTTAGTTGCACCAAATTACACCGATTAAACATGAAATTTCATGATATTTGGTGCAACCAAACCTGGTTGGCAGTGAAACTAAACACTATTGGACACCAGATCTTTCTAATCACCATCCAATCAATTTGAAGACTCTGAACCTGGACCATTTATGGGGATCGTGGACCAGTGGGCCCTGGAACATGAGTAACATGACATGTTAGAACCATACACCATATGGTGTGGCCCATACTCACACATGCAATTTCCTTGATTATTTCAGAAAAGTTGGATTCTAAGTTATCTCAAATCCCGGTCAGAATTGGGGAAAGTGAGTACTTGTAGAACTGGGGTTGGACCTGGGCTCAACAAAAGGAGCTGTCAAACCTAGCCCAAGCCCCTGCCCTTTTTTCTTTTTTTTGGGGTCTGAAATCAGGTACAGCCCTACCAAAGGTCCCAAACTGAGGCACGAGGCCAGACTATTGCAGGGAAGGACCAGAAGCCTGATGGATCAGCCCAGCCTGAAAGTGCTCTCTGAACTTATTCTTCTCTTCTATCCTCTTAAAGCATTGTCCTTATTTCAGTAAAGTCGCCATTTCTAGAGATAAGCAAGTAAATTATTTTCAAATAACTGAGGGTGGAGGCTTACCGTCAACAAAATTCCAGAAGCTGGGCCAACAAAAATTCTACCAGCATAGATTAAAGAAACTAGAGTGTTTGAACGGTCATGCTTCTCATTGAAGACAACTCAATTAACAGGACATGATAGTTTAGGCTGCATTAGTATCCTTAAATAGTAGGTTTACTAATCCTACATGTTCTCATTCAATAGCACCTATCATGTATGTACACAAGAATCAAGCTGGTTCACTCGTTAGTTGGGCCACAGAGAATTACAGCTGGACAATTGAAAAACAGAAGTTTGCCCAATAGCACACATTAGCATAGACACATGGCCAGTCTGTTGAGTTGACGGCGCTGATTCTTGGGACAGGACATCACACACATATGACAGGATGGCCCGTGTACTGGCATGTAAAGGGACAAGTAGCAGACCTCCTTACACAATATCGAATCAATACCCCTCCCAAATTTTAAGTAGGAACACAACGTTCACAGAATAGATTGATAATCTGAATCTGATTCATGCACAAGAAGCTGCAAAAATAGAAGTTAAGAAGGATTGTCAGCTTACACATCGATCAATCCAGGCATGACAACAGCCTCCCCATAATCAACCACATGTCTGCTTGAGACTTTCCCATGTTGGTAATCTCCTTTAACCACAGAAACAATGTTCCCTCCTTTCACCTCGACTGCCCATTTCCATGTAAGAAGTTTAGAATTTGATGCTGTGTTAATAAAAAAATAAAATAAAAACACTATGTAGTATGAAGGTTTCTCAAATGAAGGAAATGATGAAAAAAGAACAGATTTCAGTTTGTTTTTTTTTTTGAAAGGTAACCAAAGATTTTATAACCATCCAAGAGCAAAACATATAGCTTAATGAGAAAGAGAATGTAGTAAAAAATAAAAATAAAAATTTTAAAAAAAAGAGAGAGAGAGAATGTAGTAAATTTATTAGTCTTAGTTACAACGGAAACAACACAAAAAGATAACAATATATAAGGAAAATGAGCCCGGATCCAATAAAAAGCTTTGTATATAAAGCCTAACATACAAAATGATTTAAGTACGTGAGTCTAAGTGCATCTAGGTGAATCTAAGACACAGTTAGATGCTCTTAGATGCACATATATGAATTTTGTATATTAAAGCTTAAATATAGAAAGATTTGTATAAGAACCATATATAACAATTACAATTCAAGAGAACACAAACGAATAAGTAGAATAACAAATCACTTTTCTTCTTTTTATTTTTTATTTTCTTCTTCATGTGATGATGTCGATGCCAACTTGCGCATGTCCCAATTCCATTGGCTTGAACTAAAGGCGTGTTTCGATAATAGAATCCATTCCAGAATGGACATTGTTTTCCACTAACAAGACAGCTGTTTGGATACGTGGATTCCACACAGTAATCATTACTCTTATCCATGATCAGAATTCGCTGGCACAAAAAACAAGGTGACAGTTGTCTAATGAATTTGAGGATTTCACTTGCTATCCAAACTAGTACCCCATTTACAGTAACCAAGGAAATTAAAATTGCTTACTAATACAAGATTGTGTTATTGATGTCTTTATTTACTTTTAAGGATTGAAAGACAACATGCCAGATGCCCGGAAGAAAAAAATAGTGAAAGAAAATCAAGGATACAGAATACTATTTAACAGTTATATAGGGATATATATACCCTCACAACATCACAGATTTAACTAATTAGAACTTAATCACATCCTTTCTCTCTAAAGGTCTAGCCAAAAACATAACAATGATAACATAAAAAATGTACAAGTCAGAATATTTTGGTTCCTTAACAATGATAACATATAGAGGAATTTACTGATTGACAAGATTTTCATGTTCTCGCTGGTTACATACATCTTGTACTGATACATTGAGAGATTCTTTTCAAATATATGAAAAATGGTTAATCCTTCTACGAAATTTTGCTAATGAATCTTTTTTTTTTTTTTTTTAACTTGCAATCTCAGATCACTTTCAGAACAGACCTGCGCCAGCAATGACTCCATCTGGAGTTACAATCCGCTTGCTGTGTATCCAATAGGTGTCGTGAGGGAGAAGGCTGCACTTACTGTTGGATAGCTGTAAATGAGAAGTTAAATGAGTTTTATCACAACAATAAAATACCAAAGTCTAAAAGGGCAAATACCAAATCTGAATTATGCATACACACATGTTATATTCAAAGGTTTGCTAAGACCACATGCACCTCCATATGGGTGCCCCAGCATGCGTAGCGGACACTCAAACAGGGCAATCTGGTCAGCTCATCAGGTGGGTCTACATTCACGAAAACAATAGGTGGTGTGAAAGAATTACCAATGACCCACATTGAACATGCACCTTTTGCCATCTGATGAGTGTTTTTTTTTTTGGGGTTAGCTTGTTAGTACGCACCCATGTCAGTACACAGACTCCGTGTTAGCCACCCCCGCTAGGGATCGATACCAAGACCTCAAGTGTTGAAACGAGGTATCTCCACCCATGTCAGTACACACACTCCATGTTAGCCACCCCCATCTGATGAGTTGAACAACCTGATTTTGCTTTAGATCATCTATGTGGTGGGGCCCACCAGATCTGTGGCCAAGATATCCACCACGCAGCCACATACATAATTCATTATATATAACTACATACACACGCATACCTGGGTGCATAGAAATCATACGTATCTACGTATGTCTATGTATACAGGCAAAAAAAAAAAAAAAAAAAAAACAATTTTCAGTCTGTCTTAATGCTTATGTATGTATACATACACACGAGCATGTAATTGGCCACATATACAGCATCCTTGAGCATGATGGATTGGATTATCTTCTAAACACACTGGATTTATTGATTTGGTTGTCTTAATAAAAAGAGACCGGATCCAAAGCTTTGTATCTTAAGCTTAATGTGGAAAATGCGTATGAGTGCATTTAAGTATGTCTAATTGCATCTAAGTTCATATCAGTGCAATGCACTTATATACACTTAGACACACAAAGATGTCTAACAAAATGAGTCTGAGTGCATGGAATAACTGAGAGAGAAATCTAAATGAAATGATGTAGAAACATGAAAAGTACAAATGGAAAGTAAGAGATCCAAGAAATTACCGAAAACCCAACTCGAAATGTGCGAACCAATAGCAAGGCAGCCCACTGGGCTTCAGAGGCCTGACCCATTCGAACTTTTGGGCCGTAGGTTGTGCTCAGGCTTGAATTTCAGGCTCAATTAATAAAATGAGTCGGACCATTCTCAGGTTCGCTTTGCCAACATTTCCTGTTGCGGCCGGATCGAAACATTCAGATGTATGGGCGAATGTGAGCCGGGCCATCCAGGGCGTGGCCTGTGTCTGCCCACTTTCTGCTGGATCCAGCCTGCAGCTCAAGGCCCATGACTGGGCTAAGGAACGCGATCAAGGCCCTATAATTAATTGGGATGAGCTGGGATGGATACAGCCGGAGACTGAAACTGGGACAGCTCAAGCTAACTGGTTCTGTTCTGGTCTAGTGACTCAGTCAGTCACCTACTGAAACTGAGATGACTCAGCTAAGTTGACTTGGTTTAGGACGATATTTACAACCATCCTGGACTTTCTTATTCATTGCTGGCTGGTGGGCTGGACCATTGATCAGTTAGCTTATGGGCCAATCTTTGAGAAGACCCATTTGCATTCTGAATTGGGTCTCAGGTGGGGTTTGAATCTCAGGTTCAGTAATTAAACATCTGGGCCAGGGTCCCATTTCGGGCCCAATAAGTAAACAAGCCTGGTTCGTACTGTAAGTGAGAGAGAGAGAGAGAGAGAGAGAGAGAGAGAAGATTACCTTGGAAGAGGTCTTCATGTAGAACAGAATAAAGGAGGCAAGCAAAAATAATAGAGGAAATACCCTCCATTGCAGAAATCCCATCTTCTCTCTCTGCTTCTCTCTCATAGATATCTCTCGATATCTAGAGAGAGAGATCTCTATATATCTATCTTAATCTGGTCCTATCTCTTCTCTCTGCTCTCTATATTATTGTTCTCTCTAGACTTATCTCTCCATCTCTGTTTCTTCTCTCTCATGTCTCTCTCTCTCTCTTCTCTCTCTCTATCTCTCTGTTCTTCTGTCTGCTCTCTCTCTTCTCTCTCCTCTCCTCTGTTAGTATTCTTCTTCTTCTTCTTCTTCTTCTTCTCTTCTTCTTCTCTCTCTCTCTCTCTCTCTCTCTCTCTCTCTCTCCTCTCCTCTCTCCTTATATAGAAAACTCTCTCTTCTCTCTTCTTCTTCTCTCTCTTCTGCAGATTTTGCGCCAAATCCACCGATGAAATACACTCATTTGTAGTCGTGCATTAGTGCTCGCATTTCCAGAGGAATCAAATCATCATCTCGCCTCCCTACCATACATCCTATACACCTTCAAACAACAGTCCCACGCATTTACTCCATTAACATCGATCTAAATCATCCAAATAATGGGACCCACATTTTATTTGACATTTTACAATAATTCCACTGATCCGACGCTCCTAAAACTCAATATTTACAACTGATTCTAAACCATTCGATTACAAACAGACAAACGGTATTAAAAATAAAAATACCTTATACTTCTTTCTTTCATGAATGTAAAGAATAGAACTCGCTATTTCAACCATCCAGATCGACTTAAATAGAAATGAAACGTGTGGCGGATATATTCGATACTACGATATACCATAATCCGCCAGACTACAATATAATTTCGTGGAACGCAGGGCTGCTGGTGAAACGGGTCTCACCGTAAAAATGGTTAGACGCTTTCTCATTGGTTGTTTGAATAAAGGTCCAGCACACACACACGGCTAAAAAAAGCTGACGTCATTCCTCACAGCTGGGAAGCCCAGAGAAGGAAAACACTGATAGTCTGAAGGATTTTCATTTTTGTATATAAGCACCCAAACTTGTAGAGATTTTATGTCTTTGATCAAATCCAGACCGTCTAAATTGTAGGATCCATATCAGATCATTTAATTAAAAAAATTAATTAGATTATTATGAAGTATCTGATGGACAGTAATCATAAAGCAATCTGGATTCGAAAGGAAACTATTTATATTAATTAAAGTTTTATAAAAAAAAAAATTTCATTTAATGTTCTATCTACAGTGGGATTAATGATTTGGACGGTTGATTTGAGTTATACGTGTGCTGTGTTTACAATTGAGTGCCAGTGTATAGAGACTCCGCTATTTCCGGACTAGCAAACAAGTCCGCACAGGTGAGATTCCTGAGAAATTTCCAACTGTACGACCCATATATGGCCCATCAACCTTTTGAAGCCCACTCGCTTTTCACCTCCCAAGAATACTCCCCAGCTGTACGGCCCCATTTCTCAGGTCGAAAATGCCCCTGCTTTCCGCTCGTTAGCACGTGAGTGCTGGGGCTACCTTTGGCTACGGATTATAACCGTAGCTATAGCCGTAACTATAACCTAACAGCAATGTACTTCGATATATCGAAGTTCATTCGATATATCGAAAAAGGTCCAAAACTGTCCAGCGAGTTTGCCTCAAAATTCTTTTAATTTTCGATATATCGAAGCTCATTCGATATATCGAAAAAGGTATTTTACCTTTAGCTACGGATTATAACCGTAGCCAAAACTGTATTCTGTGCCAATTTATGAAATTTTTTTTTTTTTTATTTTTTATTTTTATTTTTTATATAGAGAACTTTATTCTACCTACAATTTTTTCAAATACATATTTGTAAAAATATGTATATATAAGCATTAAAAAAAAAAAATCTCCTTTTTTTCATTTCTTTCTTCATTCATTTAACAAGAATATCTTCTAAACCAAAATTAGTTACTTGATGTACCCAATATGATTTTGGGGTAGGAGAAGCTACGTTAAATGCATGGTCATTTCGACGCATTTCACGGTCATTTCGACGCATTTTGCGGTCATTTCCCTTCACTTCACGGTCATTTCATGCATTTAACGGTCATTTCGATTCATTTCACGGTCATTTTCATGCATTTCACGGTCATTCCAAACAATTCCGTATTGATTAACGGTCACTCCACGCATTTCACGGTCACTTCCCTTCACTTCGCGGTCTTTCCATGGCATTTTAACGGTCATTTCGATTCATTTCACAGTCATTTCCATGCATTTCACGGTCATTCCAAACAATTCCGTATTGATTAACGGTCATTTTCACGCATTTCGCGGTCATTTCCCTTCACTTCGCAGTCATTTCCATGCATTTAACGGTCATTTCGCTTCACTTCACAGTCATTTCCGAGCATTTCACAGTCTTTCCAAACAATTCCGTGTTGATTAACGGTCATTTTCACGCATTTCACGGTCATTTCCATTCACTTCGCGAAATGACCGTAAAATGCATGGAAATGACCGTTAAATGCATGGAAATGACTGCGAAGTGAAGGGAAATGACCGCGAAATGCGTCGAAATGACCGTTAATCAACACAGAATTGTTTGGAATGACCGTGAAATGCACGGAAATGACTATAAAGTGAAGCAAAATGACCGTTAAATGCATGAAAATGACCGCGAAGTAAAGGGAAATGACCGCGAAGTGAAGGAAAATGACCGTTAATCAACACGGAATTGTTTGGAATGACCGTGAAATGCACGGAAATGACTATAAAGTGAAGCGAAATGATCGTTAAATGCATGAAAATGACCGCGAAGTGAAGGGGGAAATGACCGTCCGTGTTGATTAACGGTCATTTCGACGCATTTCGCGGTCATTTCCCTTCACTTCGCGGTCATTTCCATGCATTTAACGGTCATTCGATTCATTTCACGGTCATTTTCATGCATTTCACGGTCATTCCAAACAATTCCGTATTGATTAACGGTCATTTTCACGCATTTCGCGGTCATTTCCCTTCACTTCGCGGTCATTTTCATGCATTAACGGTCATTTCGATTCATTTCACGGTCATTTCCATGCATTTCACGGTCATTCCAAACAATTTCGTATTGATTAACGATCATTCCACGCAGTTCGCGGTCATTTCCCTTCACTTCGCAGTTATTTCCATGCATTCACGGTCATTTCGCTTCACTTCACAGTCATTTCCGAGCATTTCACGGTCTTTCCAAACAATTCCGTGTTGATTAACGGTCATTTCCACGCATTTCGCGGTCATTTCAATTCACTTCGCGAAATGGACCGTTAAATGCATGAAAATGACCGTTAATGCATGGAAATGACTGCGAAGTGAAGGGAAATGACCGCGAAATGCGTCGAAATGACCGTTAATCAACACGAAATTGTTTGGAATGACTGTGAAATGCACGGAAATGACTATAAAGTGAAGCGAAATTACCGTTAAATGCATGAAAATGACCGCGAAGTGAAGGGAAATGACCGCGAAATGCGTCGAAATGACCGTTAATCAACACGGAATTGTTGGAATGACCGTGAAATGCACGGAAATGACTATAAAGTGAAGCGAAATGACCGTTAAATGCATGAAAATGACTGCAAAGTGAAGGGAAATGACCGTCCGTGTTGATTAACGGTCATTTCGACGCATTTCGCGGTCATTTCCCTTCACTTCGCGGTCATTTCCATGCATTTAACGGTCATTTCAATTCATTTCACGGTCATTTTCATGCATTTCACGGTCATTCCAAACAATTCCGTATTGATTAACGGTCATTTCCACGCATTTCGCGGTCATTTCCCTTCACTTCGCGGTCATTTTCATGCATTTAACGGTCATTTCGATTCATTTCACGGTCATTTCCATGCATTTCACGGTCATTCCAAACAATTCCGTATTGATAACGGTCATTTCCACGCATTTCGCGGTCATTTCCCTTCACTTCGCAGTCATTTCCATGCATTTAACGGTTATTTCGCTTCACTTCACAGTCAGTCATTTCCGAGCATTTCACGGTCTTTCCAAACAATTCCGTGTTGATTAACGGTCATTTCCACGCATTTCGCGGTTATTTCCCTTCACTTCGCGGTCATTTTCATGCATTTAACGGTCATTTCATTTCACTTTATAGTCATTCCGTGCATTTCACGGTCATTCCAAACAATTCCGTGTTGATTCACGGTTATTTCGACGCATTTCGCGGTCATTTCCATGCATTAACGGTCATTTCGATTCATTTCACGGTCATTTTCATGCATTTCACGGTCATTCCAACAATTCCGTAGATTAACGATCATTTCGACGCATTTCGTGGTCATTTTCCTTCACTTCGCGGTCATTTTCATGCATTTAACGGTCATTTCGCTTCACTTCACCGTCATTTCCGTGCATTTCACAGTCTTTCTAAACAATTCTATGTGATTAACGGTCATTTCCACGCATTTCGTGGTCATTTCCCTTCATTCGCAGTCATTTCCATGCATTTAACGGTCATTTCGCTTCACTTCACAGTCATTTCCGAGCATTTCACGGTCTTTCCAAACAATTCCGTGTTGATTAACGGTCATTTTCACGCATTTCGCGGTCATTTCATTCACTTCGCGAAATGACCGTTAAATGCATGGAAATGACTGCGAAGTGAAGAGAAATGACCGCGAAATGCGTCGAAATGACCGTTAATCAACACGGAATTGTTTGGAAAGACCGTGAAATGCACGGAAATGACTGTGAAGTGAAGCGAAATGACCGTTAAATGCATGAAAATGACTGCGAAGTGAAGGAAAATGACCGCGAAATGCGTGGAAATGACCGTGTAATCAAACGAAATTGTTTAGAAAGACCGTGAAATGCACAGAAATGATTGTGAAGTGAAGCGAAATGACCGTTAAATGCATGAAAATGACCGCGAAGTGAAGGGAAATGACCGCGAAATGCGTCGAAATGACCGTTAATCAACACGGACGGTCATTTTCCTTCACTTCGGGTCATTTTCATGCATTTAACGGTCATTTCACTTCACTTTATAGTCATTTCCGTGCATTTCGCGGTCATTCCAAACAATTCCGTGTTGATTCACGGTCATTTCGACGCATTTCACGGTCATTTTCCTTCACTTCGCGGTCATTTTCATGCATTTAACGGTCATTTCGCTTCACTTCACCGTCATTTCCATGCATTTCACGGTCTTTCTAAACAATTCCGTGTTGATTAACGGTCATTTTCACGCATTTCGCGGTCATTTCTCTTCACTTCGCAGTCATTTCCATGCATTTAACGGTCATTTTGCTTCACTTCACAGTCATTTCCGAGCATTTCACGGTCTTTCCAAACAATTCCGTGTTGATTAACGGTCATTTCCACGCATTTCGCGGTCATTTCCATTCACTTCGCGAAATGACGTTAAAATGCATGGAAATGACCGTTAAATGCATGGAAATGACTGCGAAGTGAAGGGAAATGACCGCGAAATGCGTGGAAATGACCGTTAATCAACACGGAATTGTTTAGAAAGACCGTGAAATGCACGGAAATGACGGTGAAGTGAAGCGAAATGACCGTTAAATGCCTGAAAATGACCGCGAAGTGAAGGGAAATGACCGCGAAATGCGTCGAAATGACCGTGAATCAACACGGAATATGCGGGAATGGCCGTGATGTGCATGAAAATGGGGGTGAAGTGAAGCGAAATGAACCGCAAAATGCACGAAAATGACCGTGAAGTGAAATGCACGGAAATGACTGTGAATTTTCGTGAATGAAATTAACCGCAAAGTGAATGAAATGGATTTTCGACCATCGAACCGATGGAATCTTGAAAAATAACTAGGTTAGTTGGCTAAAGTAGCTTCTCCTACCCCAAAATCATATATGGTACGTCAAGTAACTAATTTTGGTTTAGAAGATATTCTTGTTAAATGAATAAAGAAATAAATGAAAAAAAAAAAGGGAAAATTTTTTTATATGCTTACATATATGTATTTTTATAAATATGTATTAGAGAAAATTCTAGGTAGAATAAATATCTCCATGTAAAAAATTAAAAAAAAAAAATAAAAAAATAAAAAAAATAAAAAATTTCATAAACTGGTACAGACTACAATTTTGGCTACGGTTATAATCCGTAGCAAAAAGTAAAGCACCTTTTTCGATATATCAAAGGTCTTTCGATATATCGATATATCGAAAATTGTTGGATTTTTTAGAAAAACTCACTGGACAGTTCTGGACCATTTTCGATATATCGAAAGACGTTCGATATATCGACGGTTTTTTTTTTTTTTTTTTTTAATTTTTTGCTGTTGTAATTCCACCACTTTTTGTGGGTCCTATTATGAGGTATGTGTTATATCCAAACCGTCCATATTTTTTGCGAACTCATATTAGGGCTTGAGATGAAAAATAAGACGGATCTAGCTATCAAGTGGACCACACTGTTAAAGGCTGTGGATGATTGAACGTCTACCATTGAAACCCTTTTAGGGGTTACAGAAGTTTTGGATCATTACGAAATTTGTTTTTCCTCTTCATCCAGGTCTTTGTGACCTTATGAATAGATTGGATGGAATATAAATGTTATGGTGGGCCCTACAAAAGTTTCAATGGTGAAAATCAATTTTCTGCTGCTCTTTGTGGTGTGGTCCAGTTGATCTCTGGATATGATTTTTTTTTTTGTATAATGCTCCGAAATGATCTCAAAAATATGGATGAACGTTGTGGATATAATAAATACATAACTGTGGGGCCCATATAACGTTGATCTCTTTTGAACCGTTCGTTCAACTCGGAGTTCGAGGAGCGTAAGCGCTCGTCTTCGAGCACCAGGCGATCCGCTAAGGAAGGAAAGCAGGGGCATTTTCGACTAGAGAAATGGGGCCGTACGCCTGGGGAGTACTTTTGGCAACTAAAAAGAAATGGGCTTAAAAATGTTTTTGGCCCATATACTGGTCGTACAGTTGGAAATTTCTCGAGATTCCTTGACCAGTGGAGCTGCAAGTTGCGACGGTTACCGAGAATAGAAATGCTTTGATACTCTGGCAGAGTATGACGGATAATACGCAGGCAGTTAGAAATTGCAGAGAACTTGCCTACGTGGTAGAAAACTAATTCAAAGGTATACTGCCCAAATTATGAATAAGAGTTTATAGGTGTAATTAGTCAACAATTACTCTTATTTGGTGATCCAAATGTTAGATTGCTGTACATTAATTGGACGGTTAACAATGAAAACCAATCCAACGGTCCAGTAATCAGAGGATAGGATTGTTCAAACAATCTTAATTTTATCCCATAAATCAGCAGGAGTGTGTTCAACAATTTAGTTGGTTTAATTTCATTAATATATGCCACGTGTATAATTTTTTAGTAACTGCATATCAAGTAGTCTGCAGCCAGAGTATAAGGTAACTCCTTTACCAAAAATTGACAGATGAGAGGGTGATATGATGGGGCTGGGATTGAGTGAACTCATGGACGGGAACGGATTGGCTACCCCCTGCCACTAGCCCGGTGGCTGGTAGTCGGTGCTCTGTGGGCCCCACCATGATGTATGTGTTTCATCCATACCGTTCATACATTTTTACAGATCATTTTATTGCTTAATTCTAAAAATTAGAGGCATATAAATCTTATGTGGACCACACCACAGGAAACAATAGAGATTGGATATACACCATTAAAATCCTCCTAAGGCCCACTGTACTGTTTATTTGACATCCAATCTGTTGATTAGGTCATACAGACCTATATGAAGGGAAAAAACACAGATCATCTTGATCCAAAACTTTGATGGCCCCAAAGAGTTTTTAATGGTCAATGTCCATTCAACACTGTTTCCTGTACTGTAGTAGACTTGAGATTGGGATATACCTCATTTTTTGTCTCATACTCTAAAATGATCTGGAAAAATATATGTACGGCATGGATGAAATACATACATCATGGTGGGGCTCACAGAGAACTGACCACTAGCCATTGGCTGGTGGCGGGGGAGTAGCCAATTCGTTTCCATCATAGACATTAGTAGGATTTAATTGGCTGACTGTACGTATTCAACATTATAAATTTCAAAAGATACCAGGAGCTATCTCTGACAATTAGACATTTACAACAATGACAGATGGTCCAAATAAATAATGCCATATAAGACATTTTCAACAATGACAACGTGCCTTACATTCACACTATCTATAGATCCTACCATGATACATGTATCTTACATCAACTTGTCTATCTACTTTGATAATTCATTTTAGGTCATGACTCAAAAAACGAAATAAATACAAATCTTAAGTAGAGTAAGTAGGAGATAGTGGGGATTGATAGTTAAAACTTGTTGCGGGCCGCAAAAGTTTTGGATCGATCAGATATTTGTGTGGTCCTTCCATTCAAGTATTTATGGCCTTATCAACAGGTTGGATGACAAACAAATATTCTGGTGCCCCTGAGAAGCTTTTAATGATAGGTAATCAATTACCACGGTTTTCAGCGTGGTACTTTAGATCAGATTTGGATCTACTTTATTTTTTTCAATTTTGGGATCATGCCCTAAAATGAGTTGTCAAAATAGATGGATGGTGTGGATTTAAGGCACACATACAACGGTGGCCCAATTTGTGATCCACCCAAGCCACATCCATCTCGAGGGGTGCCACTTATGTGGATCCTGAGCCCCACTGTGATGTATGTACCTTACATTCACCTGGTCCATATATTTTGGCAGCTCGTTTTTTAAGTCATGATCCCAAGAATAAAGGAAACCTAAATCAGGTGGATGAAATTGAGGAAAATAATGGTGATTAAATACCTACAGTTAAAAACATCTTGAAAGCTATGAGAATGTTTATCTGCCACCCAACCTATTGATAATGTCACAAAGACTTAGATGAAAGGAACACACAAATATTAGCTTAATCCAAAATATTTGTAGGTCACAAAAAAATTTTAATGGTCAAATGCCACTATTAAGTGTGATATGGTGTGATCTTCACTCATTTTTGAATAGTGCCTTAAAATAAGATGTCAAAACAAATGGACACCCGGATGTAAGGCAAATACATCATGGTGGGCCACGATCAGGGATCTACTAGAGCCACGCCTAGTCATAATGACCATCAATCTAGTTGGCTCCACCATGGATCACAATTTATTAAATACATATATATTTCAAAGTAAATGGTGGTGGAGAAAAAATAACTAATGGCGAACACTGAGGGCCAGAAAATGAAGAAAAGTGGTAGGCATAATGTCCAAATATGTGTACTCTGAGGAGGTGTCTTTGGGGGTCATTTGGCATCCCAAAAATCTTGAATTTTGGACCGTTCGGAGTTAAAATATATATAAGGTTTATAAAATTGGGCCATGACATTCTTATAAAAGTTTTGAATTTCGAGTTTAATTAGATCAAAATTCAGGATTTTCACCCTTCTTCCATGCTAAGAATGATCTCTTACAAAATTTTAGATTTTGGGGTTATTTTCAACTATTATACCTACCTTCATCTCCTATTACATTCATTTAAATTGTTGGTACTTATATTTATACTATGATGCTGGGGCGTTATAAAAATTGAAAAGATATAATCATTATATCGGCCACACCATTAAAAAAAAACGATGAGCACACAAGCATAAAAATATAAAATTTTGTTTTGATTATAAAATCAGTGAATTTAGTGTCATAGTTAGCCAGAAGCTTTGAATTGCTTTATTTTTTAGCCACGGTCATCATATAATAGCTTAGTGGTCATCTTATCATTAAAAAACCACATACATTTTTCTTATATGTCTAAATTAATGAGATTAGTAATATAAAAAGATTAATAAATAATAATTACTTCCAACATAAGTAAATATGGGAAAAACATTGAAGGAAAAAACTACAAGACCTACTTCAGCACAATCTAAAAATCTATTATAATATAAATAATAGAAATAGAAATGTTGATGCAGAAATCTGGTTAGGTCCTTCTGGACCTACCTACACAAGGAACAAGCAAGGAATACCCTGGCTAGAGCAAGGGACCCTCTGATGCCTAAGTCAGGAAAGAGATCTAGGTCTAGTCGAGTATTGTGAGTTTTAGGGCTAAAGATAGTGTGCACATTTTCACCATTAAAAGTACCTTATTTATAAATTTTAGGAGAGGTAGTGGCGTAGAGGGAATTTTCCCGTTTAGTAGATATATATTGGAAGTGGATTCAAATCCCGGATGAGTAGGAGGGTCTTCCAAGATCCTCAGTAAAGATCTTGGGGGTACGAGCGTGTTGCAGATATCCTCCAAGATCCTCGGAAAAGACCTTGGACGGATTTCTCTTGGGCTCAATCTAATTATTTGGGATCATTGGAGTTGTGTAATGGAAGTTTGAGGTGGTCTTGGCCTACCTGACCTAGGAGTGGCGTGCCGACCTGTGCTATGCCAACCTGTTTTCTTAGTCGAGCAAGGCGGCAGGATGTCCCTGAAGAACTCTAGGGATCTTGGAACTAACGGAGGTAATGCCCTTTTAGGTGCTTGGACAGGTTAGCAGATGTCCCGATATGGTGATAAGATACCATGCTCGATATTACTTTGAGCACATGCTTTGAGTATGGGATCGAACCCGTTGTAGTGTCCAACCTGTGGAGGTATGCAGGGTTCTGACTTAACCTTTAATCATTGGTTCCATTATCATATAATAGCTTAGTGGTGATCTTATTATTAAAATATCACACACATTTTTCGTCTATGTCTAAATTAAAGAGATTAGCAATATAAAAAGATTAATAAATAATAATTACTTCCAACATAAGCAAATATAGGAAAAACGTTGAAGTTAAAAACTACTAGTCCTACTTCAGCACAATCTAAAAATCCATTATATTATAAATAATGAGAGTACGACCATTAAAAGACCAATCTTTTTTGGATATCCAAATACATAACTCCAAATGTAGATTACAAGCAATAATGGAATAAATGAGTTCTCTCACTGATTGAGGATTATACAAAACTCCAAACATAACTCTTATAAAAAATAATAGAAAAAACCAATATTGTAGGCAATGTCTCACAAACTCAAATGCAAAAATAAAAAATAAAAAATTGATAGTAGAATACTTTAACTTTCATCTTCTACAAAACCTTTGTTCTCTTATTTTTTCTCATATTTTTCTTGAAGAATTTTTTTTAAAAAAAAATACAAATGTTGTTATGTCTTTTATTTTCCTTAAACAAGATAGATAGGCCAAAAGACAAAAATACCCCACACACGTGTAGTAAATTTGATTATTTAATCACACACATGTGGATCATACCTCGACATGAGTAGGAATCCCAACAATAATATTATACACGTATATTATGTTTAGAATATTTGAGAGTATTTAATTTATATATCTTATGAATATACCACAAAATAATTTCAAAAATGAAAGAGTCAAAATCAATGTAAAATTCAAAATTTTGAAAATTCCTATAAAAAGGGAGAACTGGAAATCCCAAATTTAAATACGAGGACTACAAATATTGGACTTTAATTCCATGCGCATGCCATACTCTGGACGGTTATTATCACTGGCTTAGTTAATATTTGTCACGTATCTTATACTATTACAGTGGGGTCATGATTTGAACCGTCCAGATTGGCCCACATGTATTTGATGCCTAAGATGGAGGGCCCACTTTAGATGGACTATAAAACAAGGAATCTCACAGACAGAATTATTTGTATATCAGATTAGTGGACGTTTAGTGACAGTGGAAATATAAGTATACAAGGGACCGAATTCGGTAGACAAGTGTCCAATAATCAGAGGCTAGGATAGCATAAGAGAATTGTTTTTTTTTGGACAATGGCGTATCTGAAGTGGCCCCACAATTTTAATGGTTTAAATTTTTAAGTATTCAACCTAACGTAGGTAATGTATGAGTGCTTGCTTATCTGCCATCGCACTGAGACAGTAAAAAACTCACTCGATCGGACGCGGATTAGCTGCTGACAGGTTGAGTGGTATACTCCTTATAAGTGATGTCACCAAGTTTTGCGGGCCCACCATGATGTATGTGTTGTATCCACATTGTCCGTCCATTTGGAGAGATTATTTTAAGGCAGTATCTAAAGAATGAGGCAGATCCAATGCTGAAGTGGACCCCACCACCTAAAATAGTTGAGATTGAATGCCTACCATTAAAAACTTTTAGGGGCCGTAGAAGTTTTTGATCAAGCTGATATTTATGTTTTCCCTTCTTTCAAGTCTGTGTTAACTTATAATAGGTTGGATCTGAAATAAACAACGTGGTGGACCCTAGGTTTCAATGGTGGGCGTCACTCTCCCCACTATTTTCTGTGGTGGGGTCCACTAGAGAATTGGATCTGCCTCATTGTTGGGATCATTTCCTAAAATGATCTTTCAAAATGAATAGACGGTGTGGATACAAAACATACATCATAGTGGGGCCCACAAAACTTGGTGACATCACTTTGGTAACTGAGTCCCGCTACTCAAACATGTAAGTAGCTAATATTAGCTTTTATTGGATCTTTGTAGGGGTGTACATTGAGTCAAACCGAGTTAAGCTGGCCTCAACTTGACTCGGCTTGAACAATGACTAACCTCAGCTTGAACTCGGCTCAGCTTAGTCCTCTAGCCTGACTGGCTAGCTCGGCTTGGTTCGGTCAGCAGCTCGGGCCAGCTCGGGTCAAGTTCGAGCCAAGATCGAGCCGAGTTCGCCACTGAGGCATTTCCACAAACACCTTAACTGCAACTTTATAATCCCACTGTTTTACAAATAGAGGCAATGGTTTTAAATGTATTTTCTCGAATACCTTCTAAATAACATTAAAAAAAAAAAAAAAAAAAAAAAAAAAAAAAAGGGAAAAAAGGTATTTGATTCATGTACATATCTTTTGTCACACTCCGAAATTCAGGTACTGAGTGTGCACCCTCAGACCTGAGTTACGGTCCATGACTCGTACACTTAGTGTACTTGAATCAGTGAGTCACATTATTTAATAGAGGCATAATATAATCTGAATTATATGTTCTCATTAACATCCATTATTACATTCATATCAACTTAATCCATTCACAAACATTCACCACCACACATTTTAAAAAAATAATTAAGAACACGAGTTAAAACTAAATTAAAACTTTTATTAAGTCATTAGAAACAAAAATCTAAATTCGAAGTCATTTAAAAACATAAATAAAATAATAATAGGAAACACATGTCCCATTTAATCATTCTAATGATCCAACAAAGTAATCTCGTATTCGGTTAAATACGGCCACTGATCCTGTGGATCATCCACTGGTTTAGCTTCATGTTCTTGCTCTTGAGTCATTGTATCTGCTTCAATTCCATCTGTATGGTTTTTCCATCAATAAACCGTCAGCTGGCTAGGCCCAGTGAGTGAACCCATTATGGTTCGTGCACAATACAATTAAAATAATGCATACAAGTAAAGCATAAAAATCAGAAATCTAATGCAAATAATTAAAGCGTGTGCTATGAATGGTATTGATGATGCATCAAGTGGGTATAAATAGAAACCGTCTACTTGCTTAAGTTAGATATCGACAACCCACATCTGCACTTGGCAGGCTTCTACTGTTGGTAGGCATGGGAAAGGCCCGCATCCCCCCCATTGGGCAGGCTTCCACATATAGTGGGCTTCTAGTGGGTACAATGGGCTGTCCCCTAGGTAATCGCACAAGAGTATTAATGATGCCAGGCATGAATGTTTGATGCAGCAGTAATCATATCAGCAGTCAAATACATCTTTCCTTATAAGAGGCCTTTCACATGTTCATAATTCAAGAATATCTCAGCACTAATCAGTTTATAAACAATTTAATCAAGTCATTCACAACAATAAATTATTTTAATCATATGGAGAGGAAACATGTTGGAATTACTCACTTGATGATTTAGAGAGGAATCCGATGGAGCGGATCAGAAAATACCTATAAATAATCCATATGCAGTACACCATAATATTAAAAATATATATATTAAACTCATAAAGCATTTGATTTGTTTTGATTACTAATTAAGGTCTTACATGGAAGTGATACTCAAGTAACATACGTAATAGATAGGGTTCATCTTATCTATCTTGGCCCAAAAGACACACTGGATATCTTATAAGATGAACCACCACATGGATGACTTGGATCTTCTAATAGCATGTAATAATGATACATAATTTAGCCTATGTATATTTTGTCCTAAACATGCATGCAACTTATATAAGTTTTACCATGCATCAGAAGGTGGAGTTACATTATATATATCTAACACACATTTTTTTATGTGGGTCTTACTTACAGAGATCTGGATTGATTATATGGTTACCATTGCTATATTGACATTTGAGAAAAAATTTCAATCTAATCTGAAATATGTGGGACCTGTAATAACTGGGATTACTCACCTGATGATTTAGAGAGGAATCCGATGGAGTGGATCAGAAAATACCTGTGCAAGCCGATCTTCCACTAATTTCTCTCATTTTATCTTTTCTCTTATTATTTTTTTACTATTTTTGATCGGTGAGAAATGTCCATCTTTATAAAGAAAAGAGAGTTGTTTGAATAAGATGGATAAGATAACGATAAGGGAGGTTGCAACCGGTTTGATCTCTTTTTTAAAAAAAACAAAAATTTAAAATTTCAAAATTTAAGGAACGCACAAATTGGAGTTGTTGCAATTTTAATTTCCATTGATATGTGGGGTCCATCATGGTGCTTATGAGAAATCTACTCCGCCCATCCACTTCATTATATCATGTTACGTTATGGGATGAAGGATGAGACAAATATAACATTCCGGTGATCTATATGATAAGACAGGAAACTCTCAAGATTTAATATGGATTGTTGATGACTTCTTGGCTAGTTGGTGAATGGCCCAGATCATACATATGTTGGCTTAACAGATGGTGGACAGTGAAGGATGGATTGATATTGGACTAGGTGGACGATAGGTAGTGTAATCTTGAAGAAACGTGGTTTGCTAGGCGTCTTAAAACGTTGTAGTTGTACGTGGAGACGGATGAGTCTTATATCATATTTCTAATAAATATTTTCTATTCAAACCGTTTATTTAGAGTGAAACTTTACTAAAGATTACCATTTTACGTGCTCTACAAACAGACTAAGTTTGGGCCTTGATCTCTCAGGGATGACCAAGATGCCTATTTAACGGCTTACGTCTATTTATAACTCAAAACAACGTCTATCGACATCCTATGTAAACATTAACCAGTAGTTTTGATATATACCTTATGATCTACCTAATGAATGGTTCATTTAAATATTTGGATGACCCAGTTGGCAGATCTGACTGTGATGGATGATCAATTGATGGTCTAAATTTTAAATAATTAGATGGTTAAAATGTTAATCATATTTATGGGTTATTGTACGGTCATTTTTGTAAATGGATACGTATAAAGTAGTTTTTGAATGCGATCTATGTTAGAAATGTATAATGTTATATTCAAGTTATTGGTTCACAGGTGTAAAATACGTAGATCATGATTTTGACGGTAAATTAAGCATCTTCATAATTGACAAATAAGGTGAACGGATCAGAATGTTAATTTGACGTGTATACGAGTGGATATGAAGTTCTAGTAGTTACTTTAATTTGATCAAGTGGTTCAAATTCAAAGTGGTCGGTTAAATATCCTCATCTAGTGGTAAATAGTTAATTTAACGGTCAGTTTGATAAACGGGTGAAAATACTAGGGTATTCAGGGGTTTATCCTATTAATCAATAGTCTGTTGACGTAATATATGGGTGAAAATTACTTTCTATGGTTGAGATTCAAGTTAAATTACATAAATATTAATGGATCTATAAGTGTACAGTTGAACAAGTGTAAAAGTGTAATCGTACATTCTTATATACAGGTAAACTCGCACCCAAAATTTCAGGTTATTACACCTTTCTTGCCCCTAGCCAAACTTTCCTTGCCACCAGCCAACCAAACCTTCCTTGCCACCAGTTTATCAAATGGTTAGTGAGCAATATCAATGGAAAAGTAATCGAGTCACTGAACTAGTTTGATTCGAGCTGGATTCGATTCCGGTCAAGTCGAGTCGAGCTGGGGCTTGCTCAAACTTGACTCGAACTCATTTTCGAGTTCAAAAAATCAGCTCAACTCGGGTTGAACTCAGCTTCAAATCGAGTCGAATTGAGCTTTTTCGAGTTGAGTCGAGCGTGATAAACGAGCTAGCTTGGTTCATCTACACCCCTAGTTCTTTCCAAAAGACGACGGTCAATGCCCGACTCGGGCAGGGAGCACTCCAAAACAAGTTGGTGGTGTTGAAAATGCTATATGGGCCCACCAGGCCACCACGATGTATGTGTTTTATTTATCCGACTGTCCATTTTCTAAGCTGTGGAGCCCACCACAAGAACCAACGGATAATGACACCCGCCGTTGACACATTTCTGTTGATAAGGTCATTAGAAACTTCAATGGCAATCAAAGAATTTTTAATGGCAACTCTTCAATCCCACTCTATAGTCCACTTGAGCTTTGGATCTGTCTCAATAATGCCCTAAAATGATCTGAAAAAATGAATGGACGGCAGGGATAAAACAAATACATCATAGTGGCCCACAATGCTTTTCTAGATTTCATACTGGAGAGTGGCCACCGTGATGTGTTGGTCTTATCCACACCGTCCATTCATTTTTTCTTATCATTTTAAGGTACAATCCAAAAAATAAGACAGATCCAAGGCTCGATTGGACTACACAGTGGGGATTAAACTCTTACCGTTGAAAACTTCTTGGGGTCGACAGAAGTTTTGGATTGAGCTGATATTTGTATTTTCACTTCATCCATATCTATGTAACTTTATGAATAGGTTGGATGGCAAATAAAAATTACGGTGGGCCCTAGAAATGTTTCAACAGTGAAAATCATTATCACCGCAGCTTCCTGTGGTGTGGTCCACTTGAGGCTTGAATCTGTCTCAGTTTTCGGTTTCTAAACTAAAATGATACAAAAAAATGAATGGACGGTGAGGATAAGACCCATACATCAAGGTGGCCAGTCAAACCAACTGCCCGTTACGCAATCCGCGTCCCGTAGTGGTAACTACCGAATCCCAGCACGACAAGGACGCAGAGCTGGTGACTCTGTCGCTGGTGGGAAATGTTAGAAACCAGGATATCCCACACGGATTGCCTACTTACTCTATCTGTGAGCCCACTATCACGTATCTGTTTTATCCGTCCGGTTCATCCATTTTTTAAGATTATTTAAGAGCATGAGTCCAAAAATGAGGCAGATCGAAATCTCAAGTGTACAACACCCCATGAAACAGTGGTGATTGAACGTCCACCGTTAAAAACTTCTTAGGGCCACAAAAGTTTTATATGAAGCTGATATGTGTGCTTTCATTCACCCACATTCTGGTATGTGTGACTTAATCAATAAGTTGGATTTTTAATGATGGGTGTCCAATCACCACTTTTTTCTGTGGTGTGGTCCAATTGAGATTTGGACCTGCCTTGTTTTTGAGCTCATACCTTAAAATGATATGGAAAATTAGATGTACGGAATGGATAAAGCGCATATATCATTATGGCCCAAAGAGGTACTGTCTAGGCAGGCAATCCGCCTCCCAGGATATCATTAAAAAATTAAAAAACTAGTGGGACCCACCTGCTTTACCAGAGATGGGTCCTATTAAGATGAGTGTGTGGGGGTATGTTTGCGTGTGTAAAAAAAAAAAAAAAAAAAAAATGTATATATTTTACAAGGCCAGTGTAGTATGGTTCATGTAATGGGCCGAGTTTGGACCTCCTAGAGGTCAGCCCAAGCCCAAGCCCAAGCCTAACCCATTTATCAAACCAGCCAAGAATTCTAGTCCAAACATGACCCACAACCTATCACCCTCTGACTTGACCTGACCCACTTCATCAAACCCCACCTGACTGATAATGGATTAGGTGCAGCTCTTACCATGGGGCCCACCTTGGTATATGTATTATATATTCATACCGTTCATCTATTTTGCCAGATCATTTTTAGGCAATGAGCCCAAAAATGAAGAAGGTCCAATTCTTAGGTGGAACATATTATAGGAAATGGTGGTGGTGATTGAACACCCTACCATTAAAAACTTTTTATGGCCCACCGTAATGTTTCTTTAATGTTTATTTACCATCTAATTACCTATTGTTGATAAGGTCACATAAACCTCAATAAGGGAAAATACAAATATCAGCTTAATTCAAAACATTTGTGGTCCATTAATAGTTAATCAATGATATCTGCTTCATGTTTAGGCTCATGCTTTAAAATAATATGACAAAAATGGATGGACGGCATAGATATTTTTAAAAAAATACATAAAGGTGGGCCTTACTGTAAGGGCCGCACCGGCTTAGGTGAGGCCAGGCCACACCTGGTCTTCTCTCTAACTGACCTTGCCTATTTAATTATAAATGGGTCAGGCTCGACTAACCTAACTTGACCTGTTTAATTATAAACGGATCAGGTTAGCTTAACCTATAATGGAACCTGACATGACTTAAGTTTGAGGATGGAATATGACTCTTAAGGACCCAGAAAGTGGATGTCTAAATATATTTTAAAAAGGTCATTCATGCTTTTCTTTTTTATTTTATTTATGATTTTGGGTCAGGTTGTCTTGATAATCTTAATGGGTCTGGTCAAATAGGGTTCAACCTCGGCTTGACTAGTTTACACAAATGGTTCACATTTTTAGCTTAGCTGAAACCCACCTCAAAAGTGCCACAGGCTCGTTGACCCACAGGTCATCCGGACCCATTGCCACCCCAACATGCAAGTATATGACCCTGTGATGTTGGTGAATGTGTCAATACTAGCCATAGAACTTGCTAGTAGACTGGAAAATCAGCTGAGTTAACTTGACTCTGTGAGTTTTTGAGCTGAGTCGCTATAAAATTCTGTTCTGAGCATGACCTGATATTGGCTCAGCATGACTTGTTGAGTTGACTAGATACCGGTCTATTCGACTTTACTCAACAAGACTTGTACGAGTCACGTGTGACTAACATCTCTAACCAGCATGCCAAGCAGTATATTCTCACACCTTTTCAAAGATTTTTATCTCCTATCCCTTTATAGCTACATTTATAAGCTATTCAATCCCCGCTAATCATGATTAAATCTAACATTATAGAAGATGCCATGTGGCAGAGATGTGTTTGTGTTAAAAACAATTATTTATAAAGCAAAAGTTTCACAAAAGAAACTTTTATTAAGCATTAAATGTTAAAATTAAAATAAAAAATAAAAATCATACATTTTCAAAATAAAGAATCTAGTAACAACAAGTTTATGCAAATGGAGTACAATTAGGGAAGCTCTCGTCACCTTTTATGGTGCACCACCAAACTTAGGGCTCATGGGATCTTTCCTATATACATGGCTTAATATAATAGGCTAAAAAATCAAGTAAATTTATCAACCGATGCATGGTCAAAAGTTCATATGAAATTACAATACGGTCACCAGGTCTAAGAAACCTATAAAATAACATTCGATAAAGAGCTATGGGCCCTTGCCATCACCAAACACACTACCTCTCTATACATCCACTTCTATCTAGCCCCACTAGCTTAGTTTGATATTGTCCAACGCATCATTGTAGTACACCTTAAGAGTAGTGTAAATATCCACGGTTTCCATCACTAAATTCACAATCAATTGAGTACATATTTAGAAGATCACATAGTTCATATATTACTAATTGCCTTAATTGTTTGTGCACATGGATAATAGTAGGTAAATTTTGTTTTTCTTTTTTTTTTTTTTATAATTATTATTTAAAAAAAAAACTTTATGTTCTTGTTGATTGAAATTACAAGTTCACAAATCAGTAAAATCAATTATTTGGCCTTAATTTCTAATCTTGATTGTTGACTCAATTTTCCAATAGACCCTCCTTGGTTAACCTTTCAAGACCTACACAGACGAAAGAAATAGACAAAGGAGACCTTAGCTTGTACAGGGGATCCTCTGATGCCTAAGTTAGGCTCTTGGGTCTTTTGTAGGTTATGATCCTAAGGAAAAATGTCACCAGTTGAGTATTAGGGTATATATGTGTAGCTTACATTGGTTGGGGGTACCTCTATTTATAGGAGAAGGAAAATCACGTCGTGAGAAATCTTTCCTAATATGTCAGAGACCATTCAGCACAAATATCCGGATTTGTTCGGGATCCTCTCGAGAGTATTGTTATCCGATGTCTTCGGGATCTGATTTGATCCCCCGAAAATCTTAGGAGAGATCTTTACCGTTGGAGAGAACAATCCGAGAAAAGGTCGGGTGATAGAGGCGTCAGATACAGTCAACGCAAGTAATATCGAGCTTTTCGTCAGATCGACATTTATCTTGTTGTAAAGGTTATACCGAGCTATAGCTGACCTATAGGTTAGGTTGGCAATTGACCATTTGAGTGGTCTTACAGTGCATCCTCTTTGAGTGACCTTACATTTGCATTGACCTTCTTGAAGGTCAACTTTCCTCAGCAATAGATGCCCCTTAAGGCTCAAGTCTCATTGGGTCCATGTTAGTTTGTAGAGTTGCCGATCTATTTTTCTCCCAACATTAATTATCCATGATTACGTTATTGAGGAACCCGAGAACCACAATCACAATTAAAAGAAAAGTCATTAGTTGATAGTAAAATTTTTTTATTGAAAGACTAACTCTTTCCTTTTAAATTGTACATCTGTCGTGGAATAGTCAAATTAACTTCCATAGGTCTAATTCTATGATTAATTTAACAATTAAGGCTATAAATATTCAATCAAACTTAAGTCAAGTACAATTCTAACACATTTGCCACTATATTAACTGCACACATAGAACCGAATACGAGCCCATCATTAACATACGGGGTCTCCTGTATGCTTGAATAACAACATAAATATTATTAATTTAATTATTAAATATTAAGTCAAGCCAAGTAGTGATCTGCCAAGTCTTTCAATTGACCCAATGTCAGCATGATATTTAGTTGAGTTCTCGAGCCTTTGAATTGTCTTGTAAAATAATGGTTACCGTTGCCATGAAATCTAAGTGGCTTCTTTAAAATCATTCTTTCCAAGCTGTATAGGGCGATGTATTTGTGGCAAGTATTTATGAAATCTATAGATTTCAAATCACAATAGTTTGTATTTTTTAGAATTTATAAAATTCATGGATTTTCTAAATCATGGATTTGAGACAAATCCAAATCCCAAATTCAAATCCCAAAAATATTTAAGACTTTGCACATCCATGAAATAATAGGAAGCAAATTGCGTCCTGCCCAGCCTGGACGAAATGGGTCTAGGTAGGGGCTCTGTGGGCCCACTGTGATGTATGGGTTTTATCCACACGGTTCATCCATTTTTCCATATTATTTTTAGGGTATGAGCCCAAAATAAGGCATATCTAATACTCAAGTGGACCACACAGTGGGGATTTAATACCCGCCATTAAAAACTGACTGGGGCTAACATTTGTGTTTTCCCTTCGTACAGGTCTATATGACCTTATGAACAGGTTGGATGGCAAATAAACATCATGGTGGGCTGGAAGGTTTCAACGGTGGGCATCATTATCACCACTGCTTCATGTGGTGTGGTCCACTTGGCCCTTGGATCTACATCATTTTTTGGATCATAAGCTAAAATAATCTGATAAAATGGATGAACCGCATGGATAGAACCCATAAGTCAAGTTCCCCCCCTAGAGCCCCTGAGTGGACCGATTTCCGTCCCAATCCACTTCCAAAATCATAAACATCCTTAGAAATAATAAAAGCTATTTCGTTAAAATAAATGCTATGACATTGCCATAAATGCTCACAAATCCAAGGAATTGAAGGTTCATTACCAAACATCAGATCCTAGGATTTGCCAAATGCAAGTCATGGATTTGAAAATATCATGGATATATCAAATCCAGACCATTGGTCTAAATTTAGATGAATAGTCCAGAAATGAGGGATGTATCCATTGGGGCCCACTAAGCAGGTAGCTTGATGAACGGAGCCATCCGTTCTCTTGGTGCAACCTTGAGAAATCCACCGTTGAAAACTTACCCCACATATATAGGTGATCCCAACCATCAAAATGTTCCATGGGAAGAAAATTTTCAATGGCTCAGATTCAGCACATACATTATCTGGGCTATGTTGTGCATAGCCTTAGCTCCAAATTCTATTCCTAAGTCTAACAATTGGGTTGTGGGGGTTGGGTTGGGTCAACCCATTTACATTAAACGGGTCGAGTGGGCTGGCTCCAACAATTCTTTTATGCCTAAATGCAAAAGTTGTATGGGACCCACCCTGATATACGTGAGAAATCCACTCCATTCATCAGTCTCATGAGCTCCCAATAGGACAGAATCCAAAGACGAGGCAGATCAAAAACTCATGTGAGCCACACAATGGGAAATAGTTACAACCTTCTCAGCGTCCCGGTCCACCAAGGTTCTTATATACCATCCAAACCATTCATGAGGATATTCCCAATTGGATTAACTGATAAGACAAATATCATCGCCATCCAAAATTCTCTGAACCCATATTCTAGTGGTGGGTGTTAAATTCTCACTGTTTTTGTGTGGTGGGCCAGCATGAGTGGGCTTACAAAACAAATGGACTGAGTGGATTTCTTCTTGACATAACGGTGGACCATATATAGCTTCTGGCTATTGGAACTTCATGTTTATGGGCACAAGCAAATCTTACTGCTGGGTGTGTATGCATGTGCAAAAATAAAAATAAATAAATAAATTCCAGTGGTGCAATAAAGGCTCTTTGTGGCCCACCATGGTGTTTGTATAACATTCATTTTGTATATTTGTTGTGGCAACTTATGTTAAAAAAATATATAGGCAAATTAAAACTTAATCATGCCAAATCAATGGAAAAAGTCTTAGGTTTATATTGTGTAGGGATTGTGTGTTGAATCATTCAACTTGAACTCGTAAGGTAAGTACATGTGCCCTTGGAAACTATCTAGCACTTAAGTCAATTGTGTATGCCCAACTTTTGTCAAAATTATGTCTTTTGGACCATTAAATTATGATCAAATTAAGGACACCAACTTAGGTTAATATCTTACTAGTACTATTCTTATATTCATGTCTTCGATCGATGATTAGTAACCGTTTAACTAACTTTTGATCATAACCATTGATCGGTGTGTCCAACTTGCAAGATGATTGAATCCTTGTGTAGATCACCACTTATGACAACCATTATACGGCATAGATTGACCAAAATACCTCAAAGTGGGCTCCAAAAGTTAGAATTAACCTCTGATCGGGTTGTATAACTAAAAACCTAATCTTTAGGGCCAATACACCACTTTTGGTACTAGAAATACATCTCATTTGGATTCCCCTCCCCCAAATTCAAATTTACTAGGATTTGAGAGAAAAAAGAGAATAAGAGAAGAAGAGAAATACTTAGGGTCAAAGTGCTATAAAGTTGGATTTGAAATTCTTTGTTCTTGTAGGTTACTAGTGCTCCAACCAAGTAGTAGGAGTTGCTGATTTCTCCATCGGATCCATTCCATTTGGAGTCGAGGTAAGAAATGAATTCTATTTCTAAATTGCAATCCCTTTAGTGCTAGAAATTCACGAATCTTAATTTAGCTTTTATATTTGATCTAGGGATCAATGTTTTCCTAAAGCCTTAATGTAACACTCCGAATTTTCACCAACTTGGAAAGTGGATGACCATGAGCGTTACATTTGATTTCTCAATTTGAATGCATGTCCATGTATGCATTTACATGTGTTTGGGACCAAAATGAGCAATTTTAGGTTCACCAAAACTGCCCAAAAGAGTGGAATATCAAAATTTATAGAGCATGAATCAATCCCAACAATGACATAGCAAAAAAAAAAAAAAAAAAGAGAAGAAGTTTTGGGACAGACTCCGTCAATACCACTGCCAAAAGTGGATAGCAAGCAGCTGCGCCATCGCCACCCCCTATTCAACACTACAATAATGTTCATCAACTGACAATTTCAGTGTGTTGACTTCAAAATTTTATATATTTTGTTTTACAACTTTTATTGACTATCTTGTTCAGTACTACAACAATGTTCAACAGTTTCAATGCGTTGACTTCAAAAATTAATATATTTTGTTTTACAACTCCGATTAAGGTGATTAAAAGAGTAGTTTGAATCTTCAAGAGTTCAATTGTATATAAAAATAAATAAATAATAAAAATAAAACCTCAAAAGATATTAATTTCAAAATATTTTACAAACTGTAATGAAAATCATTAGTTTCTCACCGCTAGTACTTTCAGAATTTTTAAAATTTTTGTAGAACTTGAAGCATAATAAAATTTGATAAGGCTCAAGTAAACTTAATGGTGAACCAAGCCTAGGTTTAGCTTGAGCCGAATCAATCTGGACTGGCATAGAGGTCGAGCTCGAGCTCAGCCTGATTTTAAAACGAATAGAAATTTCTGCCTCGGCCTCGGTGTAAACAAACCATTCGAGACGAACAAGCCGAGCTAAATCGGGTTGAACCGAGTGAGCTAACCCAGCTTGGTTTATGTTGAGACACTTCCCATTTTCGTTTCATTCAAAAAAGGTCACTCTCTGATTGATTGCAGCTGTAAAATCGGCCTGAGAAAATACAAACGCTAGAATGGATTTGTCAAGATAATCCCATCAAAATATTTATTTTAGCCGTTAAGATCATGCGCTATAATGCCACGTGTCTAAATCCTGTGCAAACCGTAAAACTACAAGCGTCGAGATTATTGTTTAAAGACGATCCGTGATGGACGCTAGTTTATTCTCACAAGTACACATTCTCTGTACGTGTGGCAAACATACATGAGATATGGACCATTATCTCGTGCACACCATCAGTGGTGATCCATCAATCTTAGATCTCACTAGATGGACGGTCACGATCTTAGCATATCCGGGCCGGGCCGCATATCCGTAGGGATCCCTACCAAATTATGATAGAGCTGTTTCTACCATATCATTTTCTCACGAGAAGTTCCCGGCCGGCCGCATTGTGCAAAGGGCGCGCGAAATGCATGTGGGATCACGTGCACGTCTTTGAAATCGGGAGAGTTAATTGATGCTCTGGACGACTTTGTGCTTGATACGCAGGCACGTACGAATTGTACACGTGGCACGATTTAACTCAAATCAAGCAGTTCATATTGTGGTACCTACCGTAGATTGGTTTTAATCTCCCAAACAGATTTGTATAACAATCTCAACCCCCGATTCATGAAGACAGGTTTACGACTTGGAAATAGTATTCATTTGACCGTCCAATACATTTTCACCAATCCGTTGTTTTTGTCTAGAAAAAATTTTAAATTTTTTTCTACAATACATGTAATTTTAGACCCACAATTTTAACGGTTTGATTTTAGTTATTTTATTACAAATATGCAATTCATTAATGCCTGCGCATAGACTATCACGTTCCGTTAGAGCATCCAGGTTTTTCTTGAAATTTTTGGAGCAAGGACGAGCAGCGTTTTCTGCGTGGAACAAAACTGTAGAAAAATGTAGAAGTACACAAAAAACAAGCGCCTTTGCACGTGCGGATATGGCACACATGAGATAGATCAGAGACGTTCATCAGGAGGACCACCTTTCCGTACATTCGCTAAGATAAAATAAATGCTCTATATCCTTAGATCGGCTGCACATTTACTTTGAATTTGGGTGGTTGGTTATTCTTTTCTGCCCCTACATTTCCTTCTATGTAAATCCTCGCATGATGAGCAGATGGAATGGCTTTCTAGATAACTAACATTAACCTCTGAAGTGCCTGACCAACGGTCAGGATTTCATATACGTATTCTACTTCGGCGCATGTGGGCGTTTGCGTTTGAAAATGCAGTGCGACGCTAAACCATTAAAACCGGTGGAAATAGGCCAGAAGATGACAATTGACAGCTAGGTTGTGGGCCCCACTTTCTATTGCTTTATTATAAGATATCTGCTGTCCATGGACTGCAGGCCCACTTGCATCATGCGAGGCGCCAAAATCATGTGTAAACCGTCCAATGCACAGAGGAGGAAATGATAAGTACTTATCAGAAGATGTATTTGGACATTTGGGCCTATTTCACGGTGATCTAAACCGTTGATCTGATTTTTCTTAGAAGGAATTTTGAAATTTTAAAAAATAATGCAGATTGGAAGATTCTAACCCTCTATCAATGGTCTATAAATTGATTGATGGTGTAGGAAATAGAGCAACGGCTTACATTCAAGCAACGTATTCCAACGAACAGAGGGTTAGGATCTTTCAATCTGGGCCCGTCTTGGGGCAATCACAGCAACCGTTTTGATCACCAAAAGCGTGCAATTGCAGGGTACCGGAGAACTGTACGTTGTTATCATATGCACGCGCTTGCAATTCGTGATGCATTTGGTACGTACGTGAGCGTATACATATATACGCATGAGCGCAGATTCGGTGAGGATGGGAAACATCGACTTCGAATGTAGGGCCCACCTTTGATGTATATGTTTTATATCCACGCCATCCATCCGTTTTTGAAGCTCATGTTATGGCATCGGCCCAAAATGAAGCTGATCGAAATCTTTATAGACCACGCTACAAGAAACAGTGGTAAATGAACGCCTAACATTAAAAGCTTCCAGGGCCCACCATAATGTTTATTTTCCAACCAAACTGAATGAAGGGAAAATACAAATATTATCCTGATCCAAAAATTTTGTGGCCCATAAGAAGTTCTTAATGGTGGGCATTCAATCACTATATTTTCCTTTGGTGTGGTCCACTTGAGATTTGGATCGGCTTCATTTTTGGTTCCATGCCCTAAACATATCTGAAAACATGGATGGATGGCGTGGATATAAAACGAAGACATCAAGGTGGGCCCCACGTTCCGGCCTACCGAGTCCGCGTTCCATAATATATACCAGTTAAATTCGTACGCGAGTTGCCTGAGACCTGGTCACCAGGGATAACGGATAACCCTACTGACTCGACTCTGTGGGGCCCAACGTGATGTATGTGTTTTATCCACTCCGTCCATCCATCTTGCCGGAATATTTTAGAGCATTATCTTGAAATTGAGCCAGATCCAAAGCTTAAGTGTACCACACCACAAGAACGAGTGGGAATACTGACACCGCCACCATTGAAACCTTCTTACGGTCCATCATGATGTTTATTTTTCATCCAACACGTTCATAGGGTCACGCAGTCATAGATTATAAGGAAAAAAAAAAAAAACAAAAAAAACAAATATCATCTTGATTCAAAACCTCAGTGGACCCAAGGAAATTTTCAATGGTAAGCGTTCAAATGTGGGTTCAAAAAATCTACTCTATCCATCTGTTTTGAAAGACCACAGTTGGACAGGATTCAAAAAATCAGATAGATCCAAAGCTCATGTGGGCCACACCAACAAAAGAGTGGGAATGGAGACGTTCACCATTGAAACTTTCATGGAGCTGACCATGATGTTTATATGCCATCCAAACCGTTCATAGAATTACTACCACTGAGATAAACTGTAAGAACAAATATCGTCCCGATACAAAACTTCTGTCATTGCCGTCCATTCAATCGCCACTGCTTCTTGTAGTATGGGCCACCTGAGTTTTGGATCTGTCTGATTTTTAGAATATTGTCCCATTGTGATCTTTAAAAACAGATGGACGGAGTGGATTTGTCCCATGGACATATATATGGGCCCCACACAGCTCCGGGCACAGAGATGTCTCTGTGCCCGGGGTTCCAGGCAATCCGCTCTCCATGTTTGGTGTCAGGGACGGAAGTGGACTGTGTGATGACCCTAGCACCATAGATATACCTGATGACAGGACTCTGTGGGGCCCACCGTGATTCGTGTGCTTTATCCACTCCGTACATCCGTTTTTTTATGAATAGGTTGGATGGCAAATAAACATCAAGGTGGGGCATAGGAAAGTTTCAACGGTGGATTTGACTATCCCCACTGTTTTCTATGGTGTGGTCCACTTGAGTTCTGGATATACTTCAAATTTGGGCTCATGCATCAAAATTAGTAGGAAAAACGGATGGACGGCGTGGATAAAGCATATACATCACGATGGGTCCCACATTATTCATAGTGTTGGGTCACCATGAAATCAGCTTCCTGGCCGGACATTACGGTGGGGCCCACACGCGTGTGGGATTCCGCATCCGAAGGAGGGATAACCATTTTATTTCTAAAATTAAAATATTTTATTCGTTCAATCTTCACCGGTGATTCAACGGCTTTATAAACGAAACAGTCATCGAACAGCCCGTTCGTTTACTCATTTGCGAGAGAGAGCAGAGAGAGATGGGAGGAAATGGGGAAGGAGAGGAAGGTGTGATGACAAGCGATTTTTTCTGGTCATACACGGACGAACCACATGCTTCAAGGAGGAGGAAGATTCTATCTCAATACCCTCAAATCAAAGAGCTCTTTGGTCCTGATCCATGGGCTTTTCTCAAGGTTCTTGAACGAAAACATCTCTCTCTCTCTCTCTCTCTCTCTCTCTCTCTCTCTCTCAACGTATTTATTTCCTCTTTGGTTTTTTGTAATATAATATCTTTCTCGAATTAGATTTTGATTTGGGTTTCTTCTGTTTTCGGAAATGTTCATGGAATCGAGTTTTTTTTTTTTTTTTTTTTTTTTTTTTTTGGATTTTTTTTGTGGAGATATCTGTTGAATGTAATGTGGGTCTTGATTGGTTTTGTCTAATATGGTTAGTTTGAATTGGATACGTATTTGGGTTTTTCCCTTTGGGGTAAATGTTGAAAAATCGAGTTTTTTTTTTTGGATATTTTTTTAAGTGGAGATCTGTTGAATGCAATGTGGGTCTTGAGTGATTTGTCTAACACGCTTAGTTTGAATTGTTTTTTTTTTTTTTTCTCTTTAGTGTAAATGTTCTGAATAATTGATTTTTTTTTTTGGATTTCTTTTCCTTTATTTATTTATTTATTATTATTATTTTGTGGAGATATCTTTTGAATGTAATGTGGCTCTTGATTGGTTTTGTCTAATATGGTTAGTTTGAATTGGATTTTTATTTGGGGTTTTCCCTTTGGTGTAAATGTTGAAAAATCGATTTTTATTTTATTTTATTTTATTTATTTATTATTATTTTTTAAAATTTGTAGTGGAGATCTGTTGAATGTAATGTGGGTTTTGATTGGTTTTATCTAATATGCTTAGTTTCAATTAGATTTTGAATTTTTTTTTTGTTTTTTTTTCTCTCTTTGATATAAATGTTCTGAAGAATTGTTTTTTTTTTTTTTTTTTTTTTTTTTTTTAAGGATTATTTATTTATTTATCTTTTTGTGGTGATGTCTGTTGAATGTAATGTGGGTCTTAATTGGTTGTCTAATATGGTTAGTTTGAATTGGATTTGTATTTGGGGTTTTTCTGTTTGGTGTAATGTTCTGAAGAATCCAGTTTCATTGATTACCCATTTCGGTTTTCTCACATTTTTTTTTAAAATTTTAAATTTTGATATTTTTGTTTCGAATCTTCGTTTAAGTTTTAATGTTTTTGCAAAATCTGCCAAGAAGTTGACTTTCTTGTCTTAGGATTTTCATTGCCTATACACATTAAACATTTGCGATCTTGTAGCTTTTGTTGAAGTTTCTTTTTTCTTTTTCTTGCTTTTTTTAATAATATATTCGTCTGTTATTAAGCCATTTGCTGTAAATCTGTAGGAAAGTTTCTGTTTTTTGCAGTTTATGGATTTTGTTTTGATCGATACCCAATTGAGATTTTTACACTTTTTTGAGTCTTTTTATTTGGATTTCATTTTCCCTGATGCTGATTCGGATCTTCTTGCATTTGTTTAAATTTGATTTTTTTCCCCTTCCAAATCTTCATTTGGTTTTTCCATCTTGTGCAGTAAATCTGCCAAAAACATTATTTTTGGATTTCGGTTCCATTCATATCCATTTGAAATTTTCCTAGGTTTGTCATATTGGATTTTCCTGTTTTACTGTAAATCTGCAGAACTGTCTAGTTACATTGGATCTCTGATTCTGCATCCATTTTGATCAATACCCCATTTTGGATGTTTTTCACATTGGTCTGAATTTTAGAGGTGTTTGATTTTTAGAATCCTTTTGTAAGTACACACACAGATTGGTCATTATTACTTCTGACCTATGTTTGCCAAGAGATGGAAATTGGTGAGTATTTCCTTATTGAAAATCCATCCCGAAAGAGCGGACTTAAATTTCTGGGCCCCACCATGATGTCTGTAACTTATCTACGCCATCCATCCATTTTATATCAGAACATTTCAGGGCATGAGCCAAAAAATGAGGCAGATTCGAAGCTCAAGTGGACCACACCACAGGAAATAGTGGTCCTAAAGACATCCACCGTTGAAAGCTGGTGGCTCACATTGATGTTTGTTTGTCATCTAACCTGTTCATAAGGTCTCAGAAACATTGATAAAGGGAAAACACAAATATCAGCTTGATCCAAAACTTCGGGGCCCCCCTAAAAGTTTTCAATGGTAGGCATTCAATTCCCACTGTTGCCTATGGTGTGGTCCATGGATCAGCCTCATTTTTTGGCTCATGCCCTAAAATGAGCTGGCGGAAGGGATGGACAGTGTGGTTAAGTTGCATACATCACGGTGGCCCCCACACTATTTACGTTTCCCGCCTCAGGTTTAGAGACCAAATACATTCAAAAAGCATGCCTGTCGACATCACATTGGGAAAACTGATAAATAAACCGGTATTTAGGGGGGAGATTTGAAAAATCAAACACCCCCTAAATTGAATTTTGTAAATTTTCATATGGATTTCATCTTAGCAATAATTATTTATTAGAGATCAAGATCTCTAATACATAATTATTGTAACTAAAGTGAGATCAACTCATTTTTAGTTGTCTGCTAAATAGGGCCTGAGTATTGTTTTTTTCCATTAAGGAACCGATACCAATGCGGGTTTTTCTCCATTTGATTTAATTTTATTAATCATTTGTATCTAATGTGGGTTTCTCTTTAAATTCATGGATCTAATACAAAATTACTGTTAGCTAGAATGAGATAAACTCATTTTTAGGCATCTACCGAACAGGATCTTAGTATTTTTTTAATTTGTTTATTCCATTCACGTACTGATTCCCTCCATGTGGGCATTTCTCCATTTGATTTTTTTAAAACCATTTCAGTATCCCCTCCATTTTAGTACATGGATCTGCTGCAAAAGCAAGTTATTGTCCGTACAAATCACTGTATCGACATACATGCCAATGGATCCTGACCTTCTAATCAATGGCCATCTTTTGGATGATCAGTAGCCTAAAAATTGCAATGATTGGAGTCTGTTACTATGTGATCATCATCATCATCTAAGCCTTATCCCAGTTAGTTGGGGTCCTCTACATGAATCCTGTTCCTGTAAGTCTGTAACTATGTGATCCATTGCCAAATTTGCATTTTGGAAATAGCTTGGAGGAAAAGGTTGGGGGAAGAAAAAATTCTAGAAAGAAGTCTATGGAAAGATTAGAAACTCCCAATGCAAGCATTGGCTCATCAGTGAGGCGGCCTACATTGGTCCACAGATTGATAAACGGGTGCACCGATTGTATGGATAGGGATAAAACCGCTCAGTAAATGGTCTGAAATTGTTCTGTATTTGGCCTCTTTTCATATTTGATTATCTTAAACCTTTCCCTTTTGTTCAAAAGCTACTTCACCACTCTTAAATACCTTGTCATGATTGGTCTAAAGCTGGCAGAAAATATAGTTGTGGTCTGCATTTTTTAAGCTTTGTTGAAAAAGCTAGCCTTTCTTTTGGGTTGATGTCTACATCACCTTTTCTTCCGAAAATAACGACAGCCCTCTCCCTCTCTCTCTCTCTCTCTCTATCTCTTTTTCTTCTGAAAATAACAATCTCTCTCTCTCTCTCTCTCTCTCTCTCTCTCTCTCTCTCTCTCTCTCTCTCTCTCTCCTCGTCTCTGACGAACTCTCTTCTCTCTCTCTCTCTCGCTCTCTCTCTCCTCTCTCTCTCTCTCTCACTCTAGCTTTCTGACATCATCTCTCTCTCTCTCATCTCTCTCTCTCTCTCTCTCTCTCTCTCTCCGTCTCTCTCTCACTCTCTCCTCTCTCTCTCTCACACACACACACCACACCCCACACACACACCCACACACACACACACACACACTATCTCTCTCCACACCACCCCTTGTTTGTTCTTGATCCCAGAAACTCAGGCTGATTCAATACTCAGGTAATCCACCCCAAAAGAAATTATACATAAAGCCTCTAAATTCAGGTGGCATGGCTCACCTGAGTCTTGGAATACTGTGAATTTTGGGTAATTCTTTCATCTTGATTAGGCACATCAAATAAATGGTGGGTGTTCCATCCCAACTGTTTCTTATGCTGTGGCCTACCTGAGGTTTGAATTATCTTGATTTCTGGTTCCATGGTTAACATAAGGCATCATTCCTGAAAGTTCCATCCACATGGCTCTCAGTCTGTGAAAGTTGGGTGGGCCTGCATCCTTTACAAAACAAACAACAAAAGAAGAAAATTTGAAAATTTTTCAAGTATTATATTGTAGACAAACTGTATCTGATTTGTTGCCTGTCTTGACATTTTTTATTACTTCTTTTATTTTGTCATGATATTTACACGGCACGGGTGTGTGCCATCTGGACCATTCGGATGGTGCCTACCATGAATATGTTCTGGCAAAGACGGGAAGAAAAGCTGGAGGTGGGCCATGCGCATGAGGAAAATGGATGGTCAAAAGAATATATATATAAAACCTCTAACTTCACATGGAATGGCCCACCTGATATTTGGAAGACTTTGAATTTTGGGTTAATTCTTTCGTTCTGATTAAGCACATCAGATGAATGGTGGGCGTTCCATTCCAACTGTTTCTTATTCTGTGGACTGCCTGAGTTTTGGATTATCGTGATTTATTTTTGGGTTCTACGGTTAACATAAGGTAGTTTACTTGATGGATGGGATGATTATCATGAAAGTTTCATCCATGTGGCTCTCAGTTTGTGAAAGTTGGGTGGGCCTGCATCCTTGACGAAACAAACAACAAAAGAAGATGAAATTATGAAATTCCTAGTATATTGGAGACAAAAGCCGTCTTTTCATTTTCTTTTGTTTCTTCTTTTTATTTTGTCATTATATTTACATGGCACATGTGCCGTCTGGACCATTCATTAGGCAGTGCCCACCATGAACATGTCCTGGCAAAGACAGGAAAAAAAAGCTGGAGGTGGGCCATGTTCATGAGGAAAATGGATGGTCAAAAGTAAATGGCTAACATTCCACATTCAACGTATGGATGTGCCCGGCATGATTGTTGGGCCATCGCATATGCATGTGCACGAGCAGTTCTTGCACATGCATGCCATCGGGGTGTTCTCGACCCTGTCTTTCAGATGCATCACTTGTTACCACAGGTGTGAAACATCAGCCTGACCCAACATTCAAGTGGGCCACAGAACAGGGAACAATGTGAGAGGGGATGCCGACCCTTGATTTACAGGGGCCCATATGAATATAAAATCTGCCTGATTTTTGGCCTGATCCTTCATCCATATCAGATGAAGAGCAGAATGGCCTCGATCTCATATATACAGCATGGTCAGTCCATGCAAACCAAGGGTGGACATTCCTTCCCAACTTGTTTCCTGTGGTGTGGCCAACTGATTCACTTATCAGCCTTTCCTTGGGTACCTGAGGTAACATCCGTAGAAGCATATGATGGACAGGTTGGATTTTGTTCAAGCATCATGTAGGCCCCACATCTGCCCATTACCAGCTGTAGCTTACAGTCGTACCATTGCCAATGGAGATGTTCTGCGACATCTGCTGTTCAAATCTCCTTAGCATTTCTTTGTTTACTTCACCTTAATGATGTTGATGCTCTCTGGTGCAGATTACTGTAGTAGTCTTGCTTCAGCTATGGACTGCGACTTGTCTCTATGATGCTGGCTGGCTGAAGATCCTAATGGTCGCCTACTTCTTCGGCTCTTTCCTCAACCACAACCTCTTTCTAGCCATCCATGAGCTCAGCCACAACCTTGCCTTCTCGACCCCCGTCTATAACCGCTGGTTAGGAATCTTCGCCAACCTCCCCGTCGGCGTCCCCATGTCCGTCACCTTCCAAAAATACCACTTGGAGCACCACCGCTTCCAAGGCGTCGATGGCATTGACATGGACATCCCGAGCCATGCTGAGGCCAACGTGGTCACCAACACAATTGCAAAATCCATATGGGTCATCTTCCAACTCTTCTTTTACGCTCTCCGTCCTCTTTTCCTCAACCCCAAGCCTCCTGGCTTATGGGAATTCACCAATCTAGTTATTCAGCTCTCTCTAGATGCGGCCATGGTCTACTTCTGGGGTTGGAAGTCCTTTGCTTACCTGATCCTCTCGACGTTTGTCGGGGGTGGGATGCATCCAATGGCAGGCCACTTCATCTCTGAGCACTACATCTTCCATCCCGATCAGGAGACGTATTCATACTACGGGCCGCTTAATCTTATGACATGGAGTGTGGGGTACCACAATGAGCACCATGACTTTCCAAGGATCCCGGGCAGCAAGCTCTACAAGGTGAAGGAGATTGCACCCGAGTACTATAAGGATTTCAAGTCGTATCAGGCATGGAGTCAGGTGATCTACATGTATATCATGGACCGCACTGTGGGGCCCTTCAGCCGAATGAAGAGGAAGGCCTCTAAGAGCGGTGCCACGAAGAAGGATGAATAGATGGTGCTTTCATCCTATGTTGGTCTTTTTTTCTTCTTCTTTTTTCATTTAGGCCTAATACAATTCCCTTATTTTTGGGTCTCCATTGTTGTAATATTCTTTATGGTTTAGGGTTCTTTTTGAGCCCTATGATATGTAGGTTGAGGATATCTTCTTGATTTTTGGCTCTTTTTCCTGATGCAATTATTTGAAATGCATATTATTTAAGGTCTCGTTTAGAAATGGATTTGAATAGCTTTTCTCTCTTCACCAGCGTGATGTATTCATGACATCCAACCTGTTTGTTAGATGCATTGCCTCACATTACCCCAGAACCCAAAAACTCAGGTGGGCTAACTACTACCACCTATGGCTCCATGTAGTTTTGGATGAAGCTGATTTTCATGTACTCGGAATAACCTGAGGGGACGCATCGGATGGACGGCTTGGATGTGATGCACACACCACTTGGGTACCACATCTGCCCAGTACCACTGGATTGCATCTCCTCTTCATTCTCCCCTTCGTTTCTTTGTTCGTCTACTAATGCATTTGCAGAAATGTGATTGTGCTGCTCTTGGATGCCCTTTTGAGACCATAAAAAAGCATTCATGGAACCAAAACAGCTGCTGTGGTGGGCCCCATCCTTAATTGGTAGATGCTGGACTTGGGCCTTATTGTTTTTAGCATTGAATATGGACCATTGATGTTTTGTTTTATTTTTAGGGATTTTTATAGCAAAAATTCTTCAGTTCTGATTTTACCAAATAGTGCCAAGAATAACCAAAATTCCAGGATGGTGCTTTTTAAGGGGAGAAATTATGTAAATGCCCTCGTTTAATTTCCAAACTGTCCAATAGATGCACCCCACCAAGATTATCAGATGAGTGGAAAATATAGCTGGTCCAATTATAAGGTAGGCCAAAAAATAAAATAAAATCCACTAGTCCAAAACATCCAAATTCAAGCGTGGCCCATCTGATGATTTGACTGGCCAGATATATTGTTCTTGTGATCACCATGATGTTTGCATATGTTGGATGAGTTGGATGTTATACATAGACCATCCCACAATTCTCAACTTCGCTGCTACCAAAGAAAAATAGATTAGGCCATTTTGATAATTTCCCCACAGGAAAAGCATCTCCTTGAAAATTTCAATTATCTAGGCAGTAGGGGGCCATTGCCATCTTTGTTCATTTTTAACCATACATCTGTATGCCAACAAACACTGATTGAAGGATTAGGATTATCCTATTGTGGAGATTTTTAGGATATACTCTATTCACGATGGGGGGATCTAAATATCTGGGATAGATTATACTGTAATTGTCCATTTGAAAATCCCCAGTTGGATGATCAGGACCATCTAATAGGGAAGATACTCGACCATTGCTCCAACAATAGGACCCATCAGATGAACGCCTCAAATCATCCAAAGGTGACCCGTTCCAGTTATTCTGTAACATGAATGTTGCATCGAAAGCAAATGAAGTGATTTGTAAGTAGTGGCATGGTTAAGGCCCGTTAATGAATAGGGACCTGTCAGGTCCAACATGGCCCAGCCAAGACTCGATCCAGGCTCATTAGCTGCTGTTGTGAGCAAGCCCATAGGCATGAATTGCCAGCACGATAATAAACTCCAATGGCCTTTTTGCCTAATGAATATGCCAAGAACCATAGGGGTGGCAATGGGCCAGGGCTTGGTCTTGAATTCCAGGTCTGGTGTCCCGGCTTGGGCCAATGATGAATGTCCTAGTCCTATCGTCAAGTGGGTCACTGTCATGAAAAGAAATGGATGATTTAAGGACACCTGTTACTTTTCTATCAATCGCACTGGATTCGGGGTTATGTTTCTACAATCAAAACCATTTATATAATGGGAGATAAGTGGGTGAAGGGATGGTTTTTAGACTCAAGCTATCTGAATCCAAGTCTTAAAACAATGGATGGAGGTGATATACCCAAAAAAAAAAAAAAAATCTTATTTGGACTATTTCAAAACTTTGATGATTCTTTCACATGGGCCAAGGCTCAATTAGGGTATAGGCCTGGCTAAGGCCATGGCTTAGGTCTAGCCTGGGCCATTACCACCCCTATAAAAGCATATGAGAAAACAGTGAGTGCAAGTCCGAGTGAAAGGTAAATCTTTCATCTTCCACTCTCTAGTTCATTTCACTCAAGAACAGTAACAACCAGCCCTTCCAAGACTACCATTAAAAATAAATAAATCAATAATACAAGGGGTTTTTCCATATAAATGCATATCCTTAAGTTTTCTCTCAAACTGGCTTACTTTAAAAGTTAATTTTGCTGAGAGTTAATCAAAAGGGACGTTATCAACTGAAAAGATTATTTTCATATAAAAGACCATTTTCGCCCTGTGTCTTATGCTTGGCCATTGAGATGGCATGGCCCACCATGATGTTTCTATGATATCCAGTGTCCATCTGTTTTCGAATGCATTTTAGGACACGAGCCAAAAATAAATAAAATCAGGCATATTCAGAACTCAAGTAGGCCATGCAAGAAGATATATTGGGGATTTGAAGATGATCTATGTCCTCCATCCTAGTGTTAATAAGCAAATGAATGAGTTGGATTGCATGGTGAATGGGCAGCTGGATGGATTAGCTTGCTAGGTTACCTATAACTTATTAACTATGGGCTTTTTGGTCATTTACAAAGCACAATATTTATGGATTTCTAATGGAGTAGACTTTCTTGACTAGCAGCCTAAAAGTTTGGCATTTATTTATATAAACTTCTAAACTTGGTGGTTTTTAGAAAATACACTAAAAGATGAACATTTATATGGAAAAACCCCATATTATATAACCCATTGGCATCATACAGAGCTGATTACTGAACTCAGTGAATTTATTCGAAATCATAAGAATTATCATAATTACTATTTGATAAGGCAATACAAACTTGCTAATCTGTATCACTACAGACTGATTGTAATAGTTTCGAGTTCACGGTCGCATACCAAAAGCATTAGAACTCGTGAAACATTTTCTTTTCCTCATTTCGTTGCCTGTATTGGATTTTTTGAATTCATGTTGATTTCAGTCGCTTCTTGATCCTTGGGAAAAAAATTCATCTGTGGACTTGGATTTGGAAGTTTCTTGCTATTGCTTTTCATATGCATCGCTGAAACTGATGAGAGAGCCCCGCCCAAATTTCATGCAAGCACCTAGTGGATGAAGACTGATGCAAGTGGTTGCATTTCTTTTCTACTATGGCATTTGCTTATATATCATTTCTGACGGCGGAGGAAGTCACGCATGTCTTGGTGCAGTTCGCCACGGACTATCAGTCGCATGTTCTTCGTGTCTTCCCACAGCAACCCACTGACTTCCCTTGCAAAGTCAGAGGCAGCTTCAAAAACCTCCTGCGAGAGGAAAAAAAGCTCAGAACTGCATTGAGCAAGTTCTCTAAAGCAAGAAGGGCAACCTGAGTTTGGGTCATGTCGGGTTGGGGTTAGGGTTGGGTAGGTTTGTCAAGGTCCTTGAGTTAGATTAGGGTTGGAAAGCACCAACCTGATTTGAAATTGTGTTGGGTTTTAGGTTAAGCAAATTCTGGTTGGGTTAGGAATAATCACATGTACTTGGGTAGGGTCGGGTCAACTTGTTGATTGTAATCAACCTATGTACTAGAATATTAGATAGTGCTTAATTGTACTATGTATTGTGCTCTCATCACAGGTCCCATGCCCAGATAAAGGACTAGAGATGATGAAAATTTTTAACAACATAGAAATGTCACTGCTAAGAGAGTAGTGAGGCTAAACGTAAGGCTTATGATGATCTTTATAATAGATTGGTAACAAGAGAAGGTAAGAAAGATGACTTTGAACTTGCAAAAATAAGAGAAAAGGATAGGAACCTAGATCATATTAGATGCATTAAAAGCAATAACTAGATGGTACTAATAAAAGACAATGAGATCAATAAAAGATGGAGAAACTATTTTTAGAACTTGTTAAATGACAACCACCTTGAGAGCATAAGGATAAAAGGAACCATAAACTCAAATGACGTTAAGTACCATAAATGCTTTTGTAGGATTAGGATATCTAAAGTGAAAGAAGTTTTGAAAAAGATGAAAACAGAAAAAGCCCTTGGACCAGACGGCATACCAAGAGAAATTTGAAAGTGTATGGTAGATATTACATTATTTTGGTTGATAAAGTTGTTCAACAATATTATATGATCGAAGAAAATGCTAGATGAATGGAGGAAAAGTACCATGGTACCTATTTACAAGAACAAAGTAGACATACTGAGTCGCATTAACTATCGTGAATTGAACTTATGAGACATACTATGAAACTTTTGGAGAGAGATTGAACAAAGACGAAGGCATGAGATGAATGTATCAGACAATGTTTTCCATTGAAGTTATTTTCCTACTTGGACAATTAATGGAGAAATATAGGGAGAGTAGAAAGGATCTCCACATGGTCTTTACTGGTTCGTAGAAAGCATACGATAGGGTTGTAGAGAGTTAATCCGGTGAGTGTTGGGAAAGAAAGAAGTTTAAAGAGGATAAATTGACATGATTAAGGATATGTAGGACCACTAGTGGAGAAACAAGTGAGTTCCCAATTGTTGTATTAGGGGTCGGAATTGAGGCTGTACCTTTTCGTAATGGTTATCGATGAGTTAACAAGCCATTTGCAAAAGGAGATCCTATGGTCTTATGTTGTTTGTAGATGGCATAGTTTTGATTGACAAGATGAGGGAGGGTGTAAACAAAAAGCTAGATCTATGAAGGAATGCTTTAGAATCTAAAGGATTTAAAATTAGTCGGACTAAAACAGTGCATATGGAATGCAATTTTAGTAATAATAGGAGTGAAAACGAGGAATTAGTTAAGTTCGCTGACCAATGACAACTTTCGATACCTTGGGTCAATACTTGATGAGAGTGGAGAGATTGAAAAGGAGGTTGCCCATAGAATTCAAGCTCGGTGGAAGAAACCGAGACATGTCTCTGGAATTATATGTGATTGTCATGTACCACTCAAAACTGAAAGGGAAATTTTATAGGATAGCTATAAGAACAGCTAAAATAAGCATGTGGAGATGGATGAGTGGCAAGACAAGGAAAGATAGAATTAGAAATGAATGCATTTGATGGAACTGAGGAACAGTATCAGTAAGTAATAAGATGAGGGAAAGTAGACTTAGATGGTTTAGTCATGTGTAGCGGAGACGAAGAACAACGCTAGTTAGAAGTGAGTTGGTACAAGTTGAAGGCTCTAAAAGGGGAAGGCCCAAAGGACATGGATGGAGGTAGGATGAAAAGACTTGATGGCCTATTGTCAAATTGAAGGTTTGGCCCTTAATAGAGTGGAATGGCGGAATGGGATTCATGTAGCTGACCCTATTTAATTGGGGTAAGGCTTAGATGATGCTGACGATGATTTGGGAAGGGGGTCGGGGGTCGGGTTGGTTTAGGGTTAAATATAGAGGAATTTGGGTTGGGTTCAAGTTCGATCCTCTTGAGGTTGGATCAGGCTCAGGTTGACCCTCAACCAACCAAAACCTACCCAAGTTGCACCCCTAAAAGCGAGAAAATGACATGAAATTCAAGTTATCAAAATATGGTTCATAATCGATACAAGGAAGCTCACGAATATATGAATGGGCTCAGTGTTTACCTTGGATGGGAAATCTTCATATAGATGCGAAGGAATAATATCAACCCTATTTCGATCTGTTTCCCACAGCCTTATCTGTAGGATGAATATGGTTCAACCCGTCAAATCAATGGTGATTGAGATGGGCACTTCACATATTTGTACAATGTTATACACAGAAAAAAGGTTCAGTTAAACAACTCGCTAATATATTCAGAAACTTGACGTGCCAACTCAGTTTTGGCCAGGCTCTAGGCACTCTTTCAAAAATTCCACCTTTCATTACCCTTTGGATACAATCAGCAAGTTTTGAGTAGGCCCATGCTTTCAAACATCAGGAAAAAGGGTACATCATTGTGCCGTAAAAGCCGTTAAATAAAGGTAATAGTGTCAACCATTACATGTTACGGGGTCGAAACTGCCATAACAGCTATTATGGAAAAAATGACATGTAACCACCGTTAATGGCTCGTTAAGCTCCCTTGTAAAGGCCGTAACAACCCCGTAATGGTCTGTTACGGGACAACTACAAGTTTTTCGGATTCTTTTTCAACGTTACGGGGCATATATGGGTTTTTCAGGTTTTTTCTTTCAATTAAAAAAAAAAGACCGTAACGGCTGTTACAATCCATATCGTAAAGATAACGATGGTGGCCATAATGGCCACCGTTACCGTTACGGAATACCTTGGCACATGGTCCAGGTAATATTCTCTTGTAATAGATTGAGGGAGCGACTACGGACACCATCCTGATCGGTTTGCATGCATCCATTTTTCTGTGCACACACTCTTTTCCATTTTGGAAGTTGATGCACTATTCAATAAAAATGGTACAAGTGTGCTATTTCAATTCCCAAAATGATATATAAAAAAATGGTTGCACGTGGATGTAGATATTAATTCTCTAGACTTAAGATATTGTTTTTAAAAGGAAAATTCAAAATAAATCAAACTCAAGTAAAAAAGATGTCTCAAGTCCAACCAGTTTGACAAAAAGTTACCGTCACTCAATAACTTCCTATCTATCATGTGTGTATGACATCCAACCCTTCTTATAGGTTGACCCATCATGAGAATCACCTTGTGTAAAACTCATCCCATCCAATCATCAAGTGGACCACACCATAAAAAACCATTCCTAGCCACTGATAAGTAACAAAATACAAGTGTGGTCCACCTGGTGGGTGGATGTTAACCTTGGTCCAACTGGTTGGACTTGAGACCTTCTCAATAAAAAAATGCAGAGAGGAAACTTACAAAAAAAAAAAAAAAAAATTCATAATAGGAGTTTAACAAAGAGGTCTTGGTTTTTCCCTTCAAGCTTTGTTAAAAACTTCTGGTCTCGCTTTAAGGTTCAGTGGACCTTTCCGAAGTCTGCTCATGGTCTCCTTCTAGCCTGGCATGGTGTCAGATGTGGCAAACATAAATCTAAAATCTGGAGAATGACTATTTTGACTGTCTGGTGGGCCTTCTAGGAAGAAAGGAATGATAGATGCTTCAATGATATCTCCAAATCTGTTGAGGTCACGGTTCTAAGGGCTACGCATCTTTTGGTCGAATGGGCTTCTTTTGCAGCTAATATTCAGGATTGTAATCTTCTTTTTCTAGGATATTAGTTGTTCGGCTACCTCAGTCGTTCAGCCTCCTCTCTTTTGTTCTCTTTTTTCTTTAATAAAATTTCGTTATCTTTCAAAAAAAAAAAAAAAAAAAAAAAACTTCTGGTCTCTCACAAATTGGAAGCCTCCTAAATTGTTCCATTTTGAACCAAATTCATGCGAGACGGTTCAACACCCAAATGGTTTTCAGCACAGGCTGCCATGCTTGCTGGTTGTTGGACGAAGTAAAGGAAAGCCAGTCCAGTCTGGTCTGGTTTTAAAGGCATGGATTTGTTCAGTGTTATTCAATGAGAAAAGAACACCTGATCTGTAACGTTCTCTGGTACTGCAGGGGTCCTCTCCGCAACACGAGGATGTGCATTCTGCTGAAGAAAAGAAATTATCTGCAGAAAGTTTCAGGAAAAAAAAAAAAAACAAGTTAATTAACTGATTAAAAAGTAAAAACAGCTCTTAAGATATAATTTCCTCATTTTCAAAGTGAATTTCTTGTATTTACCAATGCTAGTAGATACATCAACTGCAATGCACGTGGAGAGAGCGGTTTGTAAAATGTGGGAGAGAGGGTAGAAGCGGCTGTAAAAGAGAAATGATCACATACAGTGGTTCTATGTTAACTTTCAAATACATCCGTTCTTTTACTACCAAAGTTTCTCAATGTATAGAATATCCAAACTGTGCAGAAGGTGCGTCACGCCATATTTATCACCCAATACAAAAATCAAGCCAATCCACTCATTATGTGGACACACCAGTAGAATGGCTCATGCCATACACTTGCCATTGATTTTGATATTGTGTTCCGCTCGATGAGTGGATTGGCTTGATTTTCACACCATGTGATCATCATGGTGTCACTCAGCCTTTTCATGATTCGGATACATATATATGTGACAGCCTGGCAGGAAATAAAGGCTGTATGTGAAGTTCAAACGCAGCAGCTGTATGTGATACTTTCTCATTGCAAAAGAAAGTGAGTAGAGACAGCTTCACCTTATTAAATTACCTAAATGCCCTTTAGTTTAGTCTAAAACCCTTCCCATATCCTTTAAATAATGCACAGTTTTAGCAACTCAAAAAACTAATTGCAGGCATGCATGTATGTGAAGCTTCTAATACCCTAGGCACAATAGGATCAGATCAAAATATATAAGATACATGCAAATATGGAGAGAGGAGACCCAGTCCACCCTGGAGGAGGAAATTTTCATCCTCCCACTTTCTAGTTTCTACATTATACATGTGGCATGTTTATGATAATCAACTGTTCATTCACCTGGGTGACCATGAATGAATGATACTCAAGAGCTACAGTGATGGGACCATTCTAACCATTTAAAAATGGTGCACACAAGTCACTAACACCATCAGTTATATTTGTAAGAAATTCTGTATATGGTTAGGATTGTTTGATCATTGTGAGTTTTGGTCTATGGTCTATTTACAAAGCCTAATGAAGAATCAATGTCTTAGATCATCATATAAATATGCAATGAGTAGGAGGTTGGAATATCCTCCCGCATATGAAATAAAAAGATGCTTAATTCGATTTTGAAAACACAATCCACCAGTAAAACATGTTAACACAAGAATTTGTAACTCATACCTGCTCTGCCGTAATGCCATTCTCAAAAGCATTATACAAACTTTCTTTTGTTATAGCTCCAACTATAAGGTTTGGAAGTTGATATTCTACCCTAAATATAACAACATTTAGCTTGAAATTAATAAACTACTTCAAATATGTTAACAAAAAAATAAAAAATAAGCAAATGTAACTTCACCGAAACTCTGAATTCACAACTTATACAGATCACAGGGGATCATAATTTGACACTTTAAACAGTTCATGCAGCGTAAATGAACCAATTTTTACTGATAAGAGATCGTAAACATTTATCCTATTTTTCTTTTCAAATGAACCGTGTATTTTTCACAGTTCATACTCAATAAGAAATAGGATACCCATTAAAACAAAGAAAGAAAGTAATGTGATACCAACCAAAAAGTTCAGACAAGCATCGATGCTATTAAAAGCCTATCAAATCTTACTATACGGTTCGATGACATGGAAAGCAGTTTGAGTATTCAGCTTCGATCATATATGGCGATGACCTTACAGTATCAGTTGGAAGCACAACTCTGCCAACAAGTATTTGAGTTTCATAGTATTTGTCAGCTTTGCATTTGAAAGCAGATAGTGACTTGCATTTAGTTTTCTTTGCCTAAAATATCATTGAATTGCAATTTGGTTTCCATGCCGTTTGGCAGTTCCACTTCAAATGTAATTTTCCATATATCACATAATATCATCATTGCCTATCCCAACTAATTTGGGTCAGCTACGTGAACCCTGTTCCGCCATTCCACTCTATCAAGGACCATATTCACCTACATCACATAATATGAATATTTTTCGGGATTGTCCATCATGTGGGCTAAAACCTTTTGACTGTCCGTGGCTCTCAAGTCTCAAGAGTTACTTTGAACTGGAAGATCCTAACAATCATACCAGTGGCCACAAAAATGGCCAGTTCATATAAACTTACCAAAAAGGATTGATGGATGATCTTGATCATCCATACTGTGGGGCCACCTTTCATTGACCATTCATCTCAAGAATCACTTCGATTGACAATCCAAAAAGTCCCATCAATGGCCAAGAAATGGTCAGTCCACATTAATTTACTCAAGGTGGTGTTTGGACTGTCCATCATGTGGATCTCACATTTGATTGCCCATGCCTCTAAAGAGATATACTTTGATTGGCTAATCCTAAGTAGTTGAGAACACATCAGGCTCTTGCCCAACTTTTCAAATTGCAATTCTAGTTTCTAATTGGAATGGAAAGCAGAAAATGGTGTCTAAGGAACCCTAGACAGTATTTCAAGCCAATACTCTTTTTCTTTTTTTTTTTTCTAATGAATTAGATAGATTTTATTTCAAGTCAATGTTGTTGTGCTATCCAAACAATATAATTTCTCCAATAACTTAACGGATGGCATTTCTCTCTGTTTTTTTTCCCCTTTAAATGAAGTTGTTGTTACTTGTCAAAAAGTATACACAACTCCAAAGCTGATTCATTGCCCTAGTGTTCTGCATGGAGGTTTGTTGCTCATAGATCATATAAAAAGGGATAACTAAGTTTTCTTTTGTAGTCTCGCTATTGGAGGGAGTTGGTGTGTAAGGGGGGTAGGGGTGTCTCATCATCATCATCCAAGCCTTATCCCAACCAATGTTCAAAATATCAGTATCGCATCCTTGGGATACAGATACATATTAGTTATCACATAGGATATATTGTTTGTATCGGGTAATTTATCACACTTTTTGGGAAACATGGGGAAACATTGGGAAAATGGTGAATTTTTCAATGAATATTCAGGGATTGTTAAAAAAGACCTTAATACACACTTTTAAATCATTACATCTCAAAAAAGAGGTGCATATAATAGGTTTCCTTTGTATAGGGTCCTAAGTTATGCGTTGTCTGATTGAACTAATGCAGCTATATGAAATTGAATGCATAACATTTAGAGTGTATGTAATGATCATTTCATCAAATACTCCTAAATACTTCGAAATTAGTTCAATTGACAGCTGGTTGAAGGGAATTTTCAAAATTTTCTAATATTTTAATCATTTTTTCTTAATTTTTAATTAAAATTAATTTTTATTTTATGAAAATTGACAAGGACTAAACAAATCAATAGATAAATCCCCATACATGCTTACTTTCATGTTAGGAGTGCAACATTGAAAGCAATTTGGGAGAAATTGGGGAAATTTCGAATTTCCCCAACTTTCCCCAAATTAGACCACCTATCCTACACTCAAATTTCAAAATTAGAGTGTATGTGATGATAATTTCATCAAATACTCTAAATACTTCGAAATTAGTTCAATTGGCAGCTGGTTGAAGGAAGATTTCAAAAAATAAAAAACATGGAGAACATGACGAACCAGTGGATATCGAAATCAAAGCTCCAACTACGTGATTTTTCATGCAAAACATGAAGAATCAATGGATTTATAATCATTTGACACTAATTTAACATAATTTCAACAAAAAAAAAAAAAAAAGGGATCGAAAATTGAAAATGCTCACCGGATCGAACATATGGGATATATGGCACTACATGTGTGTTTCGTATCGCACAGGTGAGATACAAGATATATTGTGGGATATATAGGCCGATATCGTCGATATTTAAAACATTGATCCGAACTAATTGGGGTCGACTACATGAATCCTTTTTCTACCATTCCACTCTATCAAGGGCTATGCCTTCAGTTAGACCATGGGTCATCAAGCCTTTTCTTACTATCTACACTGATGTCCTTTTGGGCTTTCCCCTTCCCCTTTTAGAGACTTTGACTTGTACCAACTCACTTCTAGTTGGCACATTTCTTCGTCTCCATTGGACATGACTAAACCATCTAAGTCTACTTTCCCTCATCATATTAGCTATTGGTGCTACTCTTAAATTCCCTCTAATGCATTCATTTCTAATTCTACCTTCCTCGTCTTGCCATTCATCCATCTCAACGTCCTCGTTTCAGCTACACTCATCCAATGAACATGTTGTTCCTCAACTGCTGAACATTTTGTTCCATAAAGCATGGCTGGTCTTATAGCCATCCTATAAAATTTCCCTTTCAGTTTGAGCAGTACACGACAATCACATAAAACTCCAGAAGCACATCTCCATTTCTTCCATCCCAATCTTCTTACTCTCGCGAACTATTGACCCAACATATTGAAAGTGGTCATTTTGGGAAACTTCTTAGTCAGCAATCTTAACTAATTCCTTGTTCCCACTCATATTGTTACTAAAATTGCACTCCATATACTTAGTTTTAATCTGACTAGTTTTAAATCCTTAAGGTTATAAAGTACCTCTCCATAAATCTAGCTTTGTGTTTACGCCCTCCCTCATCTTGTCAATCAAAACTATGTCATCTACAAATAACACAACATACGCTATGGGATCTCTTCTTGCAAATGCCTTATTAACTTGTCTATAAACAATGCAAAAAAAGTATGGGCTCAATGCTGACCTATAGTGCAGGCCTACAGTAGTTGGGAACTCACTTATTTCTCCACTAGGGGTATTTCCGTTTGTTTTCCTTTCTTTGTTGTGTTGTTGAGCTTCTTGTATTTCTTTTTTGTTAATAAATTTCTTTTCATTCATTTAATATATATATATATAGCTTCTTGTATTTCTTTTTTGTTAATAAATTTCTTTTCATTCATTTAATTATATATATATATATATATATATATGGTTTCTAGAGTAACATTCTGGTCAAATGCATCCAAACTGCAATTTAAACTTTAAAGTGCATCCAAACATACCTATATGAATCCTACAATTTGCAAGAAATGGAAGAGCAAAGTTTATTTTAGTCTTTTCTATCATTAATGGACTTTATAAATCATAATTTTATCTTGTGGATTGTAAAGGTATAAAATGAAATTGAGATAACATTATAGGACTGATGTCTTCCCATCTCCAAACAGTATGGGTGCTCCATATGATTCATGGAAATGTCGGGAATGACATAAATTGGTTAAAATGTGGTGGAATGAATGGTTGATTTGTCCATATCATATTTTGCCAAAATTTTAAAGCATTTTTATATTGCCATTTACCACAACTTTCTCAATAGGAAGAAAGAAAATCAATGCAATCTGGCCCTCTTAACATTTTATGATCTGATTCAATCTTAATGGGTGTATAAATAGAAAATTTAAAATAATAACAAAGCCTAACCAGTAACCATTTAAAGGAGCATAACATTGCAATAATGTTCAATTGTTTCCAAAAGTAAACCCTTATGAGCTTATCATGTCTCATGTCATAGTTTCAAACAACACAATATGTGCCCTTTTCATTCTTTTCTTCTCTTTTTCTGTTTTGGGATTGGTAACAAACTTTAGGATGATTGGTAATAACTCAATAATAATAATAATAGAAAAAGATTGGTAATAAACTCATGCAATGTGTGCCTATATAAACTCAGAATCAGATCCAACTGTGAGTGGAAGGCAACACCAATCTCAAAAGCAGTCATATACCTTGCAAAAAGGCGTAAAATCTCACAATGCAATTTAGATGATGAATAAGCATACAACCTAAAGTTTGTCTCCACAACTACAAATCCCTGTGAAAAAAAATAATATGATGAAGTCGTTAATAAATTGCAGACATGCTCAGTTTCTGAAAATCTGGAAAAGAATAGTTGTTCATTAAAAACAGAACAAAAAGAAAACACAAAATACAAGAATCATTGGGTTCTGCAAACATCAGCAAAATAACAGTTTACTGATATGCAGCATTCCATGTATGACGGGTCATGGTACGATGATCCAAACCATTGACCTAATGGTTCCCACCATGAATAGGGGCTGCCTTGAAAATTTTCCAGATTGGGAGATACACCCTTGGACCCATGTCCTAGAGATGGGCTACTGATGAGAGAACACAGAAATGGTCCATAATCAATGGATTTTTTTTATTTTTTTTTGAAAAGTGCAATCAATGGAAAGTAGTTTCAAGAGTGTTTGAAATCTTCCACCTGGGAGATTTTTGACGGCATATCCCATCTAAAATGGGCCCCACCAGTTCAGTGGTCTAGATCCCAAGCCATAGGGCCCCTACATACATAACATAATCCTGCATGTCAGAAAACTGTATATTTTCTTATGAGCAGGATCCTATGGTTATCCTATGTTAAATAGAATGGAATATCAATGAACTTTCAGTACACATTCTAGAATCAAATACCCAATGAACTCTTGATCTATATAGCCAGCATGAGTAAATCAAAAGAACATAATTTGAAGAAAATGTTATTGAATAAAAAGCCTATATGATGAAGAGAGAAAAATAAGGGGAAAAAAAGAGAGAATTCCTGCACCACAAACTGCACATTAGTCAAGCTTCATAAAAAAAAGTAATTAAACTTTAATTTTCACAGAATATCAGAATTGTGTTAAACCAGCATGCTCAACGATTCAACACTTGGAGAAGCAGGAATGATTCCCATTTCAAATTTCTTTTCTAAGAGAATACTGAACTTATTAAAAATAAGGAAACAAAAGAACAAAGAGCACTATCTGCTAAGGTTGTGGATAGTAGTTAAACAAGAGAGGGCTTGGTTACTTACACCATCCTTGGCTAGAGAGTCAGCAATATCATTTGCCTCTCTCAAACATGAACATGGGTGCAACTATCACGAGCTCTGAAGATGGTCTCATTGACCATGAATCATATCTTCCAAGGAGCTTTGCAGGATGTGGAAGCCCAAGATATGATATTTCTGGAGTTCCCCTCCACAAGAAGATGCCCTGAGAACAACGACCAGGCCAGATTAATACCCTCAAGGGTTGCCAGAAGCTCTGCTCTGTTAGTCTCTCCAGAGCTGATAGGACATGAAAAACGACTTTTATGTTGCCATGATCATCTCGAGCAACCCTGCCGATGCCAGACAGCCCAGGTTACCGATAATTTCCACCAGTTACTTGGCAGCAGTTGTCACAGTCCTTATGATGGGCTTCTTACCAGAGTAGTTAATAGTCTCTAACCGTTTCCTCAATAACACCGAATGTGAGATCCCACTGAAATCATTTGCTGAGGCCCCAAGTAATCAATTACAGGTATAATCGTCTTAAAAAGGCACTCCCAAGGACAAGATACACCATCAAAGATTCTTCTATTACGTTCTTGCCAAATACCCTACATTATAGCATGAGGTAACATGCACCAAGGAATTTTCCCTCTGAGACAAAAAAAAAAAGAAAAAAAAGAAAAAAAAGAAAAAAAAAGAACAAGAACAAGAAGAAGAAGAAGAAGAAGAAGAAAAAGGACCAGCAGACCAGCCAATAAAAAGCACCACAACCAATGGAGGAATGACCTGTACGATCTGCAAAAGGCGAATAAAGCAAGCCCATCTCTCCCTTGTGTAACTGCAGTGCAGAAAGAAAACGCCTACCTATTCTTCATCCTTCCGACAGAGGAAACACATCTTGGGGGGTTACCCAGTTCCTTTTCTTCAAGTTAGTGACAGCGATTTTGTCAGTGACAGCCATCCAACAGAAAGCCTCCAGGCCCTCCACTCTATGTGGGGCCACTAACAACCACGCCTTCATGCAACAAGGGCTTGAAATCGTAGCCAGAGCAATAGATCTAAAAAGATCTTATGCTCAGAAGACGCTCTGTTTTTATTAATAAAGCAAAGAGGCAGGAGCCAAACAAAAAGGTGGTGATGAAGAGGAATCATCCACAAAGGAATCCCTATTACAGTTCAAAAACAACTTGAGACCTTATGCTCAGAAGACGCTCTGTTTTTGGCATTTAGGATTTCCCATGAGACAGCCTTGTCGCAAAAAGACAGATTATTTTTTTCTTGCCAAATCAACTAAAGACCTATGAGGAAGCATAAGCTCCATATAGATCTCCTTTTCTCCCCCTACATTCTCCTTTCCAAAGGATTATAGGACCGGATCCTCTCTGTTATGACCCAAAGAAGCATGAAGTGGCTGAAGAATCCCACCAAACCTCAGCAGAAAAGCTGCAATGCATGAATAGATGCACCCCCACTGATTCATCAGCCTAAAGATATACAATGCAAGCATTGGCCATATGAAATTCCTACTGCACAGATGATTTATGTTAAAGACTATCTTTCCCATTAGCCAACGGAAAGCAACCAACCTAGGAGGCCCAGGAATCCTCTAAACAGATGCCTGTTGGAGCAAGTGCCTGATTTCTGGCCACAATGGTCAACATGGAGTAAAATGACTTCATAGAGAAGCACCCATCCTTCTCTAGGGTCCAAGAGCAAGAATCTCTTACCCCTTCATGGAGGCAATAGAATTAGGAATATCCACTAGTTGCAATTGCAAAAGCTCCTCAAATTCCACATTAAGGCCCTTCTGAAGCGAGGGCACCACATAGTTTGTCCACCTTCCTGATAGAATGCCTGGGCAACTGCCATGCCTTTGTCGACTGCCAAATGGAATAGTTGAGGGAAAGCATGGCGGAGAGCAGGAGAGATGCACCAAATGTAATCCTAGAGCCAAAAGCATGAGTCGTCACCTAAAACTCCCATTCTTGAGAAAGTTTCTTTAATGCCACAGATCGCCTTCGACAACCCTGAAGCCCTGCAAAGAGACAATCTTCTGGTAATCATCCACCCTTACTAAAACCATACTCGAGATGATGCACTTCCATAAAGAGTCACCTTTTCTATCCTGAATCTCCATAACCATTCCTGAGCAGATCAAGGGTGTGTTTGAGGGACCTTACACCCACACCTCCTGATTTCTTTGGCTTGAACACCTCAGCCTACTCAGGAGAGTGAAACTTATGTTTTTCTGCTGCCTCTTTCTGTAAAAGATCTCTTTGTAATTTTTCCTATTTCCCAATCACCCCAACTAGGCACTTAAACATTGACACAAAATATATAGGCATGTTCCATAGATCCAAGTTTATGAGAGTGATGCACCCTCCAAAGATATCTTTGTCTAGAACCCGCATCCCAGAGGTATGTTGGTGGTTTGGCATCCACATATTCCTCCAAGGGAGGCTTCCCACTCTGTGTCCAAATATAATAAGCGTAGCAACTAGCAAGTTCCTGCTGGTTCATCTAGATTCCCATCATTTCGCCTTTTTGAATATTGATCTTTAGGCCTAATATCACTCTAACAGATCTGATCACCATACAAAGGTTTTGCACTTGTTGTCTATCCACATCACAGAATAAGATTGTTGTCTACAAACTGAAGATGAGATACTGCATAGTTGGCATTCTCTGCCTTGAACCCTCTGGTGAGATACTCATAGGCTTTCAATGGCATCGACTCAAAGTTTCCACAATCACTACAAACAGAAGAAAGATAAAGGGTCAACCTTCCATAAGCCCCTTGTTCCCCTGAAAAATCTCTTGGTAGAACCATTAACAAGCATCTTAAAAGAAGCCAATGAGATTGATAAGCCTAAATCTTTAAGACCTTCTACAACCTCCTTAGGGAGATGCGACCACATGCTTGTTTACAAATTAAAATCTTAAGTAACTTGAACCCATCATGCATGTTAAGGCTATAAACTCCCCATTGGATCAATGGTCAACATAACATGCTTCTTTTTCTTCTTTTTTTCTGAACCTAGCTCAGAGTTGATGAATAAAATAGGCACTCATGTTTTTTTCTTTTCTTTTTTGAAATGTATAATATAGACACTCATGTACTCCTAATCAATGTTGGCGATATCAATATTATCGGCTGATATTATCAATATTGCACTCATGCGATACGAAATCCCAACTTAAAATTCCTTGTATCGCCGAAAATATCAGCTAATATTGTCAAATATCGACATTGCGAGATATTGCAAATTATCGCAAACTCCTGATATTGTTGATACATGTATTGGTACAGGTGATACATTCCTTTAAAAAATGAGGGGAAAAAACACCTTTCCTCTCTCTCTCTCTCTATGTGTGTGGAAGACTCCAACAGTCTTATGTCCCCCTCTTTTCATCTGTCCTCTAGAAGGCTCCAACAACCATTTCGAAATAAAGAAAGCTTGCGTGCCTTGATTACTTTGACGCATCATCCCATGTTAGGTGAGAAAGGGTCGGAAACTCAAGTGGACCCCACCATGATGTTTATGTGAAATCCAACCCGTTCACTAGGTGCATCACCCCATGTTAGGCCTAGGGCCCAAAAATCAGCCACATCCGTGATTTAGGTGGACCATATGATTGGAAACAGTGTACATGCAATGCTCACCCTCCAAACTAATTCCCTTGGTGTGACCCACATGAATCATGAATGGGCCTGATTTTTTGGCCCCATTTCCGAATTTTATTGTGGCATCTAATGTTGGAGTAGATTTTATATAATCAATCACAGTGGGTCCTGTAAAAATCAAGGGTGGACGTCTCGTTACCAACTATTTCCTTTAGTGTGACGCACCTAACCCACAGGCTAGCTTGATTTTTTTTGCCCTGGGCCTAAAGTGAGATTACGCATCTAATGGTCGAAGTCGATTTCACATACCGTATCACGGTGGGCCTCAAAAAGATGAAGGGTGGGCCTACTAGATTTGAGCTAATATATTTTAAATGAAAAATTTTCATCGACCCCTTGGTTTTTTATGGGGCCCACCTTGATATGTATGTGAGATACACTCCAATTATGTGTAACCCCATATTAGGTCAGGGCAAAATAATTAGGCTAACTTGTGATTCTGGCGGGCCACGCCAAAGGAAGCAATTGGTAGAGAGATGTCCACCCTTGAATTTACAGGGCCCACTGTGATGATTAGATGAAATCCACTCAACCATTAGATGCCACAACAAAATTTTTGCATGGGGCCCCAAAAACAAGCCCATTTGTGATTCATGTGGGCCGCACCAAGGAAATTAATTTGGAGGGTGAGCATTGCATGTACACGGTTTCCAATCGTGTGGTCCACCTAAATCACGGATGGGGCTGATTTTTTTTGCCCTGGGCCTAGCATGGGAAAATGCACTTGGTGAACGTGTTGAATTTCACATAAACATCACGATGGGGCCCACTTGAGTCGTTGAGATCCCTATTCTCTACCTAAAGGCATGCACAAATTGCACACATGTACGATGCACGTACAACACCTATACGCATGCACTCAGAAATTGTATACATGTCATATATTAACTCAAATTAAACCAATTAAGTTGTAGAACTACTATTGCTAAGTCATAGTCCTAAAATCAGATTGTTTGAACGATCCTGACCTTCAATTCGTGGACACTTGTTTATTGAAACAAGACCATTGGATATTTTTCATTCTTAATTGTCCAAGAAATGTCCACCAATCTCATCGTCAGATGAGGAAATAAACCTATTTTTTGGGTTACAAGACATAATATGGACAGTTTAATTTCAATTGCTTGCACACCACCTGTGCAATTTTTGAAAATAATTAATTGATAGTGTTTTCATACATCTTCTATGATCTATAAATTATATTAGTTGATTTTCAATGTAGTTGCATCTCTACTAGACAACACATAGTTTGGGACCCTATACGAAGAAAACTTATTATGAGCACTGATTTTTTTTATTTCTAAGTATGTAATGATGTCTTTTTTAACATCCCCCGAAGTTTTATGGAAAAATTTGACTAATTTCCCAATGTTTACTAAAAACAGCGAAACATTACGCAATACATCTAATATTTCCCATGCAATAACTGATATGTTTCTCTATCCCTAGGGTGCGATACATCCATTGATACCGATACTCAAAACATTGCTCCTAATTATTTCATATTTTCATCCATTAATAAACAATGAGATGTATGAGGATTAAAAAAAAAAAACAATACATGGAAGGGAAATTGCAGCACAAAACCAAGAACAAATGCATGGATGAGGTTGATTTCTGCATAGAGGCTGAATCTATAGCTTTACATGAATTGAGCATCCCAATGAAGCCAAAGCTAGAATTCTTTTCCAAGCCTTGAATATCTAGCTCTTCTTTGTTGGTCAATCTCATGTTTGAGGTCTTACATCTTGAGCATCTAGGAAGAACCTGGGTTTGTGGATGTTCGCTCATATCATCAACGCAATATTGGAGATTTGCTATCCACTCAGATGTTGCATCCCTATTTACCATGAACAATGAGGCAGCTGATACTATTGCTAGTAAAGGGGTGTCTGCCTGTCTGGTAATGAATTACACATTAAAGGGAATCTCCAATTATCCATTAAGATGAATAAGGAAATTGCTGCCCCCTGATTAGATTGTAATTAGAGATATTGTTCATTTAGCAAAACCATGTTACTGGAAAAAGGATACTAAAGTTTCCTGCAAAATTTCACCACTGGCACCTAGAGCTATCGTGGGCAGCTTAATGCATAAAAATCCATAGATGAACTACGAGAAATTCATGGTACCTCAATGGTGTAAGAAAAGAGTCCAACATGCAGCTGGATGCAATTCCTCCTATTACCGGTAATTACTTAGAATAGATAGTCCAAACAAAGGAGATAATCACTAATTGCATGCCAAAGGATCAACCACATCCAGTTGATCCCATATAGATCGAAGGACCTATGTTAGTTCGCATGCACATCATGAAAGAAACAATATCACGGGGACTACAAAATAATGATGATGATGACAAAAGTTAGCATGAGAAGTCTTCATGCGGGCATGAAAAAAATTTATTATTATTTTTTTCACACACCCCACACATGCCTGCGCACTCACACCACAATGGGTGTTCAAACCCATGACCTTATGTTGAAACTCTCGTGAGTCTACCACTGAGCCATAGGGTCGCAGGCGCATGAAAATAACTTGGATAAGCATGGAACCTGAGAAAAGAGTATCCATACAAGAAATATCAAACTAGGAACCATGTGAGGTCAACTAAAACTAAAAGAAAAGGACATGCTGGATTCATCCATCTGGCATGTTATAAAGTGAACAAATAGGCAAAAAACTGAACCTGTTTGCGTGATGATGTATCTGACAAGCTCACTGAAAGATTGGTAGCCAACTTAGTAGGAATAAACCAACCTTCTTTCCTACCCTGAAGGGAAAATTAAATTCGAGGTTTCCAATAATCAATGTAGTGAAATAATTTAAGTTCATCAAGCAAAGAAAATTATCATATTTTACATCCATGTAAACAGAAAGATTCAGGTTGTAGCCACCTGCTGAAGTTTGATCAATCCCAGGTCAGCCAGGTCTCTGACAGCGTTTTTCTGAACCTCAGTCAGGGTGCTCAAATTATATGCCTACAACAACATTGAAGGAAGTAGGTGCAATCATACAATGAGCAGAGATATACAACATCTGAGAAACAAATAAGTGCCTCTGCACACTAACAGAGTTCTAAGGTACTACCTCACCCAAGACATGGAAGCTAAGCTCTAGTAGAAATGAAATCAGGTCTGTCGGATCCACACCTCGGTCCTGAACCATATTGAGGCAGGCAGAGTGTTAGCACTCTAAAGTATCTTATCCAACAGAAGTACTATTTTATCCAGTAATATATAAAGCACCAATGAATCGATTCAGTTCTTGCCAATCAGAAAAAAATAATAATAATAAAAATTAAAAATAAAACATCAAAGGATTGGAAATGGAAGAATTATATGATCCTCAACCCTAGGATATATGTAACATCCTCGGTCCTCAATGCAAGGGACTTGTAGTCAACCATTGATGTGATGGACCCACAGATGACGGAATGGTCCAAAAGTCTGCTTGATGGAACAATACTAACATTGGTGGCATGAAAATTATAGTTGACAAAATAAATACAGAAATGGTCCGTATTCAACTGAAAGTGATGAATGATTGGATGGTTAGTATCTTCAATATCAGAGGTTTTTGGGACACGGTCCTTTCACAATGGACACATCAAATTAACTGTCTCGATCACTGAACCAAAAATTCACTCACGCAATCTGATAATCCAAGGATATTGTGGATGTCATCGGGTTGAGGATCATATAACTCTTCTTGGTGATATTGAGAATCCAAATCATGACAACAGGAGAAAAAATGATACAATACCTACATTGACACTTGAATGGTGATTCTATTCAATCACAAACACAACAAAGAAATGTAAAAATATTGGTCATATGTAAATTATTAATGTAAAAAAATCCATACCTGGGAAGAAGAGATGTACTCTCTGATTATGTACCAAAGTTGTGCATTGGTATCCATCAACTGTACTTTAAACACAAAATCAGACAGGGTACTAAGAGGCGAACATAAGAAGGTAGCAGCCCAAAGTTTATGTGATACACACCAAGAACTGGAAACCATTCTCAGTTAGTTTTGGAGTTTCATTTTCCCTGCAGAAACACCACATCAGCCCATGTCATCCCTCAAGATATTCATCCAATTTCTCCAGCCTAGTTAAGGAATGCGATATAAATACTTAAACACCTAATTCAAAAGGAAACATTAGTTGGGTAACCTAGCACTCAAAAGGCCTCGCTGGAAGACTCTCATCACAGAAGAGCTGAAGTTTGTTGGCCGTTCCACGTGGGATGAGTTGATAAGTTGCAGCAAGAAGCACTGGTTTTACCACAATTTTGAGTCAAGAGAGAGATGGACAGAAAAAAATTTGAAATATCACATAAATACGTATCGACAAGAGGCAGAAACAAGATTCCACATTTGAATACATAGGCGAGAGTTAGAATTAGTGAAGGAATACACTGCCTGTAACATACATGCTAAGAAATAGATATGAAAATATAAGGCTGGAGTGGGCAACCTCCCATTGCTCAAGGGCATAGGCCTCTAAATCCTCCAAGCTCGGCAGCCTCACAGTGATGTTTGAAGGCATTGCTTCTCTCGGTAAAGCTCCACTGCATTTCCAAGTAATAGGTCATAAACAATGAATTTCCAGGGAAATGGCATATCTTTGACATTAATAAGTCCAAAATCAATTTTGATACTATGAACATGATTCCCTTTTCATGAGATATATGAACAAAAATTCAGACAGATATTGTGCTGTGGATCGTTTCCCTTCTTTTATGGGGTCTCATTTCCTAACCCTATCATCTTATCTTAATTTAGAATTTAACACTATGGAGGTCTCTCTTATTTTTCCTACATTATATCATTTTTAATTAATTTTGCAGTGACATCATGAAGGCATCATTGGTCGACCAGGTTGGGCAGCTTTGGACCCGACCGCTCACAAAAACAGGCCTACATCCTGTCCAGGTCTTAAAACATTACTTCCGTAAGGATTTACAATATAATTTAGTTTTGCACATGGTGTGGCATAACCGTCATTATGTAACGGTAATGGTGGCCACCGTTATGCATTACAAGGTTGTAACGGCCATTATGGAAAAATTACAAATAACGGTTTGTTACTGATACATGTTTCTTTTTCTCGAAAAAAAAAAGGCCATAATGATATCATTACAATAACAGTGGCCACTGCTACCGTTATGGAATCCCTTGGTTATGAAACTATGAAACTCCATTGGTGTTTTGTTCATTTAAACATCAATGATGTTTTTGTGGCCTTGAAAGACGTTTCCCAAATTTTTTGAAGTCAAATTCTTTGAAAAAAAAATCACAAAAATAAATAAAGCATTTTCAAAATGTCCATTTCTGCAATATTTTCTACAAAATAAATGTGAAAGAACCTATGTTTCATGAAAAAGGTAGTCCTTAAGGGAATTAGTTTTGAGCTGGGTAATGGTACTGCCATTCGATTTTGGGAAGATCTTTGGGTGGGCGAAGAGCTGCTGAAAATCTGCTTTCCGAAGATATACCTTCTCGCTCCAAACAAGGCCATTTCCATTGCAGAGTGTTTCTCGGTTATCGCTGGCAAGATCGTGTGGGACTGTGAAGTGCAGAAGAAACCTTCATGACAGGGAGTTCAGCGAATATGTGGACCTGCTCAGTTGCATCTCCAATTCAATGCCAAACCAGTCCTCCCCCGATAGCCTCATCTGGACATTGGATAAATCCAGCAAATTCTCTGTTAGATCGCTATATTCCCAGCTCCTCGCTAAGTCTAATCCTATCGGACCTGCTGCTCCCTTCATTTGGAAGTACTTGGCTCCCCCAAAATTCATCTGCTTTGGCTGGTTAGTAGGCAAGAAGATGATTCTTACGGCAGACAATCTCAGAAAGAGGGGAATGCAGATCGTCAATATATGCTTGTGCTGCATGAAGGATGAAGAATCAGTGGATCATCTTCTCATCCACTGTCCGTTTATTTCCCAAATCTGGTCTGAATTTTGCAAGCACTTCAAAATCAGTTGTTGCGTCACCAATTCGACTCATAACCTCGTGCTAGCTTGGCAAGGGATCAAGTTAGGAAAAAAAAAAAAAAAAAGAACATGTCTTTGGAGAATGGCTATCCTAGCAATTTGGTGGTCTGTACGGGAAGAAAGAAATGGCAGATGTTTTAACAACAAGTCTGCTTCCGTCGAATCTGTTTCTTCCAGGGCTAAGAGTCCGATAATTGAATGGGCGGTTAATGTAATTTTTCTGATGGACTTTGATCTTTGTTTCCTAGGTGCTTAGTTAAGTCTGCTCTCTCAGCAGATTTTCCTTTTTCTCTGTATCTTAATTTTTATCAATATATATCTATCGTTTCTTCTGGAAAAAAAAAAATAACCACAGTCCAATTTATATTTAGGTATAAAATGAGTTCTGAATTTCTAGGTGGAATTTCCGAAACAATTGGAAACTCACATTTCCCCAGTAAAGGAATAGTGCTGATTGACGGGAACAACTGATCATAGAACTTTTGCTAAGTGAACAAGAGAATTCCTATTTCAAATATGATTGACAAAATAGGATTCATAGATCAGATAATCTTTTGAAGTCGAGGTTGTCCAATTTAGGTCTTTCCTATTCCTCGTCGTTCAATAGTCTTTCATAAAATCGAGGAATTTCTCTTGTAATATCATCTTTGCCTTCAACTCGAGGCCCATCGATAATATGTTATTGATTTTGTTAATCCTCGCACGAGCACTCGCAATATTGTGAAAATACTTCGTATTTCTATCACCCTCCCTAATCCAAGCGTTCCTAGAGCGTTGTTTCCATTTAATTTCTTCTATCACCCTAATGAGCGTAATCTTGAATAGGCCGACTCTCATTGAAGACTCTTCCAGAGATAGTTCCTCGACCTCTGATTTGATGTCCAAGTCTTGAAGATTGAGAAGAATACCATCCATTTCTGCTTCCCTACTCCCCATCTCCTCTTTCTTCTAGGACTTGATTTTGCCTTTCAATAAATACAGCTTACAAGACATAATATAACTTGCAAACCATCCACCTTGAAAGAACGCCACCAGTCCTTAATCTTCTAGTGAAAGCCTTTAATCTACAACCAACTGATCTCGAATCTAAAGGGCTTTGAACCCCAGTTCTCTTCTTCTACCTCCAACAACAAGGGATAGTAATGTAAGGGCATTTTCACACTGGGCTCGAGTGGGGTTGCCTATGGAATGCAGGGGCACACTCGGGGTGGGCGGCACATGTGATGCGGGACCTTGTCATTTGGGGCCCACGAGGGTGTTCGGCTGATGGGGACATCTCGCGCACACGCATGCCCTCCTTACACACGTACGTAAGGAGGAAGGCCCTACCTTCGATCTGGATCGATGACGACATCCATAGAGGGCCTCTTAGTTAGAGGATTGTGTTTTGGTTCCTTGGGGTGAACCCGATCATCATGTAGATCTCATCATTGATCTTATGATCGTGACCCACTACCCTAGGACTTTGAGTTTTGCTTATTACCGTTATTAGGAACATCATGAACGGTTTAGATTGCATTGATTAGTTGTTATTTTTTATTACTTCGTCTTTAAGTACTAGTATGCGCACATGCCGCGGCTTTTAGGATATAGGTTTTTCTTATAAATAAGCAACTACTTGTAAGGTTTTTTTTATTGAAGATGATTAATAAAATTCTGCGTTTTCCTGCTTCTCTAATTCTCTAAGTTATGGAAACCTAATTGAGTGCGAAACTCTCCCTTCTTTGAAAGGCTAACTACCATGGTGCGAAGCCACACCCATCTCAAATCGCCCCCATCTCCTACCCTTCATATTCCTTATCTCCTACAGCAATCCCCTCATCAAATTCACCCACGTTTGCAGCTAATTTTTCCCCTACAGCAGATTTTCAGAATCTGGCCCTTCGGGAGGGCTAAAACTTCGACGGAGCACCGTATTCAAACCGATCATCCATTTGGCCTGAAATTTGGAAGAAAAGTGGCACATCCTTAGCCGACCAGGCCCTAGCTGGCCGATTCCAGATTCGTGGGCCCCACACACGTGCGGGCCGCCATCCACGCACGTGTGTCAGGCCGGTTTATTGTCCACACGTGTGGGCTGATCACAGGTTCCCTCTCGTCTCTATTTCACTCATTTTTCGCCTTATTTTCATAACCCTAGATCATCTCAAATCCCCAAGTTTTATTCCGCTTTTGAAACCCTAGGATTTCCCGAATTGAAACATGAGAATCCCTTGAATTATGAAATAATCATTTGCATATGTGAATGAATCTACTATCCTTTGAACATTGTTTGGTCTATAATTTTTAATTGATCCAGCCCTAGTGTGTGTAAGCTTGAACCCTTATAGATTCCCCTTGATTGAATGCTTGACTTTATGTGGGATGTGGAAGTTTTGTGAATGTTTCTAAATTAATATGATCTAAAGTCTGAAATCTTGCGCATCATGTTTAATTTTCATATCCTGCATCATTGACCGAGGTCCTAACCCATGCGATGTGGGGCTTGAGCTATGAGATGAAGGGATTGATTCACCATACTCTAACAGTTCGAGCTTTTAGAGCAAGTGGTTAATTATCCTGCATCAAATTGGTCTCAGAGCGGGAGGTCTCGTGTTCGAGACTCCTCACCAGGGGTGATTAATGCAGGAGCATTTTCACACCAGGCTCCGGGTGGGGTTGCCTGTGGGATGCAGGGGCACACTCGGGGTGGGCGGCCCATTTGAGGCGGGTAGCTCGTGTGAGGCGGTACTCATGTGATTTAGGGCCCACGAGGGGGGTTCGACCGAGGTCTTAACACATGCAATGTGGGGCTTGGGCTATGAGATAAAGGGATTGATTCGCCTTGCTCTAACAGTTTGAGCTTTTAAAGCAAGTGGTTAATTGTCCTGCGTCAAATAATGATCAGAGACCGGCTTCCGAAGGGATCTTTGAGTAACTCTAGGAAGGATTTCTAGCCACTCGGTCGACACTAGGAAACAACCAATTCTGGACATAATAGGGTTGTTTGACCATTAGACATGTGAACTTGCCACCTTCCAGGAGTATATCTACCAGCTCAAGAGAATCGATCCAGTCGGAGAAACAACGCATGTTGCTAGTGACCCGGCCTCCATTCGATTTTTCCGATGCAAAATGAGTGATGTCGAAGTCCCCTCCAATGCACCAGGGACCTACGAACCTAGTTCGATTTGCCGAAATTTCATCCTAGAACTCTGCTCTGCAATCCTCCCTGTTAAGGGCGTAGACTGAAGTAAACAACCATTTCGATCCTGAAGCTACCTCCTTTAACAAAACTGAGACCAAAAAATCACCATGCCACTAGTCCTCCTTCGACTAGATAGAGGCATCCCATGCTATCATAATTCCTCCCGAGCCACCTAAAGCATCCAAGGAAACCTAATCTGTAGAATTGATCCCCCAAACAATTCTCAACATCTTTTGATTAAATCCCTACACCTTTGTTTCCTGAAATGTTATGAGTTGAGCCTTGTATTTGTTGCAAAAATCCTTCATTTGGCTTCTCTTATGTTTTCTCCCCAATCCCCTCACATTTAGTTATGCTAAACTAATAAGCATAATTCATAAACTATTTTGTAGGCCCTACGCCCTAGAAAACTTGCAATTAGAGGTAAAGCAACGGGAAAAGCTAAAGTGAGAGAAGAGGAAGAAGAATTTATGTCGGCATCAAATTCTAAAGATGAAGATATGTTGCTGATGTTGGTAACATTGATGATGATGAAGAGGAGGATGGCATCACGACCAACTAAGATGGACAGAGAGAGGACCGCCAAGAATAGATTTATTTGGACATTTCGTTGTTATTTTTTTAATCATACAAAAAAAAAAAAAATGTAAACCATACATGGGATGGGCAAAGGGTTGATGTTACAAAAAAGGCTATCTTTTTTTAACTTGATTATGACATTACACAACACAATGATACATTATACATAGTATACAATTGATCACAAGATTACTATCATGGGGTTTTTTTATATATATATATGAATATATATATATATATATATTAGATATATATATATATATATATATATCTCCTCCTCCTCCGCCTCCTTCTTCTTCTTCTTCTTCTCTCTCTCTCTCTCTCTCTCTCTCTCTCTCTCTTCTTTCCCTCTTTTTCTTTTCGGTTTCCCTCTCCCGTTTTTTTCTTTGAAATCGGAAAGCGGTTTGACTGGTGTAGTATAGCTGCTGTGTAGGTATGTGTCATGGTAAGACGAGCGCTAACACTCCTCGAGCTCCGAGTTGTACGAACGGTTCAAAGGAGATCAAAGTTACATGGGCTCCACAGCGATGTATTTATTATATCTACACCGTTCATTTATTTTAAATATCATTTTAGAGCATTAGCCAAAAAATGAATCGTATCCAAAGATCGTCTGGACCACACCAAAAATAGCAGCGAGATGATGATTTTTCACCGTTAAAAAATTCGTAGGCCCACCATAACGTTTATTTTCCATCCAATCTGTTCAAAAGGTCAAAAAGACCTGAATGAAGAGTCAAAACAAATTTCATATTGATCCCGAATTTCTGTGATCCCAAAAAGGGTTTCAATGGTAGACGTTCAATCCCCCACTGCCTTTTGCAATGTGGTCCACTTGATAATTAGATCTGTATTATTTTTCGTGTCAAGCCTTAAGACGAGCTCTTCAAATGAATAGACGGTTTAGATATAACACATACCTCATGATCAGACCCACGGGACTTGCTTGCGTCAAATGAATGGACTGGTACGCGTTATGCAACACGTTGCACAATTTAATAAAATGTACACATGCCACATGGGCCCCACCATACTGTATGTATTTTATCCATGCCGTCCATCCATTTTGCCACATCATTTTGGATTATGATTAAAAAAATTAGTAAGATCCAAATCTCAGGTGGACCACAACATAGGAAACAGTGGTTATAAAATGCTCACCATTAAAAATTTCTTAGGGTCCACTGTAATGTTTATTTTCCATCTAACCTGTTAATAGGGTCACACTAACGTGGATGAAGGGAAAATACACATGTAAGCTTGATCTAAAACTTTTGTAGCCCCGATAAATTTTTAATGATAGTCGTTTAATTATCATTGTTTCCTATGGTGCGGTCCACCTGAGCTTTGGATCTGCCTCATTTTTTTGGCTCATACCCTAAAATTATTTGGCAAAATGGATGGACGGTGTGGATATAACACATTCATCACGAGTGGGGTCCGAAAAACTTTGACACTCGTGTGCTACACTTCATAATCTGAGTCCTACCTAATTCGGGCCCTTAAAAAATTGTACACAAGACATGTATTAACTTAAAATTACCAATTAAATTATGGACTGTAATTGCTAACTCAAAATGCCAAAATATTTTGTTTTTCTTACTATTTTAATTATATATATATATATATATATATATTATATAATAATTTTTTTAATAAAAAATAGAAGTATTGTGTAGCTTACGCTACACGCTACGCTATTTCGCTACACGCTACGGAGGGTTGAACGCTACGCAACACGCTACCGCTATTTTAAAACATTGATATATATATATATATTATATATATATATATATAATATATTGCATATTCATGAGAAAATGGATGATTGATGTACTTTTTTTTAATTGTTCTGATTTATTTACAATTTTTTTTCTATATTTTTTATGATATTTATATGAAAATTTGGGGTAAAAAAAAATAAAAATCTTAACGATTTACGATACGATTCAGACCCGATAACAATTTACAATATGATAACGATTATGACAACATTGGTTAGCCATTATAAAGTGTATGGGACAGAAAACCTTCAACAGAACTACAAAAGGCTTACAAGGTCCCTCCTAAGATTGCATTCTTTGGCTGGTTGGTAGGGAAGGGTAAAGTCCGTATTGTGGACAATTTGAGAAAGAGGGGAATGGTCCTTCCAAACATTTGCCTCTATTGTATGAAGGCTGAAGAATCGGTGGATCACCTCTTCATCCACTGCCCCTTCTTCTCTACAGTTTGGTCAGCAGTCCTTAACTCGTTCGGTGTCTCTTGGTCTTCTCCAAAGTCGACGGACTGCTTGTTAAAAGCTTGGCACAGTGCTACTCTTGGTTCCCAAATAACTAAGGTTTGGAGAATGATCATCCTGGCTGTGTGGTGGTCGATATGGGAAGAGCGTAATGGAAGGGTCTTTAATAACGTCTCTAATGTTGTGAGTTCAGTCATTAGCAGAGATCATGGGTACACTATTGAATGGGCTTCCATTGTAGTGAATCTTAATAACTATAATTTCCTTTTTTCTGGGGGTTAATTTTGTCTGCTACCTCAGCGGACAATTTTCCTCCCTTTTTCTCTTTAATGAAATTACAGTTATCTCTAAAAAAAAAAAAAAAAAAAACCACATGAGCCCTCTCTAATTCGACGGATCGGTTGCTCAAAGCTTGACATGGCGTCACCCTTGGAAAGCAAAGAACGTTGGTATGGAGAATGACCCTCATGGCAATTTGGTGGGCAGTGTGGGAAAAAAGGAATGGGAGATGTTTTAAGGGGGAGTCCAACTCGGTGGGGTCCATAGTGAAAAGAATCCATTATTATATTTTCGAGTGGGCTTCCAATGTGGTTCATTTAAAAGATTGTAATCTGCTTTTGTATGGAGGGTAATTGATCCGCTATCTCAGCGGGTTGATTTTCTCCTTGTAATCCCCTATCTTTTAATGCAAGTTTCTGTTATCTCTCAAAAAAAAAAAAAAAAGAAGAAGAAGAAGAAGACAGAAAATCATGAAGCCAGACAATGTGCTTGTGGAATTGACGCAAGAGAACTTTCATCACTTCTTTGGTGGGCCACTTTTCAGGTCTTAAATGAAGTCCTAATGCCACAAAATTCGTCCATCAAATAGCATATTGATTTGCATTTCCAGTAGGCTTAAGATTGTGTCAAGTGGACAAGTGTTGAAGTTATGGCCAAATTCCCAATTGGGTTCCAACAAAAAGGTAGGGTTTGTTAATATGCCATCAAGGATTACACTAAAGTCATTACAAAAGGTTTCCATAGTGGGTCTAGGGACAAAACTATTCATCATTTGTTTAGTTGTCTAGTCAGGAAAAGTTAGTTTAGGAAGTTACGAGTCCTTTATCAAATAGTTTAATTGGTCGAAGATTGTTTTAGTTTATTTTCTATTTGGATAGAGTTGATTTTAGGAATGTTTTAGCTGTAAGCAAGTTCTACATAAACTTAACTCTATTTTTGGTATGTGATAGGGGTTTTGGAATGTCACCTCATATTATAGTAAGTCAAGCTAAGGAGCGCTTTGCACTTAGAATGCAGGATTTTAAAGTTGTTCAGTTAGATAACCTCGGCCCCGACTGTTTTGTTTAAGTGGCAGATTGTTTTTCTATCTATGGTGGGTCGGTGGTGTGGCATCCTCCTTGCCAAAGCAACATGTCGGATGGGAAGATAGCCAAGTTTTCCAGGTTACTGAACTTCTTAAAGAATGTCAAGCCTGCAGTTCATGAATTATATTCAATTCTTTGGTTGTGGCATGGTTCCGGGAATTTCTCTGTTAGGTCACTATTCAGTTTGATTTCTGAGTCCCCTACCCTTCTTTGTCCGCCTCATCTGTTCCATCATTAGTTCTACGGAGCCCCTCCTTGAGTGGCAGTCTTTGTTTGGCTCATGGATCGGAAAAGGATTCTCACGATTGACAATCTTTAGAGAAAATCATTAATTCTCCCCAACATATGTCTGATGTGCATGGAGAATGAGGAGACTATTATTAATCACATTTTCATTCATTGCCCTTTTGTTATCAGAGTTTGGGACCATTTTCTTTGCTTGTTTCAAATCAACTAGGTAATGCCAAAGACAGTAAAGGGTCTGCTGTGGGCGTGGCCCAGAAGAGTTGGTAAATCCAGCAAAAGCTATGTAGAGATTGATTACCATGGCAGTTTTTTTGGGTATTTGGGGAACTAGAAATGGACGGTGTTTTCAGAATGAGTGTGAGGGTCTGGATGAAGTTATTAGGAAAGTCAAAGGTCTTGTTTCGGGTTGGGCTGCTATGTAAAGGCCGCTTTGGTGAATTCTCTTTTTGCGAATGTTTGATTTTGGTTGTTTGGGCTGTATTCTTTCCTCGCTTTTGCAAGTATTCTTTAAAAAAATCAGGTATCTCTTGGAAAAAAAAAATTGCCTCTAATGGGAATTACAAAGTTTAAGGTAAGGTGATATTTGATTATTGAATGAAATAAAGTTTTCTTTACTATCCTGTAATGGGATTGTTTTCAAAGAGAGATACTTATACATTGGCAGTGCAAAACTCCATCTTGAAGATTGTTCCAATGAGATTCCTAAAGCAGCTCATCTGTAACTCAGATTTGGTGTGACTCCATATCTTAATTACCAACTCTATCTTGCATCTTGTTTTTGGTGAGGCACCTAAAAAGTTGTTTCATAGTTGCTGGAATTTTCAGTTTCTGTGCATACAATGTACACAAACCGTGGGAATATATAGTTTCCACAATGGTCCCGTGCCAAGATCACATGACCAAATTTAACTTGGAAAACAAACTAAAAACCATTTTGAAAAGCAGCAATAGGAAATGATAGCTTCCATTCCACCATACATACGCAACCAAATAGAGCATGGGAACCACTTGTTAATTACAACCCTTGCTACAAAAAGTGTAATGCAAAAGAGACATCAACACCTACCCATATACCAAATACTTCTGTAGATTATCCTGAAACTTGGGATTCAATCTGTAACTGGTTTCCTTTTTCCTGGTAGTATGATAGAAAAAGATTAGCAGAAAGACAAAGCTCCTGAGAAAGCAACAATAGAAACCAATCATCTAGCAGGGTTTTTGTTTGGCCTCTAAGACATCCAGACTATAAACTTGCAATGTAACAAGTGAGGGTTAGGCTTTCTTCTACCACTCATCTTTCTTCTTTAAGCCAGTATCAGTAGATCTACAAATTCTCCACCTTTTGTACTGATAACAATTCTCATATAGAAGATCTTGGAATTTACTATGATGAAATAGTTCACACAAATGAAGTAGCAAATTTCCAGAAAGCAAAAAACATTCCATACCTGTCAGTAACTTCAAGAAATATTCGCAGCTGCAATAACCTATCCACTGCAACTTTGTGCTTAGAGAACCCATCAGAAAGCACCCATTCTTCCATTGACTTGCCGGTTATTGGAACAACCATGTATAACATTTGTAAAACATATTTCTTCGCAAGAGGTGGCAAAGACCTGAGCACAAGAGGAAACATAAGTAATCATATTCAAATTTTCCATGTTGTGATTTTTTTCCTTAAAATTTCAATTCCTGGCTGGAATTCAGGGGGTGTTATCATAACACAAGCTGAATTTGAAACTAGATTGTAAAGTTCGTCTATCATATCATAAATGCAGCAAAGGAACACAACAGAAGAAAAAAGATGCTTCAACATAAACCTTAAAAAATCACTAAATAACACCGCTCAACAAATTCTTCTTAAGTTAACAGCAATACTTCCCATTCTCCTATCAAATATTTACAAGAAGAAAAAAAATGAAGAATGAAAAAAACAATCTTGCAGAACTTAGGAGAATACACCTAGTAGCACAGATCCGACGCAAATCCTCTAAAGTCAACAGGCAATTACGAATGTTTGAGAAATTTGTAATTGAGTTGATTTTGATCATAGTGGTTCTCCATCCAACATCATTTGCATCAAAATGGAATACAAGGTTTGCAATCAAATCAGAAATCTTAAAAAAGAAGAACCAAAAGAAAATGCCATTCCAACAAAACCTAATAGATCCATTAACTACCAAAAAAAAAAAATCCAAAAGTAAACAACAAAAATCGGATCATTCAAAGAAGTGCTCTTAAGCTTATTTTGAGCTCTTTCTTTTCTTTTTTGGAAAGGTTAAAACTTTATTTTGAGCATTTATTCCTACAAAAACCTGAATTTACTAACTCTTATCCAACATTATCCACATCAAAAGATTACAGAAGACAAAAATCATCTCATTCTCGTGTTAGAAGCTAAAGAAACAAACAAAAGGAAGGCAAAAACAATAATCTACTGAGACCTGAAGAAATGCCATGAGTAGTAAAAATTCAATAATAATAATAATAATAAACTACTACAGTTAATAACAATCTGTTTGATTAATTAATTGAGCAGATTTTTAAACATAAATCTGTTCCGAAAACATGGAATTTTAAATCTGTTCCGAAAACATGGAATTTAGTAGTTTTTGACTTTTTCATTATCAGCTTAAAATTTACTACTTTTCAATAATTTCAATTACTATCTTGAAACTCACTAGTATCTCATTAGATATCATCTGCATTAAACTAGAGCTCACTGTTGGGCTATCACATCCGAAATTCCAATGGAGAAAAAAAAAAAAAAAAAACACCGTTCTCTCCTTCTTCGGCCTCATCATTGGACCTATCCATAATATAGCTCCTATAAGAACGGCTTCGATCATCGTGCTAGACTCATATAAAGTTAACCACAATTTTGAAAATGGTGGTGACTCATCCTCCTCACATGTGGCTAGAGTTGGACACGAACCGAGTTAACTCGGTAACTCGCTCAACTTGACTCGGCTCTGGCTAGAGCTCGATTTGACTCAGCTCGAAGCTCTGCCCGACTAGCCATCCTTGTCCGACACCTCTATCTCTCTATTCCTCTCTCTCTCTCTCTCTCTCTCTCTAGATTATATCTACTCTCTCTCTCGCAGCTCTCTCTAGAGCTCTCGAGTCTCTTCTTAGATAGTCTCTGTACTCTCTCGTCTCTATCTCTCATATATCTCTCTCTCTCTCTATCTCTATCTCTCTCTCGCTCTCCTCTCCTCTCTCTCTCCTCTCTCTCCTCTCTCCTCTCCCCGCTGTCAATGGCAACCCGGCCGCCCCCAGCCGCCCCCATCCTCCATTGTATTCTCTTTAGGGCCCATTGGGAGCTTGGAATTGGAATGCAATGGAATTCAAATCACAATTACATTGGAATCAAGGTGATATTGAATCCTCATTTGTATTTGGTTGAAATGCGCTCAAAAGCTCGAACTCAAATTCGGCTTAAACTGATCCGAGCTGCTGACCGAACGAAGCCGAGCTAGCTAGTACGGCTTGAGGACCGAGTCGAGCTGTGCCAAGCTCGACTCGGTCCAGCTCAGTGTCCATCTCTACATGTGGCACTCATGTACTGCTATCCAAACCACCCAAACTGTGGGGCACATTGTGGATGCTCTAGACTCTAAAACCATGTTAATAAACAAATCCTAATAATCCAATAGATGGCCATCAAATGAATGGTTGAAAGTAAAATAGTGAGTGGTCCAAATTCAATGGGGAAAATCAGATGGTTAATATCATCAATTCATCATCTCCATGTAATCTTTGGGTTATTATCCAACCACAATAGTTTCAGCAATTTGGACTGTCCGGATTTCTGTACAACTATGCTACTTGTACAGTTGAAGAGTTAATACCATTTTTTTTAATGGTGCTAAACCATCATAGGGGTCTAAACCCATATGATCAAAAGGTAGGCCCCACCTCTCAGTGGCACGCCTGAGAGAAAAAAAGAAAATTAGAAAGCCATCCCCTCCGCCCACATTGTATATTTTCCTCATGGTTAAAAATCCAGTGTGAATCCACCACAACATAGTAAATGCTACAACCTTAAAAACCTTTGATTCGTATAACTTGGCAACAGATCCAGACCATCCAATTAATGCACCACCTATATTGGACGAGCTTTAGCACGACAATGACGCCAATCAGAAGCCCATCGCCATCAGACTCATCACCCATTTCCAGACACAGTCCAAAGCAACAATCCAGAAACAGGTTTTTTAAAAAAAAAAGGGAGAGTCCACAGATTGAGTGGTTAGAAACAGTCGATCGCAGCAATTTTTCAGCAATGGCCGATATCAGGTTGTCAATCAACGTATCCATAAAACATCAAGCCAAAATAGTTATCGTAAACAGCACAGAGATAGAGAAATTGAAGAAAGGGGGAAGAAATGGAAAGATCCGAAATGATAGAAAGATGGAAGGATGGATGGAACCTAAGAACAGCTTCGCAGATGAAGGAATTTTCGTAGAGCTTGTCGAGCTTCATGGCCGGAAGAGCTGCGACCATGTCCATGAAATTCTTCGCGATGATCCTCACCTGCGGCATCTCTCTCTACACGATGATCTGAATCTCTTCTTCTTCTTCTTCTTCTTTTCTTTCCGACGAGAAATTAGGTTTTTTTTAACAGTGTTAAAGATTGAGAATGAGAAGATCGAGCAGAGTTCTCAAGAGAAGCCTTCTGTAGTGGGGTTTTCGGAGGGTGAAACAGATATTCGCGCCTTATGTTTTTTTTATTGTGCGCAGATATGCGTAATAGGGCTGAAAGTTGGGCGGGTTCAACCCGACCGACCGCTGGGCAGGATATATCGGTCCGATCTCAAACACGGGCTATACAAACACAACCGATAAAACTTGGATTGGCTCGGATCGTTTGTGTCGAAGGCACACTAGTGATGCCAGGTCTCATTTGTCCACGTCATTTCAAAGGACTCAAGCTAACAAGATATGCTGGATTTCTCTTCCAAATAAATTGTGTGCTATGTTACACAACTTTTAAATGAGTAGTCCTATATTTTAGCTTGTTTTAAAAAAAATAATAATAATAAAAATAATTTAAAAAAAACACTAAAATACTTTATGATAAATAATCATATATATAATTAATAAAATAATAAATATAAAAAAGAAAATTATATTAAAATATAATAAACTAATGTAATAACAAAAATATTATTACATATATACCTGATCAACCCGACCGAGCCCGCTTGAGCTGAGATTGGTCGAGAATTCCCAACTTTGGGTTGGGTTGGGTTGGGTTGGGTTGGGTTGGGGTATAGGAACCTTGGATTGGGTTCCGGTTGAGCACCAACACGACCTAACACGCCTGACTTTCAGCCCTAATGTGTAATACGGGCGAGAAAACTACAATAGAGTGCAATGCGCTAGAAGCATGCACTCGCTAACTTTACATGAGCGATGCAAATGGCTCAAACCAGTCCGTCCAAGCAGTGGACCCCACTTTCGATGGGTCCAGGTCCAATCTTATTCACCGGAGTTGAATCATAGGGTGGGCCACGTATAAATGTGGACCATTAGTCATTACTTGCTTTCAGCTTTGCACATCTAGCCCACCTAACGATCAAACCCCTACTTTTAGGTCACGTGCGATGGATAGGCCATTGCTAATCACGCAAATTTAATAATTCTGAAAAACCGAACATGGGTAGTGGTCAGATTTTTCACAAAACGTGCGGCTAGAAATGTCAATTTTCAGGCCATGGTCTGTCCAAGAGTAAAGCAAGTCCGACGATTGGATGGCTGAGATTGTTCGATGGATTAACTTTTTGGCCGTTCCCGGATCAATATAGCAATTACGGTTTAATAAAAGACCTCATCAACCCAATCTGCAGTGCCAAGTTCCCATTTCATCTACGCAGTTCCCTAATCACGATACACGTGGCAGACATGCCTGCTGATCTGGTGGGCCATCAGAACAACGGTCAATATTGTCCCAACGTTAAGCCAGCTCGCCGTGATCTGAACCATCCATCCAATAAGGGGAGCGAATTAGGTGCGGGTTCGGCCTCACCCAAGCCACTGCGGCCCTTAACGTGGGGCCGACCTTGATGTATGTATATGTATTGTATATCCACACCGTCCATCAGTATTTCCAAATCAGGCATGAGCCCAAAAATGAAGCAGATGGACCAGACCGTAGGAAGCAGTGGTGATTGACCGTTAAAAACTTCTTTTGGACCACAAAAGTTTTGGATCAATCTGATATTTGTGTTTTCCCTTCATCCAGGTTGATGTGACCTTATCAACAGTTTGGATGACAAATAAACATTACAGAAACAATAGCAGGTCCTGGGAAGTTTTTAATTGTGTAGCATTCAACCACCACTGTTTCTTTTAGTATGGTCCATGTGAGATTTGGATCTGCTTCATTTTTTGGATCGTGCCCTAAAATGATCTGGAAAAACGGATGGACGGCGTGGATATATAATACAAACATCGAGGTGGGCCCCTCCATAAGGGCTGCACCGTCTTGGGTGAGCCTAGGCCGCACCTAATCGCCTCCCTCCAATAGGGAGGCACAAATGCTACACTGACCGAGTGACAACAAATGGTGACCGCCGGCCATGGCAGGGCCCATGGGATTTCAATTTTCTTCACACCAATGGCCACTTCATCCATAATGGGTCCCACATGGAGAACAGTAATGAAGATCAAGGGCATGGAGAACAAGAATGTGGTAGAGCCATCTCCACCATACACCTGGAAAGACGATATGCATCAATCGGGTCCATCCATCTATTCAAAAAATCAAATCTATTAGGCAATCTATCCGTCAGTTTTCTTTGGTGTATGTGTGTAAAATTGCAGAAAGGGAGGCATTACACCCACCCTCTTTTTGATTGATGCACCTTTCTTTCTACTTTAGGCAATGAAATACTAAACAGTCACCAAATTATATCACCAATGGTAGAAATAAAAGGTGCACCAATCAAGGAAGGTGGGTAGAGCTGTACACGGACCAAGTTAGCTCGGTTAACTTCCTTTGACTTGACTCGGCTCGGCTCAAAACTGGGTTCAAGAGCTGATTTTTTCAGCTCGAAAAAATTTCGAGCCAAGTCTGAGTTAGACCAAGCTCAACTCAGCTCAGAACTTGACTCAGTTCGAATCAATTCGACTTGGACCAGTTTACTTAATATAAATATTTTGTGTGTGTGTGTGTGTATACCTAAACTCAAACTCAGCTCGTAGGCTCGGAAGTTGAACTTGGCTCAAAAGATCGAGCTGGCCTGAGCTACTGACCGAGCTGAGCTGAGCTAGCCAGTCAGTCAAGTTCGAGGACTGAGCTGACCCAAGTTCAAGCTAGGGTAGCCTACTGGCTAGCCGAGCCGAGCTGGGCCAAGCTCGACTCGTGTACAGCTCTAGGTGGGTCTAAACATACTTTCCCATCTATGTATTTAACAAAAGTATCACATCCATCCAGTTGGACTACAATATCATCCACCCAGCTGATAACTTCCAACCTTTGATGTGTGTGCGACATCCAATCCGTCCAATAGATTGGCCCCATCATGACAATTACTTTGTGCAAATATCAGCCACCATTGAGTGGACCACACTTGTATTTTGCTACTTATCAATGGCTAGACATTGTTTTCTATATTGCGGCCCACCTGATGAGTAGATGTGGCTGATTTTTGCATTAGGCAATCCTCATGGTGGGGCCAACCTATTAGAAGGGTTGGATGTCACATTCACTTAATAGGTTGGAAGATGTCCTTCTCTTAAAAATTAAAAACAAATATAAACAACATTTGTAGACCTTTGTTTAGCACTTAATTGCCGAAGATGTCCTGTTACAGTTAATACACTGAAAGTTTAGCTGTCATGGCTGGAATTCAAAGACGATCGTCTCACATTGCTCATGATTATATGCAGCAACTCAACAGACTGAAGTTACAAAATCTAGTTCTCGAAGGGCCTGCTGTCTCTGATAGATGCATTACATACCAATGCGTTTGGATGCACAATCAAACTGAATTGCAAATGCTGATCTAAGGAAGTGGGAAATACCAAAATGTAATTCCCTCAGCTGAATTCATTGGGAGCAGTCAGGTGCCAAATTGCAATGAAATTCCTGACTAGAAAAAGGAAAAGCAATTTAGGTGCTACTTCCACATTCACTGGTAGGAAATATCGTTGAATTTTCTATTTCCTTTTGATTGAACTGAAGGTTCACAATTCAATCTATTTGTGCATCCAAACGCAGCATAAAAGCCACAAAATGTGGTAGTTTTAGTTCCTGAAGTGCTTACAAATCACAAGAATCTGATGCGAGAGCATCCCCAGTAGAAAACTGTAGTTAGAGACTGAATCGGTTGGAAAATCTGTTCTAAAAGAATCACTAAGCGGATGTGCAAGGCACGTCGTCAGGATTGAGAAGGGGGTCAGGGGGAGATGGGGGCGGTTTACTCACTGAGCAAGGTTTAGCGGGCCTTTTTGGGTGAACCTGATCCACTGTCTCAGAGGGAATGCTGAACTGCATTGCCAATAGATAATCGCGTAAGTGTTAGATTTAGATACAGAGAGACAATTAGCAAAAGGTACATATCAAAGGAGGCGTGCTTGTCTCTTGCATCTCTGCCATACATGCGACACTTTGGGGCAATGAGAATAGTTGATTTGGTGGGCCACCATGTGAAGAGTCTATAGCTCAAAAGATCAAAAAACCAGACTATCATGGAGAAATCAATGTTATAATGGGTGAAATTGAATTGATTGAATTCACAAAACACCACTAGTTGTGGGCAACTCTCGCTTGTCAACAAGGTGGCCAAGAGATCAATGGTTCCAATTGTCCTGGATGTGTGCAACATGTATGGTGGAGATGCTGTTGCGAGCAAGCCTCTCTAGCACCCCTTTGGTACATCCAAACAAATATATATAACAACTTGTCTACTAAAGCAGCAAGAAGCGGGAGTGGATAGAAGCATAAGTGGCATAGAGAAGTAGAAAGATGAACTATTGAGGACCAAAAGCATTTACAAGTGGTGATATTGTGGTGCAGGACCATCCCACTAAGAAGAAGATTGTGCAACATAAGTTGGACAAGTGTCTCAATCAAACAGCTAGAAACCTTAATCTGGCACAATTTCAGAATTTCCATAAGAGAAGGGAACAAGGTTTTCAATAACAATACCCATAGGCATATTGGCCGGGCCCAAAAACAATATGATACAAGGCATAATCGGACCCTGTATTGGATAAATATGAGCCCATGTTGTCCCTTCTTCTTTTTTTTTGGCACAAAAAGAAGAAAATTGAAAAAAATCATGGGAAATGGGGGAGAAATGTAAGAAATGAATCTGTCCTCTTTTTGTGTGTGTGGGTGTTTCTAGCATGCATTCAATTGTGTATCAGGTCATTCTTTAATAAGAGTGGTTCTGTCAGCTTGGCCTACTGAAAGTCAATCAAATAGGCCAGTAGGCCCTAAATCTAATTGAACACAAATCAAGCATGATTTGTTGGATTAGGGCCCATTGCATCTAAATACGACAAAAATAAGGTGAAAAACAAAAGAAAAGTGATTGGTTGCCCCCTCTTCCAATATTTACCAAAATGGTAAACTTGACATTGAATCCTACTCAAATCTTGTGTTTGGATCCTCAAAACAGGCCTTAGAGCTAGTTAACATTAGTTTCTAAGATTCCTCTATAGTTGAAATGAAGAAAGAAGTGGAAAAACAACTAAACAAGGGAATTGAAGAAAAAAAAAATTCAAAACAGGGCCTTCATCACCCGCATCTGCCATGTATTGGTGCCAATACGGAGTATGTTGGCCTGTATCAGGCAATACAGCCCATTTTTTTTTTTCATAATAGACCAATTCGCCTCTATTTTTTGGTGAATCATATACTTACTATAGTATTCTTTTTCTTTTCTTTTTTTTGAAGGATAATGGGCTTATTGAAAAAAAAAAATGCTTGACAACTACCAAGACAGCAAAGAATACAGCAAACAAAACGAGAAAAAAACATTACAACCTAAAACAGATTTAGCACCATGACCATTCACATGACGATGACCTGCTGCCCAATCTAATACATCCCTTTTAGATTTCCAAATACTTCTTCCCAAGGCTCCAACTTGTTACGAAAACACTGCACATTGTATTCCCCCCAAATGTTCCAAAGAACTGCGAGCAAGCTCAAGCACCAAAATTCGATTCTCCTCTGCCAGCTGGACACCGTGCCACTTCCATAACAGTTGGTCTACTGATTAAGGCATCACTAAGACCATGTTGAGGATCCTTAGAAGATGAGACCACACTTGACTTGCAGGATGACAGTGAATGAGTAAATGATTGATCGATTCAGTGTCGTTCTTGCAAAGGAGACATATTAGGGAGAATCACAGCCCTCTTCTAAAGGTTATCTATGGTTAAAATATGCTTCCTCCATACCAACCAAAAGAAGGAGGCCACTTTATGGGATGCGCCCAGCGCCATAGAACTGGGAAGGCATGAAAGAACTTGCGACTCGTCTCGTTCTTCAAAGCCTGAGTTTTTTAATAGAAAGACTTGAGCGAAAAATTAACGGATGGAGAAGCACCCCAAACCAAGGAATCACTAGAAGCTGAAGAATGATGGATATTTTGAAGCAGCTCCAGAAACCTAGCAAGATCCTCAGCCTCTTCATCTGTTAAGTCCCTACGACACGATGGACACCAGGCTCCCCTCCCCCCATTGGATGAGAAGCAGCTACCACAGAAATGTTTTTTTTTTTTTTTTTTTTTACGGGAGATAATCTTGCCAGAGATGGGAATTCCGCTTCCAAAGGCCTATTAGCGCGACATGGATCCTCCCAAAAATGAATCCGAGAGCCACTACCGAGAGAAAAGATCAAGCTAGATCTTACCCGTGGAGCTACCGAGATAATGGCCTTCCAGATAATCGAGGCACAATAGTGCGAGGACTTCTTGACCTCCAAACCCTCCTCTTCCAACTGTACTTGGACACGATAACTTCTCTCTATAACTTGCCTTCTTCGGTCCTTAATTTCCACTGCCACTTACCAGGGACGTCCACATTCATAAATTCTAAATCTCTTATACCCACACCACCCTCGGCTAGTGGCTTACATGTCTCTTCCCACTTGAGTAAGTGGAACTTATGTTTGTCTTCAGCCCCTTGCCAAAAAAAATCCCTTCGCAACTGGTCCAATCTGCCCAAAACAGACTTTGGACACTTACAAAGAGATATGAAGTATATAGGGAGATTCAAAAGTGCTGCCTTGATGAGAGTGATGTGTCTCGCTAATGACAAATGCCTCCCCTTCCACTTAGATAGCTTCTACTCGAACCTTTCTATCACCCTACTCCACAAATGCTTTGGAAGTTTCCCCATACACAAAGGAAGACCCAAGTAAGTGGATGGGAAAGAGCCAACTCCACACCCAAAGACATTCGCAAAGCTAGATACTTCTTCCTTAGATAGCCCAATACCAAGCATCTCACTCTTCCCCATGTTAATCTTTAGCTCCGAAACCTCTTCATAGCACCCCAAAATCTTCCTTAAATTGTCTATCATGGCTACATCAGCATTGCATATGTAACTTGCATCAATGTAAACATGTTCTCAATGTAACTTGCATATGTATGCTTCCACCAAACACTAAATGCATGGATGATTTACCATTACATCTTTACCAAATCGAATTTGATGTTCTAAGTAATTTGCTTTTGTTGAAAGTATAACATTTAATCAAAATGATAATTCTCCTTCGATTTCGCAAGAATTCTGGATGCACCATGCAACCGAGTAACGAAATGATACTTAGAGAAGTCTTTGATAACCAATGAAGTAAGAATGGAGAATTAGACGCATTAAGAAAAGAGTTCTTTGGATCAGACACTCAAACAACAAAATCCAAGACATGCATTGTATCACTCAAATTCAGAGGACAACAAAAACGAATAACCATTATCTCAAAGGGCAGTGTTCGGGTGTGTCACCAAATTGTTATTGGGTGGGCTTAGTGTTTGTGGCAGAACAGAAAATGGAGTCTGCACTAAGCAGCCTATCATTTTCCTAATTTTTCTGCTCCAAATAAAAAGTAAGATAAGAAGGGCATATTCCCATCACTTTCTCACCTCAATCACAATTTTGTTGTGGTGCATCCAGTCGGCTTTGGGAACCATGAACAACGAAACTTACCCTATCATCTCTTCTGCAAGAATCTTCTAATGAAAGTGACTATATCATAATGAATACCTGTTCATCGTAAGCATACTAACCTTGTAGCCACAGCCCGCTACGCAAGCATGGAAGCATTCCTGTATGCAGAAAGAAGCTAAAGTAGTGAGTTGGCTATCAAAGATTAATTTAAGAGCCAAGATTGTACTTAGAAATGCTTGTATTTCATGCATACTATAACAGAACAAGAGATCTTTGGTTCCATGAGCAGATATTAAATTCCACCACTATGATACTCAAATACTTCACAATAGGAAAGTATCCATGTTGCGAAAGACATACTCATGCAATATCTATGTCACACCATGGCATGTGTTTATCATAAGAAACCATGCACGAGCATGTTAAAATTTTTAAGGGTTTAGCTATTCAATGAAAGTCAAAACTCCAAATGTAGATATCATCAATAGCATGGTTTTAGGAACTCCACCCAGTGTCAATCACCCTGGCTAGTCCCAGCCAGTGTAAAGGAGGATTAATGTCAGGTGTACAGCCAGTCATCGTATTTTTGTCGAGCTACAATGAGAATAAACCAAACCCCGATATATGGGACAAGGCTATGATGACGAAGACAATGATATTTTCCAATTCTCCAAGTACCAGATGGAGATAACCCATGGTTTATAAAATTGAGCTATCGTTCCAACAAATGAAGAAAGACTTGAGAGAGGCTGTCATGGCCAAATACAAGATCAGTGCTCTTGGATGGTCATCATGGCCAAGTACAAGATAAGTGTGCCATGGCCTAGTACAAGATAAGTGTGTCGTGGCCAAGTACAAGATCAGTGCTCTTATAGCTATAAGGGTTCGCTTGGCAACGTGTATTCGGTGGCAATTGGTGTGAATTGGTGTGAAAGGCAAAAAGGTGACACGTTTGACAGGTATTAAATAGTGGTAAACGGATTCCATTTACCATCAATTCGCATGTTTTGAAATCGCTCCTTCGAGGTGTGAATTCAAACCCAATTATCACAAATTCATGCAACAACAAAAAATCCAACCGTTATAATGGTGGGTGTTAACACCCAATTACCACAGATTCGTCCAACAGTAAGAAATCAACACCATTGTAACAAAGTGTTAACAGTTATAGCTACAGATGATCCATGTTAGGCGATGGGCCCCACCGTGATGTTTATGTGAAATCCACCATGACCACCAAGTCCATCACCCCATGTTTGTCCCATGGCCCAAAAATCAGCCCATTACATGATTTAGGTGGGCCATACTAAGGGAAACAATCAGCAGAGGGACGCCCACACTTAATTTTTTTCAAGGCCCACCGTGGCGATTATATGAAATCCACTCCAATTATTAGATGCCACACTAAAATTTAGGCCTCGAGACCCAAAATCAAGCCCGTCTATGATTTAGGTACGCCACACGAAGGGAAACAATTTGGAGGGTAAGCGATGCATAGTATATTGTTTCCAATCATGTGGTCTACCTAACTCAGAGATGGAGTTGAATTTTGGGCCCTGGGCCTAACATGGGGTGGCAAACTTGGTGGTTGGGGTGTATTTCACATAAATATTACGGTGGGGCCCACTAATTCTTAAATGTGAAACGACGTGATTTTCATGTAGAAGTTGACGTAAAAAGTCAAGATGTCAACCATATGCAAAGCTCGAAATTTCCGACCTCTTGCTTATGTGAAATCCACCCTGACCACCAAGTGTGTCACATCATGTTAGGCCCATGGCCCAAAAATCATCTCATTCCAAGATTCGGGTGGGCCACACTAAGAGGAACAATTGGCAAAGGGATGTCCACCCTTGATTTTTACATGGCCCATTGTGATGTTTACAGCAAATCCAAACCAACCATTAGATCAATCATCCCAAGTTAGGTCTAGGGCCAAAAACTAGGCTGATTTGTGATTCAATGGGCCACACCAAAGGAAATACTTGGGAGAGAGATGTCCTCCCTTGATTATTTTTTTTAGGGCCCTCCGTGATGGTTATATGAAATCCACTCCAACCATTAGATGCCAAACCAAAATTTATGCTCGGTGGCAAAAGATTAGGCCCAATCGTAATTCAAGTGGGGCACACAAACATAAACAATTTCATGGGTGAGCATTGCCCTGTACACTATTTCCAATCGTGTGGTCCTTCGGAATCACAGATGTAACTGAATTTTGGGCCCTAGGCCTAACATGGGGTGAACCTGGTGGTCAGGGTGGATTTCACATAAACATCATGGTGGGCCCGAGTGAGCATTCGTAGAATCTCATCGGATGTTGCTTCAAAAATCGCTCATTTCACTCTATCTGCCCAACACAAATTTTGGATTCCATCTGATTCCATGTACACGGTGTTTACACAATTGAGGATTCCAATTCAGATGGATTCTATGGTAATTGTGATTTGGATTCCAATTCATACCACATACAAGCTATCAAACGACCCCTAATTGTTAACACCCTCCTTTACAATGGTTAGATTTTTTTACCATTGGACAAATTCGTGGTAATTAGGATTGAATTCACACATCGATAAAGTGATTTCAAAACACACAAATTGGTTATAAATAGAATCCATTTACACCCATTTCATGCCTACCACGTCACATTTTTGCCTTTCACACCAATTCACATCAACTACCACCGAATACACACTGTCAAACGACCCCTAAGACTTATCATAATTAATTGGGGTCGGCTACATGAATCGTGTTTCAGCTTTCCACTCTATCAAGGACCATAACTTTATTTAGACCATAGTTCATCAAGTCTTTTCTTACTACCTTCACCCATGTCCCTTTGTGCCTTCCACTTGTGCTTTTAGAGCCTTCAACTAGTACCAACTCACTCCTAACCGGCGTGGTTCTTGGTCTCTGTTGCACATGACCAAACAATTTGTCTACTTTCCCTTATCTTATTACTTATTGATGTTGCTCCTAAGTTCCCTCAAATGCACTCATTTCTAATTTTATCCTTCCTTGTCTTGCCACTCATCTAACTCAACATCCTCATATCAGCTACACTCATTCTACGAATGTGTTGTTCCTTAACTACCAAACAATCTGTCCCATAAAGCATGGCTGGTCTTATAGGTATCCTATAAAATTTCCCAGTCAATTTGAGTGGTACATGACGATCAGATAAAACTCCAGAGGCACATTTCCATTTCTTCCACCAAGCTTGAAATCTATGGGCAACATCCTTTAATTATTGACCCAAGATATTGAAAGTGGTCATTTTGGGAAACTACTTGGTCAAAGAGCTTAACTAATTTCTCATTTCCACTCCTATTTGTTACTAAACTCGCACTCCATATACTCTGTTTTAGACCAAATAATTTTAAATCCTTTAGATTCTGAAGCACCCAATGGAGTATTTAAATCTAGGTAAAGGCACCTAAATACCAATCCTTAAGGCAGTTGGCCCACTTCATGAGTAGAACTTTAGTTAAAGGCAACCAAATGCCTACCTAGAGGAATTTAGCTCACTTTTCAAGTAAAAGCTCTTTAAAGGCACCTAAATGCCTATCCTTAAAGCAATTACCACTTTTCAAGTCTAATCGCTAAGTAACGGCACCTAAATGCATATTCTAAAGGCATTTAGCCCATTTTTAAATTAAAACAATGGAAAAAGACTGATTAAGGGATTTAGCCACTTTCCATGTAAAATTTGTGGCCAAAGGCTCCTAAATGCTCTTCCATGAGGCAGAAGTAAAGGCAGCTGAATGCCAATCCATACACACTCACACATAACAGTGGGCCCCACACAGTCAGTTGCATAACTTTGGAATGTTTAGTTGTTTAGTGAAACTAAGGTAGTTTGCTTCGGAACTTGTTGTTGTGATTAGTTTTGGCTTGAATATAAATGGATTGGCTTTTGATAACTTGTTTTGAACATGTTTTTACTTAAAAAATCAAGCATATTTTTTTATGTCCTAAATTGCAGATTGATAGGCATCTAATAAACGGTTAAATGAAACATAGGTAATGGTCCAATTCAATGAAAATTTGTCCATTAATTAAGGATTAGGATCATCCAATTAGTCCAGTTTTCGTTTTATCAGCTATATACATAGTTTCCCATGATTTAGACAAGAAAGTTTAATTTGAGTTACATATATGCCACATGCATGGTTTTTTTGTGGATGTATATGAACATCAATCCAAAGTGGCCAAATCACAGCACCCTTTGTGGATGAAGCATATTCTGAAAATCATACTAATAGAATGATCCAACTGTTTAATTGACAACAATCAAGTTTTTTTTAATGCCTACTTCACATTTTTTGTTATTTTTATCTTTATTTTATTATTTGTCATATTTTCCCACTATTTTAATTAAAAATATAGTAGCATGCAGTGTTCATAGTATCGGTATCATGACATGTATCGCTGGCTGGGGATATGGAAACATGTATCGATGTCGCCGATACATTTCAGGAAATGTATCGCTGATTGAGGGAAACATTGGGGAAACACGGGGACAATGGTGGAATTTCTCAATGAAACTTAAGGAGATATGTTTAGGAATCAAATAATTGCAAAAAAGATGCACACATAATAAGCTTCCCTTTAATGGGGGCCAAAAGCATGTAATACTAACTCAAGGAAATATTAGAGAAACATAGGGGAAATGGTGGAATTTTTCAATGATACTTCAAGAGATAACTAAAATACACATATTTGCATATTTAACAATCAAATAATAGCGAAAAAGATGCATGTTTGCGTATTTAGGAATCAAATAATAAGTTTTCCTTTAATAGGGGCTAAAAGCATGTATCGTTGTCTCAGGGAAACATTCGCGAAACATGGGGAAAATGGCGGATCCATCCATCATGTACATGCATACACACATGCATGATCCATCTATCCACAAATGGATGCAAACATACATACAATGACAAATACATATACAGACACAAGCATGATACACACACACCATCCATGATCCATCCATGCATGCATGCATATACATACATACAAACATGCATTTCATCATACAACCTGCACTCATAACAAAAATTAAAATGGATTTTTTTTTAATAAACAGATTTTTTGTGATGCCAATACATTGGCGATGCATGGCGATACTATCGAAATATCACCGATACATTGGCGATACAAGCTACACCTGGAATTTACACTGTTGAAAATATTAGCGAGACATTAGTGATATTGATACATTGGCGATACTTAGTGATATATCACCAGTACCTGGAATTTTTTATACTACCAATGTTATCGGTATCACCGAGTTGGAGATACAAATATCATCAAGGATATAATCATCACTGATACTCGGAACAATGGTAGCATGTAGCTAATGCTACATGCTTTGGAGGGTGAATGCTATGCTACATGTTATTTGCTATTTAAAATACTTCCAGGAACATTTACTTTCGATGGGATTGTGATACTTCCGATGGATGTATCCTGGATTGATGGGCTTAGCAATAAGGGATTGAGATTTATATATAGATGGAGGATAGACATAATAGATGTAAATAGACAATGGATATCCCTGGATTGATGGGTTTTAGTGCCATAGTTTTTATCTGAGGAAAGCCTATGTAGTATTTTTTTATAGTTCAAAGATACGAGGTCGGGTTTCCTCTTCCTCCCTCTCAGGTAGTTCCTCTAAAGGCTGTCTGAAGTCATATATTTTACCATCATAAAAAAGAAAAAGAAAAAGAAGAAGAAAAAAGGTCAATCACTTGTATTGAAACTACAAGGTATTTGGCATCTTTTGTTCATTGAATGATACCTTGTCATCTTTTTGAGTAGTTTTTTTTTAATAAAATTGTGGTATCATTCAAAGAAAAAGGTATTTGTCATCTCTATCATGGTGTTACTGGTATGGCACCATTAATTTCTTCTGCAGCTTACTATAACGACTGTAGTAATAAACTTCACGTAGTAAATATGTGCCAGCCAGCCCAAGCCAGGGCAAAGGAGGGTTGATGTCAGGTAAGCAGCCAATCCTTGAACTTTTGTCAAGGCTACAATGATTATTATGAAGAAAACCCTCTTGAAACTTAAGATTGCTTCTTTGGATAGATGATAGCATCATGTCATGCAAAAAGATAAAAAAAGGAATGGAAGCTCAAGCAAATTTTTAGAAGAAAAAATAATGTTAGAGAGGAACCACAGAGTAATTGTCAGCTCCTGGGGAGCGGTCAATGTAAGCACTCCATTGTTGGTCCTTAAAAACTGGATCTTTGTAGCATATTTCGTTGCACTCTCCCAAGCCTAATGATGCAAGATACTGGCAATGTTAATGTCAACTGCACAGATAAGCAACAAGCTTCCAATAACAGAGAACACTACAATTATTATACACATAAACCATACCAAAAGTAATGTCATAATATAAATTATTCTTTGGCAAAAATACAATTATCATCATGTAGTTGGTCTCCATTTAGAAAATGCACAAAACCCCACCGACCCTATTTATACAGCCCAACTACAGTTTTGAAATTGGAATTCGTTTGGAAAGTTGAACTCCATTCAGCATTCAACAGAATGGAGAAAAACTGCAAACCAGCTCCAAATGGAAAGCAATCTTAATGAAACAAAGAGCCAATTTGAGCACAATGGCCATGTCAGCTGACTGCCATTCCGTTAAATGAAATATAGTAACTCCCAAATGCAGCCTCAACATCACCAAAAAATGTGAATGCATAAGTAATCATATCTGTAATCTAGAATGAAGAGCATGTAAACAATTACCAAAAGCAAAAGGAAATGAGAACCCATGCAGAAACGGGAGAGTGATAAGAAGTTAGAAAAAGAAGATGATGAAGATATTTTATCACCCAGAGCATTTTTTAGTATTGAGATTACGAAGTGGGAATGGCACCCTAGCTAAACAATATATGCAGCTGAAGGTTTTATACTTACTCCCACCTGAGTGCAAATATAGCTAACACCAGGCTCTTGCATGCCCCAGTTACTAATACACCCACACATCTCACTTGCATTTGTGGATATACCTATTAACCATCTTCTAGCTCCAAAAAACTTCAATGTCACTTTACCTGTGTTGCTTGGACTTAGGTCATAGCTAAAAAACAAAAATGTCCATCTAAATTGTGATGTTAAGAACATAATGATCTCAAATTGAATTGCTGGGGCTGTCAGAGGACTGGGCCTGGCCAGGTCTGAGGAAACTCTACATTTTGAGCCTCACAGGCCTGCCTCAACCAGTTCAAAATCCAGGCCCAAACCAACCTAGGGGCAGCCCATTTACCGCCCCATGAATTACCCTAGACTTCCTCAAATTTAACAGAACACGTGTATAGGCTACTAAATCTAAGTTTCTAGGTACACGTTTAATGTTCTGTTGTGCTTAGAAATTTTCAATCCAGGTTACAAGATCTCAACTCAACCTGATGAGGGCCCAAGTCCGACTCAACTCTATACTCAAATCAAGTATTGGATTGGGTTTTTCAAGAGAAACACAATGTGTGGTGGTCCAATTTTTAAAGTTTCTTGAGTAGTGAGTACTAACTCAAGCATCTTGAATGCTAACTTCCCTTGGGCCATGTTTGGAAACCATGGATAACATGCCAAACTGCAGAAAAGGAAAAGGGCTTTCCTTTGATGTGATGATTTGTGTTGTTTGGATAGCAAAGAAAAGGGTAGATTCCACCAAGCAATCGTTACGCTTTTCCATAATTTGGATTCTTGGCACAAGAAACTAGGTGAGTGTTATGAGAAGGATATGAAAATTCCACTTGCTAGCCAAACATGAACCCAAAATTGGAATCCACAATTCAATAGTTCTCATGGAAATCATCACTGGATAATTATTGTTTTTTCCTTTTCTTTTGCCTTCAAATCCAGATATCCAAACATGCCCTTACGTTCTGCAAAAACTGATTCGCATCAACTCAATACAAATGTGTCAAATCAACTCTGCAATTCAAGGTACTCAATTGAGCTTTTAAACCTGCATCAGTTGTGAGTCACATTCTTTAGTTGGGATATCCTCTCAATTTCCGTGATTCTAATGCCTATGGATAGAAGGTTTAATATCAGCTCCAAATTTAATAAAGAGGAAACCTATGGTGATCGCAATGCAAAAATTTCCCTATGTTGCACGCTGCAGTCAAATTAGAAATGAAGCAAAAGTGGTCCATGGTCTGAACCATTTACTGGGTGGCCGCCACTGTGGATTGGTCACAGCAGAAAAACTATCCCTAATGGGATGCTCTAAGCAGTCCAATAAGTGACTTGAAAATGGGCATTTGCCTCACCTAATCAGTGTGATTTGCAGATAGTGGTACATCCATGTGGGCTCCCAGCCCCACTATATCAACAATCCATGAACTATGGTGCAGTACCAAAGGAGGAAATTAGTTAACTGGGCTCTACTTAGAGTTCTCCTTTAATGAAAGATGTTTTTTTATGAATGTGCACACAGCCCCAGACCTGCACAGCAAAAAAGAAACTCTACAACAGACTATACATAGGCATGACAACCAGAAAATCCAAACCAAAAAGCCGGCAAATAACAAAATACGAGCTATCCCAAGTGTTATTAACTATTCACATCCAAAAGATTAGAAATGAAAGGCAGAGATTGCACAGTAACAGGAATATGTCACATGATATGAATTTATATTAAGAATGAGACATTAAAAAAATACTCACATTCCTCCCAAGTCTCCCCATCAGCATTGCAGCCTTTCTTGCAAAAAACTCTCCCTACAAGAACCTATCATTGATTATTATAACAATCAAATGGTAAATTTCAGATTTGAGATGAAGTATGTGAATGGCTAAAACTTTTACTTACAAAATATCCACTGCATCAATCATATGCAAACCCAAAGGATAGAAATTCCCAGCATGTAATAGTGAGGTAAGTTTCTTTAAGACCAACAAGTTCATATAAAATCGCAAATCTAATATAAATCATCATCTTCTGAGCCTTATCCCATGTAATTGGGGTCAGCTGCATGAATCATGCTCCGCCATTCCACTCTATCAAGGGCCATGACTTCAGTTAGACCATCGGTCATCAAGTCTTTTCTTACTACCTCCGCCCACGTCCTTTTGGGCCTTTCCCTTGCCCTTTTAAAGCCTTCAACTTGTACCAACTCACTTCTTTTAACCGATGCAGTTCTTGGTCTCTGTTGCACATGACCAAACCATCTAAGCCTACTTCCCTCATCTTATTACCTATTGGTGCTACTCCTAAGTTACCTTGAATACATTCATTCCTAATTCTATCTTCCCTCATCTTGCCTCTCAACTATCTCAACATCCTCATTTCAGCTACACTCATCCTATGCACATCCTCATTTCAGCTACACTTAACTGCCCAACAAATCAAATATTCGTGATAAATATAGATTTTTGAAGCAAGGTAGAAACGGTTGGGTCTTTTTCTTTGAGAGAACACAAATTCCTATAAGATCACATCACATATATACAAGTATACAACAAAGATAAGCATAGCCGCCATGTCTAAGGAGGATAATTTAGAAGAAAAGAAGAGATAAGAGCTTTCTTTTTCTTTTTCTTTTCTTTGTTTGAGGAAGAGAAATGGAAGATACAAATATGCATAATATATACAAGTGAAGTCCATGCACAAACAGATGAACGCAAGTGATGCAAGGAGACACGATGTAACAAAGAACAGGTTTCAACACCAGTAATAAAAACCATGAGGGTAGAGCCTGCTATACCAAGTCAATGGTAGGGCGCTTTCTTTTTTTGGTGCCAACATGTCTACCTACATCTGTGCATGCATCTAACATGACAAGTATGATACTAAATGAACGATTCATAATAATTTGGAATGAAGGAAAATATAATATCAATGTATGGTGCATGTATCACACCATGATGATTGAAGATGCTAGTAGAATTCAACTGAATTATCTTTTCTAATAAAATTTTGAACTTTTATTACCCTTTCCCTCATGAACTTTTAAAAAATAAAAAAACCTACTAAATTTTCGTTGATAGAGCAATTGCAGAAAGGAAAAAGGCCCCAATCAAAATCTGCAAAGCCCCTAATTCCCATCGAGAAATGGGAAGATAATTTGCTCAGCGGTGCAAGCACGAGTGATGCAAGACAATTAATCATTTGCTCTAAAAGCTCAAACTGATAGAGCATGGTGAATCAATCCTTTGTCTCATAGCCCAGGCTCCACATCGCATGGGTTAGGACCTCGGCAGAACCCCCTCATAGGCCTCACATCACATGGGGCCCGCCTCACATGGGTCGCCCACCCCGATTGTGTCCCTGCATCCCACAGGCTACCTCACTCGAGTCCGGTGTGAAAATGCTCCTACATAATCACCCCCGGTGAGGAGTCTAGAATACAAAACCTCCCGCTCTAATACCGCTTTGATGCAGCTGCCACCATCAATGATCACCTTACAGTTTTTGCCACCACACTTGGCAAAAGTGTGGAAAATTGAATTCACACACTAATCATCACTTTCTACAATTTGACTTAAGGAGCGGCCAATAATTGCAAGTGGCACAGTCTCAACTCCTTCAATTTGATCCCCGACTTGTGATTGGACATCTTCCCCAATGTCAGGGTTTGCCCGAAGGGAGGCTTCAAACCGATTGATATGTGCATTGGTCACGATCAATAGAGTCGCGATGGTCTTATTGTGCACTTCAATAGCTGTCAAACGATTGTTGATGGCGTTAAGCGCCTCGGCAATCTACTCTGGATTCATATTGGGATGTAGGCCAAAACCACGTCCTGAAGGAGTGGGCATACGCAAGGACACTCTAAAGGAAACGCTAGGTCCTACGACAATGTGATGACAATGTGATGACAATAAGGATGTTGAGATGGATGAGTGGTAAGACGAGAAAGGATAGAATTAAAAATAAATGCAATTGACGAGGGAAAGCAGAATTAGATGGTTTTATCGTGTACAACAGAGATCAAGAACTATGCTAGTTAGAAGAAGTTAGTTGATACAAGTTGAAGGCTCTAAAGGGTATGGGAAAGGCCCAAAAGGACGAGGGTAGAGGTAGTAAGAAAAGACCTGATGACCTATCATCTAACTTAAGTTACGGCCCTTGATAGAGTGGAATGGCATAATAGGATTAATGTAGCAGGCCTCAATTAATTGGTATAAGGCTTAGTTGTTGTTGTTGACGACGGTGATGATAGTGATGAAATATTACATAAATGGGATGTATGTGAACTTTCGCATGCAGCTGCCTTTCTTTCCTGCCAACATGTTGTGGGTACTGAACATCCTGGCCATGCAAAGGGTGTGACCAAATAATGAAGATCAATCAGCATGAAAATCAGGGAGATCCAGTCATTAGGTGGGTCCCACTTGTACATTGCCTTATACCATCAGTTTTCTGTCAGTATGACAGTGTGGCCCACCTAATTGCTGAACCAACCCAATCGTCCCACAAGGTGACCTTCATGATGTGGCCAGCCCTTTGCATGGATAGGATGTCCAAAACAATGGCAGGGATGCACGTCAAAGCACATATACATCCCATGTATGTGATCATTTCCTCGAGTTTTATGTACATACGAATACACGCATAAATCCATACAGGGGAATAATCATGTGGAGTGAGTTGAGCTGTTTTGGGGCCCACGTGGGGTCTGCATGCAGTGCAACCCATCCAACAGGTGTACGCCACCATGATGTTAGGATACCACACAAATCAGGCCGATCCAATCATCAGGTGGGCCACACCATAGAACAATTGATAACCACCCAAAAACCTCCAAATTCAGAGTGTGGCCCACCTGATGGTTAGATCAGCCTGATCTTTGTGGTGTCCCATTTTCATGGTGGACCCACTCTTCCTACGGGCTGGATCTCATATCACATACAGCACGGCTCCGCCACTTGAATTTGAGGTTTGGGGCCATCGTACATTATTTTTATTTCCAATGGTATGGCCCACCTGGCATGCCCCACACATAACGACTCCAGGTAATTCACCGAGGATTCGGCCCCATGTGATCCTCTTCCACGCACACATGCATGGTAGATGTTTGTAGAAATGACTGAACGAAGGAAGAAGTTGGGGGTTATTTACATGGGATCTGCATAAGAGCTGCGTATTTGTGAGTGCACTGATTTCCGCATGGAGATGACCATTGCTGTGGAAACATCTTCTTCGAGATTTCACAGGAACGGAATTCCAGGAGAAAAGAGGCGAAAAGGGGAGGGAAAAAGAGGGAGGAGGGCGCGCAACAAAGGGAAGGGGAAAAAGAAAGTGCGAACGAAAGCCGGGAATAAAAACGAGGGAAATGTGGACAGGTAGCTTTTCTCCCGGGTAACAGCTTGGTGGATTCGTCCCTGACCGTGGGGCCCATATAGATGTTTTTTTATATATATCCACGCCGTCCATCCGTTTTTACATATTATTTTATGATATGGACACAAAAATAAAGCAGATATAGATAGAAGATGGACCACACTACAGGAAACAGTGTTCATTGGATGCCCACCATTAAAAACTCCTAGGGTCCACCGTAATGTTTATTTTCCATCCAACCCGTTGATAACTTCAAACAGACATGGAATAAGGTAAAAACATAAATATCAACCTCATTCAAAACTTCGTGACTCACAAAAGGTTTTTAATGGTCAGTCGCCACTATTTCCTGTGGTGTGGTTCACATACGACTTGGATCTGCTTTAATTTTGGATAAATGCCATAAAATTATCTTTAGAAACGGATCGACGGCGTGGATTTACAAATCATACATCAAGTTGGGTCCCACAGTCACCCACTAAGATGCTACCCCGGACTCACCTACACCGCGCCCCTTTTCTCTTGGGTGTCAATTGATACTCTGCCAGAGTTTGATAGTTGATAATCAGGCACTCGTAAATTGTATTCATGAACTACATTAACTCCATATAAACCGTCCATATTAATTTATATATTCTATCTCAGAAAATACTACATTTAATTTTATGTAATCCACCAAGATTAATTTAATTACTTTATCTGTGGTACAAATGTACGGGTAAAATAACTCGGCAGAATTTTCTGAGCCACCCACCTGTTTTTAATATCGTGGCCTTCCTAATTAGTTGGCCGTCCATTTTTTCGGTTGAAGACATCTTAACGCTCAGATCCATACGATGGACGGCTTGGATGTTACATCCTCTGGCACATTTGAGTGCATGTAGATGTTATTCCTATAAGAGGAGTATGGTCTCGAATACATACCTATCACGTTTTGCCATGGTACATCTCCGGAGTGTAGCCCTTGGATTGGTTTATGTTAAGTTCATCCAAACCGTTGATCTGATGAGATAAACAGCTGACAGTGGGACTTCACTAGGAAGGGCGCGCGGGTATGGTGGATCACGGGAACACTGAGGTGGGTGGATCCTTGATTGTAGGGCCCATCGCGATGCATGTTCCTTATATCCACAGCATCCATCTGTTTTGACCCCTCATTTTAAGCTATGATCCTAAAAATGAAGCATAACCCAATCTCAGGTGGACCACGTCACAGGAAACAGTGGTGCTTGAACATTAAAAACCTCTTGTGGGCCACTGTAGTTTTGGATCAAGCTGATATTTGTGTGGTCCCTTCATCCAGGTCTTTGTGACCTTTATCAACAGGTTGGATGGCAAATAAACCCAAGAAGTTTTTAACGGTGGGTATTCAATCACAAACGATCCACTGAGGTGAATGGATACCTGACTGTGGGGCCTGCCATGATATATGTTTCTTACATCCACACAATCCATCTGTTTTGAAATCTCATTATAGGGTATAATCCAAAAAATGAAGTAAATTCAGATCTTAGGTGGATCACACTACTGCAAATAGTGGTTATTGAATAACCGCGGTTAAAAACTTCTTAAGGGTTACTTAATGTTTATTTTTCATCCAACTTGGTGATAAGGTCAGAAAGGCCATAAATATCAAGTTGGTCCAAACTTTTGTAGCCCGTGATAAGTTTTTAATGGTCAATCACCAGTCACCACTATCTTCTATGGTGGTTAACTGAGATTTGGATCTACTTCATTTTTTGGATTGTGCCTAAAATGAGTGGTAAAAACCGGCCATATACATTCAGGTGGGTCCCATGGTCAGGGATCCACGCCAGACTGGGATTGGGCAATGACCCCTCCACTACCCAATCCGATGGTGGAAAAGCTCTCTAGCCCCACCATGATGTATGTGTCTTATCCACACCGTCCATCCATTTTTTCCGTTCATTTCAGGGCATGAGACAAAAGTGGAACAGATCCAAAGTTCAAGTGGACCACACTATGGGAACAGTAGGGTTTGGGCACCTACCTCCAAAAACTAACTTACGTTTCGAATAAGTTAATACTTATGTTTTCCCTTTATTCAGATTTATGTGACTTTATGAATAAGTTGGATGGCTAATAAATATTACAATGGCTCTAACGATGTTTTCAACCATAAGGGTTCAATCCTCACTAGTTCATATCGTGGATTGAGCTGTCCCTGTAGTAATGAGGATGAAATTCTTAAATAAAATCTCTATTGAATTGAAAATTACATTGTGTACAATATTTTTCTCAATGAGTGGGGTATATATGCATTATAAAGATACACCTTATGATTTTGCGAGGGTTTGGGTAGGAAAGTTTGAGATGATATGGGTGTCAAAATTGATGCTGGGATAGTTTGTTGATTCGTATGGAGAGTTGGTGCTGATGGTAGGTAATGACGATGAATGATTCAGATGCCCTGGATTGGTGGATCTAATACCTCGGAGAAAAGTTACAATTGAAAAAAAAAAAAAAAAAATTCATGTGTAATTTTATGTGTATGTGTGTTGATGCAAAAAATTGGTTTACCCTTTTTGCCGAGGACACCTACACATGAAGAAGATAAAGGAGACCCTGACTACGGTAGAAGACCCTCCGATGCCAAAGGCAAGCTATCAATCTGAGTCTAGTAGCGGGGATAAGCTTTTGAGATGAGATTTTGCGTACCTCTCGGTGTTAATGGGGTCACCTATTTATAGTGTAGAGGAGCCATTATTTGGCCTAGAAACGGCTCTTGGTCACAGGCGTGATCTGAACACATGCTTCTCGACCGTTATGCAATTTTGTCGGAGTGGTCATCTCTAAAATCATGTGATATACGGTTGAGGCCAAGCCAAGCCCTTGAGTAGTCGAGCTGACCCTCATGGTCGGCTTGACGTGGATTTTCAAGCTTTGTCGCTTTGCCGGTTAAGCAACTCTCTAGGCTGCTCGTGCCAGGGCACGGGAGATGAGTTCATCTCCCAAGTAAGATTCATTGCTCTAGTCGACCGTCTCTTTCTCTTGTTAGATGGATTGGTTGTCTGTCAGGACTGAGCTGAGCTGATCCAACCATATCCTTATTGTTCATTCAACCGACCCCGGGGCTGGATCTTCCATGTCCCTGTTGGTCATGATTGGCCCTGACCATGCCTCCTGATACTCGTGAGTCCGAGCTTTCTTCATGACAGTTTGACTATTTTTATCTCTAACAATATACATTGCATGTGGACATATAGATATAAAAAGTCCTTTGATATTGGAAATCAAGCAACCAGATAATTAGTCAACTTCAATGGATTTATGAGTTATACGAGATCTTAAATCTAATATAGAAGGTGGTATAATAGTTCTGAGCATCTCTTGAAGTTAAAAAAAAACAAAAAGAAGAAGAAGGAATTGGTCTTATAAGATTTCTTAAAAAATCTTAAATTTCTTAAAACTATCTTCTCTAGGTGAGAGACGTAGTGTTGGACAAGTTAACTAGGTACCATTAATATATAGAAGAAACTGCATCAAATGATAAAAATACAAATGGATGGTGTGGATATAGTCACATACATCAAGGTGGCCCCACAGTCAGGGGAACATCATTTTACATGCAATTGATATGAAATTCTGAATGGTTGGGATTATCAAGCAGTGTGGTTTTTGGCACAGAGCATGCTTGACTGAATGGACAGTCTAGATCGATAATTGTATGATCTACATATCTCCTTGCTACATCTAATTACATTGATCAGTTGAATTTATTTTAACAATTATGATTCTTCTTTCATCAATCTAAGAAGAGCACCATGGGCGAGTGGTCCAAACTTCCCGATGAATTCTTAAAGTCTTTTGATATACATTGATACATCAAATTTTTATAGAGAATGATTATTTAACATGATATCAAAGCAGATAATATTACAACACGGTTTTCTAATGACTTAATCGAAATATTAAAAGTTTAAGTTTCATTGATTATCTAACCATATCAAGAATTCGAACTAGTTGGGATATCAAAGTAGATAGACACATGAGAGGACCAGTCTTCTTGTTTGGTCCACTCTTTATTGGGTCTAAGAAGGTCATCCCTAGGCCTGACCCTTCCATCAATTGGGCTTGAAAATCAATGCGGCGAATCAACCTGCATGGTTTGAAAATTCCAGCACAGCTTGTCGATGGGCCTAATCATGGGGCCCAAGCCCAACCTATGTTGGATCAGGATCAAACCCATCAGTGCCAACGGCCCTGATCAAAAGCACAAAAAGTTCTCTTTACCAGGAGTTCTACAATCCTTGGCCCGAGGATCTTCATGAGATTTGGGCCATTAGTTCCTACAAGTGGGGCCCACAGTGATTGATATGGGCTATGGCCTAATTTGGGTGGCATGGATGGGCGATGCCTAACACACTACCAGTGGTGGAAGACCGTTGTGATCCACTGTTGGGCCTTTTTTATATGGGACATGGACCGTGATGCACCTTCCTGCACAACTTTCTATTTGATTCCAAAAGTAAATAAAAGGTAATTCTCTAATATAGGCGCGACCTTTTATTTACCTTTTTTTTTTTTAATCTGAACAAACCTGTCTTATCAATTTAGGTCTCTACCCGTGCAGACAAATCAATAAAGATAAAAATGCCTTACATTACCTGAAAAATCTACTTTCGTGACATAAGTTTTTAGACCTTAGGAAAAAAAATGCTTAAAAGGTAAGCGTTGCCGTGCTAATTTTTTTCGTAAATCATCTGGGATTGTGCGGGGAAATCGGATTGCGTACTGAGTCCGCTCTTATGGTACCAAGTAAACTTAGTTGGGCCCACTCTGAATGTATGTGTTTTATCCAAGCCATCCATCCCTCAAGTGTATCATACCACAGGAAAAGTGGTAATAATAATTTTCACTGTTGAAACCTTTCTAGGCCCCACAGTGATGTTTACTTGCTATCCAACCTGTTCATAATATCTTACAGGCATGGATGAAAGGAAAACACAGATATAAGCTTGAAAAAAAAAACTTTTGTGGCCCACAAGAATTTTTCAACGGTAGACGCTCAATTCTCACTGTTTCCTGTAGTGTGGTCAATTCAAGCTTTTAATATGAATCATTTTTTTGTCTCAAGCACTAAAATTATCAGGTAAAATGGATGGACGGAGGAAATTAAATATATAAATCATGGTGAACCTCACAGAGTTACTCAGTAGGATAAGCGGGGACTTTGCAGTCATGGTCCATCCTAGGTGTGCCTCGTCAGATCAATAGTCTGGATCATAAAAATAGTGGCCCACTTGTTGGAACTTCGTCACCAAGAGTTATTTGTTGAATTTAGACAGTTGATTATTTATTTATTTATTTATTTTTTGGGTTAGCTTGTTAGTACACACCTATGTCACTACACACACACAACATGAATTTAGACAGTTGATTTCGACTGTCAAGTAAATCACCACTAATGGAAGGTTCCCATCAAAGGTTGATTCCAATAGATGAATGGTCTACTCCAAAGCTGCCCCGTATCATAGGTGCCCTGTATGATAGGTGGCTCACTTCGAAGGTGGGGCCCACACAATGGATAGTTGACATCAAAGTTGGGCTCCATATGATGGGCAATGGACATTGAAGGTACCCCACATCATGTTTGGCCCACATCCAAGGCAGGCCCTACATGATCGATGGCCCACACAATGACCAGTCCACATTAAAGGTGGGCTCCACATGATGGACAGCGAACATTGAATGTGGCCCCATGTGATGGACAATTAATGGTGATGGTGGGCTCCACATAATGGATGACCCACATCAAGGTGGGCCTCATGTAATGGGGGTCTACATCGTGATGAATGGCCCACATCCACGGCATGCCTTGCATGATGGAGCCCACTTCAAAGTGGGGTCCCGCATGATGGACGGTCTATATTAAAGGTGGGTTCTGCATAATTAATGATCCATATCTAATATCCAACATGATGTACGACTCACATCCAAGGTGGCCCCATTTGATGGATAGCCCAATTTGAAGTTGGGTTTAATAGGGTGAATGGTCCATATTAAAGGTAGACTCCACATGATGAATAATTCACATTGAAGACAAAGCTAAGGTGGCCCAAACTAGGGGTGTACATTGAGTTGAACCAAGTCGAGTTGGCCTCAGCTCGACTTAGCTCGGCCACTAGCTGACCCCACTAGCTGACCTCAACTCGAACTCGGCTCAGCTCGGTCCTCGAGTTTGACTGGCCAGGTCAACTTGGTTTGGTCAGCAACTCGGCCACTAGCTGACCCCACTAGTTGACCTCAACTTGAACTCGGCTCAGCTTGGTCCTCGAGTTTGACTGGCCAGGTCAACTCGGTTTGGTCAGCAGCTCGGGCCAGTTCAAGCAGAGTTGCCAAGTTCGCCATTGCAATATTTTTACAAATATAAGGACCGCATCTTCAAAATCTCACTGTATTTGAGACAACAGTAATATTTTTACAAGTATTTTATCAAACACCTTCTAAACAACATAAAAGTCAAGAAAAAAACGGTGTTGGTTTCATATACATACCTTACTTGTCACCATCCACACTTCTTTGAGTCATTTCATTGAACACTTGGTGAGCAACATCAATATCAAAGTAAATGAGTCACCGAATTGGTTTAATTCGAGTTCGATTTGAGTTGGGTTTAATCCAAGTTAAGTCAAGTTGGGGGCCAGCTCAAACCCTGCTTGAACTCATTTTTGACCTCAAAATATTAACTTGACTCGGCTCGAACTCAACTTTGAACTGAGTCAAGCGAGCAAACCAAGCTAGCTTGGTTTTCGTGTATATCTCTGGCCTAAACACAATGAATGATTCACATCAAAGGTTGGCCCCCACATGATAGGTAATGGGTATTAAAAGTGGACCCACATGAATAAATAAATATTAGAAGAGATTAATAGTTTATATTGAAAAAAAAAAAACCAAATTGAGCTTTTATATTTTTGAGTTGATAAATATATTATCTGCTAAGCATATCACTTCTCAAAATAATGTAAATCAAGTTAAGCTACTTAAGATATAAGTAGCTTAAGTAAAACGACTTACCATCCAAACGACCTATTAGGTCATACTCTGCCAAGCATTATATACTACCAAACGTCCCGTGACAACCTGATCACGGCCATTACTACTCTGACCCTCCATGTGCAGGGCCCACCCGAATCTTTCTTTGGTTAGAAATCTTTTATTTTGTTCTTGTATCTTTTTAAATTCCTGACTTTGGTTAGAATATTTTATTTTGTTCTTGTATCTTTTTAAATTCCTAACTTTGGCTAAAAATCTTTTCCTTTGTTATTATATGGTTTTAAATTCATGACTTTGGAGAGTTTTTTCCCAAAGAAAATCTGCCTACTTTTTTCACTTTCCATCGAATTTTGATACTCTGGCGGAGGCTGGAACATGATACGCATACTCAGTAATTACTTTGAAATTACGCGAGTAACCTGAATGAAAGTGTAGGTCTCAATCTAGATGGATGATGAACAAAAATATATGATTATTTGATAACCTGACTATCTGATTGGTGGACATTTATTGGACGGTCAAAAATGAAAATTAATTAATGATCCTATTTCGACACGTTAGATTATGACCGTTGAATCAGAGTCTGATACTGGGATTGTGAATCATAGACGGTGTAGTTAGTTTAGTTTAAGCCAGTGTATGCCACGTGTACAGTTTCTGATGAATGCATATAAAGCAACAGGCCGCGGATTAACTGTTACACGGGTACTAACAGCTTAGTGGCTGTTACCCTTGGGCCCACCCTGATGATATGTTGTATATCCACTCCGTCCATCCGTTTTCCCAGACCATTTTAGGTCATAAACTTGAATATTAATAACTAAAAACTTTCAGGTGGACCACACCACAAGAAAAGGTGATGTTGAAGGATCACCATTAAAAACTTCCCAAGGCCTACTATGAGAAGATCCGTAATGTTTATTCTCCATCCAACCCGTTGATAAGGTAAAAAAGAACTGGATGAAGGTAAAATACGAATATTAGCCTGATCCAAAACTTTTGTGGCCTAAAAAAGCTTTTAATGGCTATTCACTACTTTTTGCAATGTTGTGGTTCACTAGAGATTTGGATCTGATTAATTTTTATCAAAACTTACTTAAATGATCTGAAAAAGCGGATGGACGGCATGGATATGAAAAGATTTCATCAAGGTGGACCCACACGGTAAGGGTAACCCCCTAGCAAGCTGTTACATGGGTTCAAGCTTACCCTTACCGAAGGGCCACCCTGATGATATGCTGTATATCCACTCCGTCCATCCGTTTTTTCAGATCATTTTAGTTCATGATCCCAAACATTAAGAATATCCAAACCTCAGGTGGACCACACCACAAGAAACAGGGATTACTAAAGGCTCACCATTAAAAACATGATCTGACAGAGAATCAAGGAACTCTCGTTCTGTAAAGTCTACCTTTTCCTTTTGCTGTGGTAGACTTTTCAGTATTGACTAATGCTCCTTTTCAACCATTGATTATAGAGGAATAAGATTCTATTTGCTTTTTGTACTGCGGCCCACCTGAGTGGAAGCGGATTGGCTGGTGTACCACACATCAGCTATATGGCTGCTGTAGGTGCGTGTCGTGCAAAGACGAGCACTGACGGTCCTCCACCTCCGAGTTGTACGAACGGTTCAAAGGAGATCAAAGTTACATGGGACCCACAGTGATGTATTTATTATATCTGCACCGTTCATCTATTTTTAGAGCATTATACAAAAAAAAATGAATCATATCAAAAGATCATCTGTACCACACCACAAATAGAAGCGGAGATAATGATTTTCATCGTTAAAAAATTCGTAGGGCACACCATAACGTTTATTTTCCATCCTAAATAAGGTTAAAAAGATTTGAATTAAAAGGAAAAATAAATTTCATATTGATCCAAAACTTCTGTGACCCCAAAAACGGTTTCAATGGCAGACGTTTAATCCCCACTGCTTTTTGCAGTGTGGTCCACCTGATAGTTGCATCTGTCTTATTTTTCGTCTCAAGACTTAAGACGATCTCGTCAAATGGATGAATGGTTTGGATACAACACATACCTTGTGATCAGACCCACAGAACTTACTGACGTCAATAGAGGTACAAGATCTAAAGAGTGGCCCACCTCATGGAAAGCTCATATCTCACCACGTGACCACCCCACGCGTGTGTGGATTAACCAGCTTTTGTAAGACTTTTTGGCGCGTGAGCCTGCGTGGACGCTTTCGGTGAACAGATCATCTACAGTTGGGTGTATGGAAAATGCACTTTTTAAAGACATCTGAACCGTTGAAAAAGCTGGACCATTAAATAATATTAGCAGCGTCTAAAATCAGACACATCCACCGATTAGGTGGGCCACACCTTCATCTCGGGTTGAACTGTTGGCTATTCATTGATTTCGATGAGTGGACTTCCGTTGCTTTTGTGTAGTCGATCTTCATTGTGGGGTCCACCTTTTTTATGGCTCCGATGTCCCACCCAAGGGAGGCAAGTTTCCTGTAATACGGGTAGAGGGAGTTCCTGTAATCCAAAGCTCCGTAGGGCCCACCGAGATGTTCATGTGAAATCCACTCCGTAGATCACTTTTTATAGCTCAATATAGGATGAGATGCTAAAAATTAGGAAGATCGAATGCTCCAGCGGGTCACACTATAGAAAACTGTGGGGATGGAAATGCACACCGTTGAAACATTCCTGTGGCTCACAGAGATGTTTAAAGGTCATCCTACCCGTTCATAAGATAATTTCCACGGTGATGATGGTACAACACAAATATGGGCCTGATCCAAAACGTATGTGGGCCCGGATAAGATTTCAACGGTATTCGTTCAATCCCCAGTATTTCTTGATTTTTCACCCATTTAAGCCTCTGATCTTTCTACTCAGCCTAAAAGGAGCTGATGAAACTCATTGACGGACTGGATTTCACACAGAGGTCGAAGTGGGCCCCACAACTTTTGGCCACACGAATTCCCGTCCCGCGCAAATGAGGCAATTGGCGGGAAAGACGGGGCTGCATACCAGGTGGTTAACCCGCACTTCTCTTTAAGCCAGATGAACCGTAACATGGTACAGCCACCTATATACAGTACACGTGGCACTGATAAAATTCAATCAGAATCGTCTATCTAGTGGGACACGTTATAGATAGAATATCTTTTGAAAATAACGCTGGTAAAATGATTTTGGCCATCACTTATCTTCCCTTTTGAAATTTAACGTTGCCTGTAAACTGAGTTGCTTTACAACCGTTTCTTAGAATACCATTGTTAAGATCTCTCTCACCATTCTACCGATGCGTACTTGAACTATTTACCATCCACCATAGGACCCACCAGATGGACGGTTGGGATTGATTAAGAAAACCATGCCACGTCTACTTCAACAAGATGGCTCTACCATTTCCAGTGCTCTTGTTTCTACCGTATTATATCCTCTGTTTGTTACAATCGAGAAAGAAAAAGTCATCCTGCCCCACTTCCTAAGTTTTTGGAAACAGAAGGCGTTGTACGATACATCACTTTTGACAAATATCGCCAATATTTTCAAAATATCGGAATTTTTTAATTTATCACGCAATTATCCCAATATTAATATGAATATAAATAATATAAGTATTTAAGTTTTAAAATTATTTACTATAAATTGATAAATAATTATTATCTTTAGCTAGATTTCTCATTATTATCCCATGAAAAAGACCCAAATTTCCAAAATCTCCCGAGAAATTCCCGAGAACTGAGATTAAGGTGTAAACGCTTGGACTTCCCTGAATGAAACACGCATACCGAGAGTTAGTGCACGCATATCCTCAACCGTCCGATTTAGATACTCATTTATGGCTGTGATGGGCCCACTATTAGATCACCAACAGTATTGTTATTTATTGCTCTAGTATAAAGGAATTACTGGGTCCTGCTCATCAGCAGATGTACAGTTAGATGGCGTGCTAAGGATTGAGTGGAAGTGGGGACATATTTTAATGATCCAGACCGTTTATATGATGGGCCTTACTATGGATGGTGGACAACCCAAAAAATCCCCAGATTGAGATTTTAATCCTTGATCATTGCATTAATTTTTGTGGACCATTGATCAAAGGATTAGAATACCCCAGCTCTAAATCTTTTTTTTTTTTTTGTTAGCATCTCATATCAGCTGTATGTCTTATCAGATCTGCAATTTGGAATCTTTGGATCAGCCAAACATGGCCACACATGTAGAGAATCATGGGCATTGACAAAATGTAGAACACCATGTTAGTACATTCTATTTGTGTTATTATTTATTGAAAGTAAAGATATTATTATATTATATGAGCATGAAGAAAATGTTGTTATATCAATGGATCTGGCTTTATAAGATTCTCTTAATCTTCTTAGAAAACTGCCTTTAAATGCACTAACTGAGCACTTTTGTATCATGTGTTGTCACTAGCACGTGGATTATAAAGCATTGAAAGGGAAATGAATATTTTATTTAGTTGTCCACTAATCTTTATAAGATTAGGTGGGTCAGTGGGTTGGGTTGGAAAATGGGATTAGGTTATGAGTTATTCAATACTTTTTATTGTATTGACTAAACTTTGACTAAACTCTATTGGTACACTGTAAATATATGTGATTTATCCATGCCATTCATCCATTTTTTTTGCTTATTTTAGGAGTTAACCAAAATCGAAGCATATCTAAAACTCAAATAGACCACATTACAAGAAACAATGACCCCAAATACTTAGGCAGTTGAAACCTAGTTAAAGGGCCATGGTGATATTTATTTGTCAGCCAAACATGTTTATAAAATCACACTAACATGAACGGAAGGAAAATACAAATATCAACTTGATCTAAAATTGATATGGCCCCTAAGAATTTTCAATGAAAGATGTTCAATTCAAACTGTTTCCGTGTCGTATGGTCTACTTGAGCTTTGGATAAGCCTTTGGATCCTAGCCCTAAAGTTATTTAGTAGAATGGATGAATAGAGTGGATAAACACTGAGTTTACTCAGCATCGGGACAACTCCACTTAGCAAACTCGTTCAGACCCGACTCGATCCGAAATGGTAGACTTCATCTAATCAGAACTCAAACTGAGTCGAGTTCGAGTCACCCAGTAACTCGAGTAGACCCAAAATCCACTCGATACTAATTTGACTCGATTCAAAATTCAACTCATACATATATATTAAAAAACTTAGATTTGATGTTTTAAATTTGAGATACCCGTAACTAGTTGATGGAGAGGTAGCAATTCTAGAGGTTCGCCTAGGTTTTGAGTTGTGATTTCAGCTCGTGGATATCTGTTGCACTCGACTCAACTCGATGCCGACTCGACTCGACTTGGTACCTGTGACTGGGTCAGACTCAGTCCGAATTAATCCAAGCTAGACCTGGACTAGGATTAGGTCAGGCACATCGGACTCAATACCGAGTCAAGTCAAGTATATTTCAAAACTGGATCAAGTCAGGTCAGCACTAACTCAGTCCAACTCGACTCGATGCCCGGCTCTACTCAGCACAAAATCCGCTTCCATTCGGCTAGGTTGGACTATAAGCTTTGTCCGAGCCTGGCCTACATTACACCCATGTCCTGATTGAGAAGGAGACCTGAGTGTGGCCCTCGGGCAATACTCTAGCCCAACCCTCACTTTGAGTTGGGCCAGGCTGGAAAGATGAACAGACCAACTGAGCCCATACAACTCAAACATTTTAGAAGAATTGTTAGAGAACTCAATGCCTAATCACTCTATCATCAATCCTCAATTCTTCATTATCTTCTGTTTCTAACCGTCTGCTCGCCGGCCACAATTTCGACCGTCGGTATTATCCAGCACATGTTGTATGGGCCCCACAGCTCATCAATGGTGGGCCCCACAGGATGGGCAATCTGATTCACCATTCACATGGCTAATTATAGAAATAGGCGTATAGCATAAATGTAGACCGTCATTCATGTGTCACTTAAATGGGAGGTTTGCTAAATCCGCATAAAACATAAATATGCACCGTCATGTACGGGTTATTTCAACATGAGGATTTCCTAATTCCATGCGCGTGTGAGAGGTCTGCTACTCAAACGCAGGCACATGTGCCAATATGTTAATGTGTGCAAGATCTGAGCTTTCCATCAGGTGGTCTGAAGGTTTAGATCTTCTTCCCCAAAAATAAGGCCATTTCACACCTAAAGTGGGCCACAACCAAGAAGAAACTGTTTTAACCGTTAGTTTATGGTGCATTGTGGCCAACTGATTTTTGAGGCAGAATAGTTTTCTTTCTTACAGATGGAAAGCTCTTATCGATCTCACATGTTCTACATTGACACGTGTGGCTGCGCAAGGATGAATTGTACTTCCCACGCGCGTGGAATCAGCAAATATCTTTAGGAATAAAACTTTGGTACTCTGGCAATGCGAAGGATGATACACATGCACTTATAAATTACATACATGTCATGAAAGTAACTAATATTAAACCGTCTAAATTATTTTTAACACTTTAGATGTGTCATGACTAAAAATTAAGGCTTGTTTGATTATTTCACTGTCAGATTGGAGGACACTTATCTGAGGTTTAAAAACAAAAAAATCCAACGGTCATATTTTAACTAAAAAGTGTCCACCAATTAGAGGTTAGATTTGTTCAAATAGTCTGATTTTCTGGATTGTAACTTAGCGGCAGAATGAGATTGGTCTGATTTGAGTTAATACATGACAGACGTACCATTTTAAAGTGCCTGAGTTGGAGCATCAGACGCAGCCAGAGTATCAAATAACACCCCAGATGAATGCAGTGTGACAAATATCTCCGAGACTTTGAATAAATCGTTATTTTCAAAATATTAAAAAACAAAATATCACGATTAATTTATTTTATTTATAAATTTTAATATATAATATAAAATTTAAATTTATTTATTAATTTAAAATAAATCATTTTAGATAATTTATTTAAAGTATCCTAAAAAAAAAAAAAACTTAAAAATAAAGAATTTTTCGAGAAATTGCCGATACCGAGATTTGCAAAAGAAGGTTCGGCGCTTGTTAGTAGAAAGATTATCGAAAGGAGGCGCTCCTCTTCGTTGTCTTATACCCTCACAGCCCGCCGCGATTCTCTCCCGGTTTGGCTGCGAATGTTGCCCCGTAATTCTCGGAGAAGAGCGTTGCGCGCCAAAACGCAGGGCATTATGGTCATTTTCAGATTAGGCACTGCGCACTTTAGCACCTTTTATTTATTTTTATGCGATTGGAAATGGATGGTTAGAAAAAGTACAACCAACAATCAACAATCAGTAGCAAATGGTCCTCAATTCGGCAGCAAAGATAGGCTATTTTCGCTTTTGAAGTGTGGCCCATTGACAGTGGGTCCCACAGATGAATAATTCACTGGCTAAGGTCAATCAAATTCAGAAAAGGTTTAGATGCTTCTGGCTCATCTGACTAAGACAGCACTTATTAGGACTTGGACCCTACCAGTCAGGCCTAGACATGGTTTTTGGACTTGGGGGCTCATTCACACTCAGTAAGGTACAATGTTGCTTAATGGCCAAAGAATTCTCCAAAGGGTAGTAGATTGTGCATTGAGTGAGTAAACTTTGTGGGGCCCACCATGATGTATCTGTCTTATCGACCACGCGCATTCCTTTTATAAGCTGATTTTAAGGCATAAACCCTGAATTGAACCATATCCAAAGCTTAAGTGGACAACACCACAAGAAACAGTGGTGATAATGATGTCTAATATTGTTAAAACCTTTATAAGGTTCATTGTGATGTTTATTTGTCATCTAACTTGTTCATAAGGTTATACAAGCGTGGATGAAGGAAAAATACAAATATGAGCTTGATCTAAAGTTTATGGGACGCTCAGGAACTTTTCAACTCTGGGTGTTTAATTCCTATCGTTTCTTAGAGTGTGGTGTGCTCGAGACTTTGATGTGCTTTGATTTTGAGCTCATGACTTAAAATGAATAGGAAAAACATATAGAGTAAATAAGATACATATATCACTATGGTCCCTACAGAGTTTATTCCTAGCATGCTATTGCATGTTGAGTTACTCAATATTCATTTTGTGCTCCCTTGGCAGCAGCTAGTGCATGCATGTGATTTGATTTGAGTTGGGCATCGACTTGAGTTGGAGTGAGTTAGGGTTGGCTCGACTTGACTTAGTTTTGAAATACATTTGACTGAAACTCAATCCGACTTGGTACCAAGTTCAACATGCTTGACCTGATCCGAGTCCAAGTCTGGCCTGGACTAATTCAAACCGAGTCTGACCCGATCACAAGTGCTGAGTCAGAATGGGTATAGCGGGTATCCATATGCTTAAATCACTATTCAAAACTTGGATGCACCGGTAGGAATTGTAGCCCGTCCATCAGCTACACAACATCTCATATCCAAAATATTAAATATGGGGTTCACACACACACACATGAGTTGGGTTTCAGATTGAGCTGAGTTAGTACTCAATCATATTTTGGATCAAGTCGAGTTGAGCTATTGGGTGACATGAACTTGACTTGGTTTGAATTTGAATTCGATGAAGTCTACTTTGCTCGGATCAACTCACCTACTTGGTTCAAGTCGAGTCGAGTTTGAGCAAGTTGGATGAATTGAGTCTACTAAGTCAAGTCATCTTGTGCCCAACTCTAAATCTAACGGATGATGGCATTGTCCATGAACTATACAAACGGCTACAAAGACCTCGAAAAGCTGAGGACAATGTGAAGCTGTATTTGTTGGATGTATATTGGGTACTACTATTGCAAGTATTGACTTTTATTTTAATATGACAATTTGATTGGGCGGCACATTGCTATAAGGGATAGGGTTCTGTTAAGTTCAACCAAACAATTTTTAAACATGTTTTCGTTGAGTTTTATTCTTGACAGTAGTTTATTATTCAACCAAATATCTTTATGTCAAGTTAAGAAAGAGGTCGGTAACAAATATACTAATTTCAATCCCATTTTACATTTGGGTTGATTTGTGACTTGTCGAGTTGATTGTAAATTAACCCAAATCACTCCAAAGTTGTAGATGAATTTGGGGTGACTTATGGTACCGAGATTTCTAATCTAGACTAGTCAAAACGAAGTCCAAGTTAGCTCAACTCATTCAATGGGCTAGGTTCCTCTTGACTTATTCCATTACTTATCTAAAAAACATGTTTGTCGGTTCATCAGGTGGGACTAATGAATGGCGGATCAGCTGAATTTTTGGGTAATGACTGACAAGGTGAACCACGTGATGAACGAACAGGATCTTACACTAGCAAGCAGGTGTTGGTGGCAACCAATGTTTGTTGGTGGGATTTTTGAAAGAAAAAATGAGCATAGTAGACACTTACTTTTTATACATTTTCTTTGAACGCTGAAAATTTATGTTATGAAAGTAGATTTTGCTGGCAAGAAAGAAGGTTTTGGACAAAAATACCTTTGATTTTCAGGAAAAAGCAACTAAAAAAGTATGAGTATTTTTATATTTATTGAGTTATTAGCACCAATCAAGGTCTACATTGGTAAGTAGGTTTTGTTACTACCAAAAAAAGTAAGGTGGATGAAAGGTCTATAGCAAAAATTTACCCTTTTTTAAATGACTGGAACAACCCTTGTTAACGATAGATTTAACATAAAATACATGCCGATATATTGATACATCTAGGTTATAGTCGTTGGATCATGGGTCATTCTGAGATCCAAACCGTTGGTTTGATGAAATGTAAGTTATGAAGCTAGATGCTTTAAAAATCCTCAAGATGGAAAATCGTGAACTTTCGAATCAATGGCCCGTAATACAGCGGTCAAAAGAGACGGTTCATATTCACCAGAAAAAAGTTTTAAGTAATCGAAGTGCTAAAGCATCCAATAGGAGAGTTATTCTACGTATCCTTCATTGTCGGTGTGACCCATCTTGTTAACGGTTTGGATCAACGAACATGATTACAGATCCAGCAGCTGTTATCCAGACGTGTACCATCTCAGTACATCTGAATGTATTCCAGCAAACCTCTCTAATGATAGAGCCTTCCACATCTATTTGCTGATGCGTCTTTCGTTTTTAGCTGAAACGGAAAACGAATCCAATCCCAAGAAAAACGACACAACCGTCGGCAGACCCTTCAAAAATGCACGGTTATTTTGGCCTTTGGCGAATAAATCAGAACCGTTAGAAAACTCCAAAATGGATAGGGCCCATTTTTTTACTTGCTATGTTTGCCACAACAACTAGAGCAAGACCGTAGATCTGGTGGCCCCTATCTTCGTTTCCATGTGGCACACTATCTTGATCCAGATAACTAGTTATCTACCGTTGAAAGTGAGCCCCCTTTTCGTATGTGTTCATTCCGAGACCTTTCAAAATGAAAATGACTGAAGTATAAGTCTCTATCTTCCTATCACGAATGCTACGCTCGTTTGGACGGAGATCAATGGAAGAGGTGAATCGTGACACACGTGCCACTTGGGCTAGTATGTAAAAGATCTCATCCACTCATCAGGTGGGCCAGACTTGAAATTACCATGGACCTTACATAAATCAAGCTAATCCCCTCATCAGGTGGTAATATTGCAGGAAAATTACCATTATTTTGACACGATACATACAGCATGCCTGATGAGCTGAACAGGTTGAATTTCTGGAAAGGGTAAGTTAACATTGACCTCCACCTGATACGTGGCTCAGATCTTCTAACCATGCTTAGATAGGAATGTGAGGCGTCATTTACCTTCTCAATCTCTACACGCGCGAATTTCCTTTGAAATGTATCTTCAAATAGCAACTCAAGAACTGTCGGCAGGGCATTTTGACCGGCTCACAATCAATAAGTAAAAAGGGTTGGTTGCATCTTCCACCATTCCATAAGCATAAGTGATCATTTTACATGGGCCACCTCGAGCCTTGTAAGGCCAACGCTTGAGCTTGAAATTTAGGCTTGGTGTTCAAGATGGGCCCATTTGGATACCACCAAATTAGTTACTTCTTCTATTTACCATAGTAGATAAGTAATTTATTTCAGATAAGTTTGGTTTATGATTAATTATAAGTATTTTTTTTTTTACTTAAGCATACTTAATCACTTCAATGAATTTTTGCTACTTTTCATAAGTTATTGAAGATAGGCATCACGAAATGGAAGAGAGGAAAAACTAATAAGTATGTTGTTTACCAAACACATTTATCTTCTTGATAAGTAGAAACTAAGATAAGTTACTTGTGGCATAAGTAACTTTTCTTAAGCAACTTACGATCCAAACGCCCCCTACATGTCCTACTTTAGTTCGGTGTCATAGTCCAACACTTAATTGGGTGATTGTTATGATGGACGTTTTGAAGGCACACATGAAGGTCCCTTCATGTGTAGCATAAAGGCATTTTATGAATTTAGGTCATGTTTTTATCTTCCAAACCATTTATATGACATGAATCATCACAAATGGGGGACGTGTGTGTGTATACCCATATATATTTACGCATATATATGTGTATGGATACATGCACATCTAGAGATGGAGGGAGAAATATGCTCACCTATGCACCTTTTTAAGTGAGCACCTATGTGCACCTTTGCACGTGTTATGGGCACAAATTTAAATAATTCACGTGAGGCGGCACCCTACAAAACTCCCAAAGCCCAAATTTCAACGTGATCCAAAACATTGGTTGGCCATAGCAAAGAGAGTCAGATCAAGGGAGGAAACTATTTCCGTTTGCCATGGCCTTCAAGTTTTGGATTGAGCTATAAGTTGGGCCATGAGGGTTTCATGAGATGCCGCATCACGTGGACTGTTCAAACTTTGTGCCCATTACAAGTGTGCATGGGTGCTTACCTAAGAAGGTGCGCATATGAGCATCTCTCTCTCTCTCTCTCTCTCTCTCTCTTCTCTCTCTCTATATATATATATATATATATATGTGTGTGTGTGTGTGTGTGTGTGTGTGTGTGGTGTGTGTGTGTGTGTGCAGGGCTGAACACAAACTAAGCCAGCTCAAAAGCTTGGCTCAGATTGGTTTGAAAAAGCTTGGCTTGAATGGGTTCGAATAGAAATTTAAACCAAACCAAGCCTTAGAGTTAAGTCGTTTAAAAATGCAAACCAAGCTCGAACCTGGATAGTACCGGCTTAGCTCTGGTCGAAGCTCAACTTGATTCGGCTCAGTTTGATTCAACTTGATTCGACTTGTAGATTGTATGCATACTTTCCTGTGGTGTGAATCACTTGAGCTTTGGATATGATTCAATTTTGGGATCATGTCCTAAAGTGGAATGTAAAAACGGATGGACGGCGTGGATAATTCACATACATGGCGATGTGGATAATACACAATACATATATATGAATGTACATTGTTTCCTATTGTTTGGTCTACTTGAGCTTTGGACGTGAATCAATTTTGGATCATGTCATAAAATGATATGTAAAAACGGATGGACGGTGTTTATAATACATATGCGTGATCCTTAAAATGATATGATTTAATGTTATTTTGTAGTGGTATCTTTGTATAAACGAAGTTTATATTATGTATATTGCTTATTTAAAATGATATGATTTAAGTTAGATCAGTTAAGCCCAGCTTGGCTAGATGTTAGGACCAAATCAAACCAAGCTCAAACTCGTATAATCTAAACTAAATCAAGTTCAAAATGTAGGGACAGGCTCGAAGCGAAGCTCGTGTAAAGCTCGAATAGGGGGTATCATATAAACAAGCTAAACCAAACTTAGGTCAAACTTGGTTCAACTTAGCCTGTTTATAGCTCTATATGTGTGTATGTTAGTGTATTTTAAACCTTTGATCATATCGCTAATTTTCTTATATTGCCAGCCTTTTTTTTTACAAGCCATGCGAAAGCCAGAGCCAAGATCCTGGGTCAAGTCCCTTTTAGCTTAATAAAGACCAAGGATTAGGCTGCAAGGGCTAGGCCAGGGCCACCGACAACCTAACCCAGCACATGTGTGGAGCCCTCAACTATGTATAAATAGCATCGAATGGGTCCAATATAGTCTCTCTAACATAAACTTGGATGCCCATATATTGAAAGTAGGCTAATTATTTGTTAGCTTGATAGAAAACAGTGGACTACATAATCCAAAAATCTATAAATTCATGTGACAGACCACCAAACGTACATGTTGGCTTACATGATAATCAAGCCAACCTGATTTTTGGGTTTTCCCATTTTTAATGAGCGAATGTGCTGGACGGGTTGGATTACATATATGTACTGTGGTGGGCCCACACATTATCATCTAAGTTAGTTATAAGGTCAGGTTAAAACTTGCAATTGCTAAAAAAATGGCAGTATCAATAGATATTTTTCTTTGCATGGGGAATCATCAACACATCTTTGAAAAAGAAGGTACGGACCCACAATAATCCAAAACATAGGGGAAGCTAGGTATGATTGTGGTGTAACGGTGGGAAGGTAGGTGCAATTACCAACAGAAAATGACACGCACGCCAACATGGACAGGTGCGCACATGGGGATTGTACTCGGTACGCTCAGTAAACCATGTGGGGCCCACCCGTGATGTATGTGTCTTATCTTCACCGTTCATCCGTTTTTTCAGCTCATTTTAGTGTTGGTTGAAAATTGGAGCACATATAAAGCTACAGTGATTTTTATTTGAGGTCACACATACAGTGGGATAATGATATCTACCGTTGAAACCTTTCTAGAGGCTACAGTGATTTTTATTTGAGGTCACACGTACATGAATGATGGGAAATTTCATATATTAGCTTGATCGAAAACCTATGTGGGACCGGAAAAGTTTTTTACGGTGGGATTTAAATTCAAACTGTTTTTTGTTGTGTGGTCCACTTGAGCTGTGGATATGTTTCAATTTTGGTTTTATGATCTAAAATGATATGGTAACACTGATGGACGGTGTGGATAAGACATGTAGATAACGTTTGGTCCATGAGAGTTTACTCAATTGCAGGGTACTGGGCAACTAGTGGGAAGAGCCAAGAGGCTTGCTTTCCCTTCCTCTAACGTCAAATGCAAAGGCTACTCTCGCAAGTATGGTAATAGTCCTACTCGCTGTCACATGTGCTTCCATTACCAAGTGTGAGACATCTAATCCATATGTTAAGAAGAACCATCATTAAGGTTGTACACGAGCAGAGTTAGCTCGGTAACTCGTTAGACTCGACTCAACTCGAATCGAAACTCTGTTCAAATTGAGTTGGAATATTTTGAGTCGAGTTCAAACTAGACTTAGCTCGACTCAGCTCGGCTGGGCTCAGACTCGACTTGAATCGAGTTTTAAGTACATATATAAGAGCTATAAAAAAAAAAACAACCTTTATTTGCCCGATCCTAACCCATTTTGTCCAACTTTAATCCAGCGAGCGTCTAACGTCCAAATTGTCTGATCCTAACCCATTTCTCCATCCCTTTCGCTCAAATTGGCTGTTCATTCGCCCAATACTTTCGCCGTTCTCCACCGCCCAGCGAAATTCCTCATTCTAGTGTTTGTTCGAACGACCCCTTCTCCAAAGTGAGTCATCTCCTCCCCTTTCATTTTTTCTAGTGTGTAGCGTCCATCTGAGTAGCGGAACCCATCCGACCAGCGATCACTGATCGAGTGAATCTGGCACAGTCAGACAAATCTAGAGTTGAGAATCAAGCCGTCCGAGTCAAGCACGAGCTGGGCAATTTTCCCAGCTCAGCTCAGCTCAGCTCAACTCGTGTACACTCGTCCATCATCCATCTATTGGAATTGGATTGGGTAGTTACCCCTCCGCTAAACAAGGCAGTGGTGAAAAAGCTATCTGGGTTTAGGGGTGTACACGGGTCGAGCCGAGTCGAACTGGCCTTAGCCCGTCCAGGCCCGTTCAACAGTCACACAAGGTCCGAACCCGACCGGCCTGGTCACCGGGCCAACATTTTCAGTCCGAATCGGGCCCGGCGCGAGTTCGGGCCAGTTTCGAATCTTCGAATTCGGGCCAGTTTCGAACCTGTGTTCGGGCCAGTTTCGAACCTTACAGCAAGTTTATGAGAAGGGCTTTGGCAGGTAATTCACGTCCCATTATAAGGCCCTCGATCAATGGTTTAGATAGTTGAACTATAGACTCCACAAAAAATCTAACTAGTCAGGACATTTACATACATTTGACAAAGCATAAAATAAAACATTTTATATAAATTAAATACAGTCATACACGGGTCGGGCCGGGCCGGGGCGAGTCGGATTTCGGACCGAGTCGGGCCGAATTGGGAGATATCCGAACTCGGCCTGAACTCACTTTCGGGCTTAGAAAATTGGCCCGTCCTGACCCGAACTTAGTTCCGGGTCGGGCTGAGTTGGGCTTTTTCGGGCCGGGTCGAGCGAGCTAACCGGGCTAGCTCGATTTGTGTACACCCCTATCTGGGTCCCACCATGATGTAGGTGTTCTATCCACGCCCTTCATCCACTTTGTCAGCTCAAAGCCTTAAAATGAGGCAGATTCAAAGCTAAAGTGGACCACACTACAGAAAACACCAGGGATTGAACACCTACCGTTTTCAATAGTAAGCGTTCAATCCCCACCGTTTCTTGTGGTATGGTCCACTTGAGATTTAGATCTACCTCATGTCTGCACTCACGGTCTAAAATGATGCGGCAAAATGGATGGACGGTGCAGATAAAAACATGCATCATGGTGAGGCCCACAGACCTTTTCCACCAGGTAGCTGGGTGGTGTTGGGGTCAGCACCCAATCCGAGTCCTACTCGCTGGCACAGGTGCTTCCACTAACAAGTGTGAGACATCTACTCCGTCCATCAAGAAGGCCCATCATCCATCTTCCCTTTAAAAATTAAAAAAAAAAATAAAAATATAGTTCAGCCATGAGGTGGGCCCCACCTGTAACTTACATCGTTGCAGATAGTCAATATTTTCAACCATACATTTCTCTTGTTTTCCACCCCTGACAAGCCGATTTCCCTGACTTTTCGGTCCCTCTTGCGGAGCGCCATGATCTCACACACATGCGCCACGGTGGCACGTACGCACGTGGGTAGCAGCCCCACTTCCTTTATTTATATGCTCCCCCTCAGAAAAAAGAGGCCGGAGAAAAGAAAGAACAGAGAACGCTTTGAGTTTCCAGCAAGAGAGAGAGAGAGGCAAGCACTGTCGGCAGCAACATCAGCCCCTCATTCTTGCAAATCTCGAAAATCCAACGGTGGAGATTATACTCCACCCATCTGACCCACATCATGCCGGACCACCACCCCAGCTCCGCTCTCCTCCTCTTCATCTTCAGCTCCGCCATCTTCATCTCCGCCCTGTCTGACCCACATTGGCTTCCCGCCACCGCCACGTGGTACGGCAGCCCCGAAGGAGATGGCAGCGACGGTAGGCCCCACCCCCACTTCCTGCATTCCCTGTCTGCGTATGTATGTAGTCATGCATTCCAGCCGAGAGTATACTCTGTCACTCTATGTATTATGTATGTATGTATGTATGTATGCGCATGCCGATATGTCGAAACGGTTGGATGGTACAATGCATTGCAGGTGGATGACTCAGTAGCAAGGTTTGAAGGGGAATTGAATGCTTGTATGCATGCATGTGTATAGTTCTTTTATGGTCATGCATGCATTTTTATGTATGTAGTTAGAATGGCATGTGTGCGTGGATTTTTGCCATCTCTTCTCTGTGAAAAAAAACTTTGTTACTCTGGAAGAGTGGAAGGATGATACACAGACACTTAGAAATTGCACTCGTGGCATAAAAGTAGTTAAATTAAGCTGTCCAAATTATGAAACCCAGTGTAGATGTAACACAAACCAAAATTAAGTTTATTTGATAATCTGACTATTGGATTGGTGACATTTACTGGACGGTTAGAAATGAAAAATAAATAAATCCAACGGTCCTATTTCCAACAAACAAGTTTCCATGATTGTTCAACCAACCTTATCTTTGGATTATCACTTGCTGACAGAGGGTTGCAAAATCTAGTCGGTTTTATTTGAGTTAATAAATGCCACGAGTGCAATTTTCTAGTGGCTGCGTATCAAGTGTCGTACGCAGCCGGAGTATCATATAACCCCTCTCTTTCCTTTGTTTTATCTTACTACCGGTTCACCCTTGTGCGGCTAAGGATGGCCATTGTATGATTGAATGCATGTATGTATGCATGTACATGTCAAGTATTTTCTTATGGGTAGATGACTGACTGGTTGGTGGGCATTCTTTAATTTCGGCTTATTGTCCGACGGTTTGGGCCGTTTTAACTTTTGTATACGGACATACATGTATGTTTTGTATGTATGCATGTATCTATGGTTAGACATGTATGCATGTGTTCTTGGTCGGGGGTGCCCAGCATTTATTTCAGTTTTTATGTAGTTCTAACTGAATGCATGTATGTTGAGGGATGTATGTATGTGGGACGCGGATTGCCTACCGGCCCCACAATGATGTATGTATTTTATCCATGCCGTCCATCCATTTTGGATCATTATTTTAGTGCGTTAACTTAAAAATGAGGCAAAATCAGATCTCAGGTGGACCACGTCACAGAAAACGGTGGTAATTGAACGCTTACCATTGAAAACTTCATAGGCCCCGCTGTAAGGTTTATTTGCCATCCAATGATGTATGTGCTTTATCCATGCCGTCCATCCATTTTGGATCATTATTTTAGGTTAGGAGCCTAAAAATGAAGCAGATTCAGATGTCAGGTGGACCACGCCACAGAAAATAGCGGTAATTGAATGCTTTCTATTGAAAGCTTTCTAGGGCCCACTGTAAGGTTGATGTACCATCCAACCTGTTGATTAGGTCACACACGCCAGGATGAAGGGAAAACACAAATATCAGCTTGATCCAAAACTTTTGTGGCCCCCAAGAACTTTTTAACGGTGAGCGTTCAATCACCACCGTTTCCTGTGGCGTGTTCCATCTGAGATTTTGATCAACTTCATTTTTGCAATGAAGCCTTAAAATATCCTAGAAAAATGGATGGACGGTGTCGATAAAACACGAAACGCATAAATCATGGTGGGGCCCACGGAGCACCGTCCATTAGTTAGTCGCTACTGACAGTGTCAGCGGCCAAACCACTTCCATGTATGTGTACGTTACAACTTAGATTGGTGTGTTGGACTTGCATGTCTGTTGATGTATAATCTTCCCATGAGCTCTGCCGAGCTCACACGCGTGTACATGTCAGGTAATAAACACGCCACCAAATATGCCAGTGTTGCACACGGGTGTAATATCTAAGCCATCCATCATGTGAACCTTATCGGATAGATATGTTGCGGCCTAAAGATAAGAATCTGGTCCACTCAATAAGAGTCCCATGATATTAGAAATAAGTGGACGGATTAGAAAACTTCGGTCGATTTTTATTCACCTGACTGGTGGGCCCCTGATTCTTGAGATGGGAAATCTACATTGTGCGATATTTCACCCGTGTGCCGCGTTGGCACATGTGATGAGTGTGCATTAGCTGACTTGTGCACGCGTGTGGGCTTCGCAAATCTCCCCTCCCATTTTCAGTTACCCAACCTTTTTAGCCGTTACGGCTGTGTACGCGTGCATGCATACGAATTTATATACTCATGCATGTATGGATTGGATTTGCATGTATGTACACGGTGTCTATCTTGTTTGCATCATACACACACGTGGCAGGATGTCAGATCATGCCCCACTTTTTAGCCGTTGTAGCTTTCTATGCATGCATAACACTTGAATGCATGGTGTACCGTAGTTGGGTGGGGTAGCTATTCCATGTGCTTGCATGTGCACTGAAGTAGGTGGCCCCCAACTTTTTCCTAGCCCTCGTAGCTTTGATGCATGATGTGTGACGGCATACATTCATGCATGGTGGGCCCCAACTTTTCTAGCCGTTGTAACATTGATGCATGATGTTGATGGCATGAATCGATGTATATATTGCTGAGAAAATGGATTGGCTACTCCCCTGCCGCTAGCCATTGGTCGGTGCTCTGTGGGCCCCACCATGATGTATGTGTTTCATCCATGCCGTCCACCCATTCTTCCTGATCATTTTATGTTATGACCCAAAAATGAGGTTGATCTAAATCTCAAGTGGACCGCACACTGTTGATTGAACGCCCACCATTAAAAACTTATTAGGGGCACAAAAGTTTTGGATCAAGCTGTGATATATATATATATATATATATATATATATATATATATATATATATATATATATATATATATATATATATATATATATATATTCCCTTCATCTAAGTGTATATGACCTAATCAACCGGTTAGATATCAAATAACCATTACAGTGGGCCCTAGGAGGTTTTTAACAGTGGAAATTCAATCACTACTGTTTTCCCATGGTGTGGTCCGTGTGAGATTTAGATCTACCTCATTTTTAGGATCAAGCCCTAAAATTATCTTTCAAAATGGATGGACAGCGTGGATAAAACACATACATCATGGTGGGGTCCACATAGCAATTGCCACTACCCACCTGGCTGGTGGCCGCATCACTATCCAAACCGCGGGGAAAAAAATTAGCACGGTAGATAGTCCGTACAACGCCTTTTTTCGCTGGGTTAGTCCGTACAAATAGAGGTCTACTTCGGTACTTAATGTTTTTTCGGGTCCAACTAAAAAACGTGGTTAGTAAGTTGGGTCTATACGACGCAAAATCTCTTGCTGGGGCAGGGTATTTCTGTGCATGCATGTGTATTGGAGGTGAGTGGTGCCTCAGCTTTTTGTAGCCGTTGTAGCATCCATGCATGTATGTTGTTTGATGTATGTTTATGTGTATGTATGTAGGTGGGGCATGTGGGTACGGATCGATGGTGGACGTACGACCGTATAAAGCGAGGGTGGGGGCCGTTAGCCCGGCCCTATTCAAGAATGGAGAAGGTTGTGGGGCCTGCTACAAGGTCCGGTGCTTGGACAGGAGCATCTGCAGCAGGAGAGCCGTTACCGTTATTGTTACTGATGAGTGTCCTGGCTGTTCCTCGTTCGGTCGTAGGCATTTCGATCTAAGTGGAGCCGCTTTTGGACGGATGGCGATTGTCGGTGAAGGTGGACCGCTCAGAAACCGAGGCGAGATCTCGGTCATCTATAGACGGTAAATAAGAAAATAACTATTTCTGAAATTACAAATATGACCTTGGTTTTCCTCTAAATGACTTGTCCATGTTTTTATGAGATCTAAGCCGTCCAAAATGTTAGGCCCACGAAGAGGATTATCTGATGTTGAAATCCACTTAGGTTATTCGTTGTTTTTCGGTTGTGGAAACTAGTTGGGTGGATTTGGATCAAAGTTTCACTAGGTGACTCTTATGGTGGGTCCAACATTATGAACGGTTTGGATTTGTACACGTACGAGAATTTAGAAATTATTTGCTTGTTGAACAGTGACTTTGGTCCAACTGGTTGTACACAAGCATTTCTACTTTATTCGGTGCTTCTTTTGTTGGGGGCATTTCTGGAAATTAGTCGGTTCTTTGACCAATTCCGATGTTTTTTGTGTTGACCTGACTGTCTTGTAGAAATTACTATAAAGTCCTCGCTTTTACATTACGAAGGTTGGTGGGATGGATGGACTGATGGGTTAATCTGACTTGATCAGACCCGACAATGGACGGCTGAGATTGTCAGACCAATAAATTTTTACTTGTGATGGCCTGATTTTGTTGGGTTCCCATTCATCAATACAAACACAGTAGGCCCCAAATACAATCTGGAAGATTTTAACGGTGGGCGTTCCCATCCCAACTATTCTTGATCGTTGGATAGGCTTGATTTTTGGGTTGAGATTGAAGGGACTCGCCTTGTAATATAGTGAATCTGGTCCCTACACTAGGTGGGCCCACGGCCCACGTGGCAATAGAATAAGCTTATTCTAACAAAAGTTGCGTGTGGGAAACATGGTTGTCAGAAGAAAATATCTCTTGTATCCCAATCGTTCACGGGAGTGCATTTGGTGGGACCCCAGCCTCACCCAAGACAGTGCGGCCCTTACGGTGGGGCCCACCTTGATATATTTATTCTATATCCACACTGTTCATCTGTTTTTTCAGATCATTTTAGGGCTTAAGCTAAAAAAGGAAGAAGATCCAAATCTTAGGTGGACCATACTCTAGGAAACAGTGGTGATTGAATATCCTAGCATTAAAAGCTTATTGGGCCGCACATTAATGTTTCCGTAGCGTTTATTTGCAATCCAATCCGTTGATAAGGTCCGGTAAGCCTAGATGAAGGGAAAAAACATATATCAGGTTAGTCCAAAACTATCCTGCCCATTAATGGTCAATCACTGCTGTTTCCTATGGTATGGTGCATCTGATAGTTGGATCTACTGTAATTTTTGAATAATAGACTAAAATGATCCGAAAAAACGGATGGACGGGGTGGATACAGAATATATACATCAAGGTGGGCCCCATAGTAAGAGCCGCACACAGTCTTGGGTGAGGCCGGCCTGACTGAACCGTAGGTACTATCTTGATTTATTTTATTGTATATCCAAGCCGTTCATCGGTTTTGCCGGCTAATTTTAAAGAACGGGCCGGAAAATGAAGCAGATCCAAATCTCAAGTGGACCACGCCATTGGAAATAGTGGTGATTAACCGTTAAAAACCTCTTGTGGGCCACAAAAGATTTGGATCAAGCTGTTATTTTTGTTTTCCCTTCATTCATGTCTATGTGGCCTTATCAACAGTTTAGATGGAAAATAAAAATTACGGTGGGCCCCAGGAAGTTTTTAATGGTGAGCGTTCTATCGCCAATGTTTTTTGTCGTGTGGTCCACCTGATATTTTGATCTGATTTAATCTAAAATGAGCTTTCAAAACGGATGGACGGTGTGGATATACAACAAATATATTAATGTGGGCCCCACAATCACGGCCTGACCGAATCTGCTCACCATTATTGTGGGCAATCCACTATAAGGCCCAACAGATGGATGGTTCGAGTCATCATACATTGCAGCTAGGTGGGCCCCATCTACGGATGATCGGGATATGATGGTCAAACTCCTAATATACAGGGACTTTTCCGTCATTCGGGTCCATTGATTGGTGGTCAATGTTTACAGTACCTTTTGATTCTTCCAAAAAGCACACACATCAATCAAAATTTTATATTATAATATTCCAATCATCACCCTTCATTTTATTATTTTATTTGATCTTGTTCTGCCCCGTCCAACCACTCGCACAAACACCTGTGGAACACGTGTGTAAGATCAGAGCCTTCCATCTGATTAGAAATAATTAAAATAGATCTTCTATCTCAAAAATGGGGTAGTTTCTCCCTTCTAAGGTGTGCTATAATGTACGGATTAAACTGACGGTTAAAACATTCTTTCTAACTGTCCACTTGATTTGTATGCTGTGGCCGACCTCGGTTATGAAATGACCTGAAATTTAGTTCAGAAGATCTAACCAGTGTAGCCCACCTGATGGAAAGATCAGATCTTGCACACGTGTAATCTCCCAAGCGTGTAGCATTAGCAAACCTCGATTTTGTATACGAGTATAAGTACAAATCTAATTTTCATTGCTGATGCAGGACCCCATGCAAATACCGGGGAAAGAACGTAGCCTTCCGTGTGAACGAAGGGTCCACTGAATACTGGCTGTCCATTCTGGTGGAGTATGAAGATGGAGATGGAGATATAGGATCCATGCACATAAAAGCAGTATACTCTACTTTTCCTTTTTCCTTTCTTTTTCCTATTTTAATAATCATCCAAGCCGAACATAAGGTGGGCCCCACCTTGAAGATCATGCTGGGCGAAAATTAGGACAGTTCACTCATCAGGCAAGCCACACTGTTTGAATATGATGAACGGTTTAGATCAGGCATACCAACGGGTGGCACGCTTGATGAGTGGACCTGTTTGCTTTTTGATCCAGGTGATCTTCACATATAATGGGGCCGTCCATCTAGTGGGCTCTTTTATTATAAGGCCACCAATCCAATGGCTGTGATCACACGATATACTTATATTTAAAAACATTTGCCATTGGTAGTATTGGCAACTAGATGGACGGTCTCGATTGACTGTTAAACCAGCCGCGTGTCTGTACTGTATTTAAGGCCTTATCATCTCACTTCCATAAAAAAATGGTTTTATTCAGTGATTGTGTGAAAATGGTAGTGTCCCTTTCTGACATTTATTCAAATACAATTTGACTTTTTAATTTGGGGTGTGTTTGGTTGTATCAAATATCATGATACTTTTGACTAAGTTAGACTGAGTAATCATAATATTTGGTGCAACCAAAAACACCCTTAAATAAAATTTTAATCTATTGCTATTTACAGTTATTGCCAAAATCCACATTTCACTAATCTCACAACTCTACACTCTCACCATAAAAAAAAAAAAAAAATCTGATTTTCGTGGTCCCATTTTATCGACGTTTGTGATCCATTGGCGAAAACCACCTTTCAATTCTGATGGACAAAATACAATTTGGAGGACATTGGGTCCTGCCAAACGGACCCTTAATATATTTTCACTTATCTCAGAGTTCTAACACAGTCACCAACCACTTGCATTGTGTATATGGTCCCATTACAATCATGCAGCGACATATCACAACATGGTCCCCGACACTCCATGAGGCAATACATCTAAAAACTATAGGGGACCATGGCATCATGCGCATGCCCTTAAAAATGAATTTCATCCAAACACACTTTATGTTTTGTTTCCTTGTCTTATTTAATTAAATTTTCTTTTTTGGGGATCTTTGCATGATATGGTGGTCCACTCACAACACTTACATCTATTAAGTTTCCACCTTACATGGCATGACTTATGTGCTTACAACACTATCTATCTATCTATTATTTTTATAGCATTACTTTCTGCTTTTGTTGGATGGATTATGTATTTCTAGGGGTGTACATCGAGTCGAACCGAGTCGAGCTGGCCTCAGCTCGACTCGGCTCAGCCACTAGCTGACCTCAGCTCGAATTCGGCTCGGCTTGGCCCTCGAGCTTGACTGGCCGGCTCAGCTCGGTTCCGCCAGCAGCTCGGACCAGTTCAAGCCGAGTTCGAGCCAAGATCGAGCTGAGTTCACCTGTGCGTCATTTCCACAAACACCTGGACTACACCTTCAAAATCCCACCGTATGGGAAATGACAACAATAGTTTTTAAGGTATTTTATCAAACACCTTCTAAGCAACATAAAAACCAAGAAAAAATGGTATTTATTTCATGTACATACCTTCCTTGCCACCAGCCACACTTCGTTGAGTTATTTCATCAAGCACTTTGTGAGCAACATCAATATCAAAGTAATTGAGTCACCAAACTGGTTCGATCCGATTTCGATTCGAGCTAGATTTGATCTGAGTCGAGTTGAGCTAGGGCAGCTCGAACTCATTTTCGAGCTAAAAAAATTAAATCAACTCGGCTCGAACGCAACTACGAACCGAGTCGAATCGAGCTTTTTCGATTCGAGTCGCGTTGAGCTAACTGAGCTAGCTTGGTTTGTGTACAGCCCTATGTATTTCCCACACGAGTTGTAAATGCCCTTCCACACTCTGGGGATAAATTTTATTTTTTTTAAAGTTATTTTTTGGGCAAGTTTAGTTGCACCAAATATCATGAAATTTTATGATTAATCAATTTAATTTGGTTAATCAAGGAATTTTATAATATTTGGCATAACCAAACGCACCCTTTAATAAATTTAGAATTGTGATGCATAGATACTATATGTGTTTGTATTTACCATATACATAGAAAACATCTGTATACAGTTCCACACAAGTTGTAGTTGCACCAAATATCATGAAAATTTTGGTTATTTGGTGCAACCAAAACCCACCCAAAAAAATAAAAAAAATAAAAAAAATAAAGGTGTGAAAGTGCATTTATAATTTTTGGTGTACCAAACGTGCCTTTTATTTTTAATAAATTTAAGATTGTGATGTATAGATGCTATGTACGTTTATATCTACCACATATGTACGTTTTTAATAATTCATGATATTGTACTGTTTGAGATTTCACATATGCACCCATCCATTGTTAAATATGAAATCGGATGGTGTACTTTGTTACTCAATAAGCTTTTTCTTACTGAATAAACTCTGTTGGGCCTACCTTGAACGTATATGGTTTATCCACGCTGTCCATCTTCTTTTCCAGCTCATTTTAGGGGTTGAGCCCAATTTTGAAGTATATCCAAAGCTCAAGTGGACCACACCACATGAAAGAGTGGGAATAATGATTTCCACTGTTGAAACCTTCCTAGGGCCCACAATGATGTTTATTTGTTATCCAACCTGTTCATAACATAAGAAACACAGATATCAGCTTAATCCAAAACTTCTGTGGCCCTAAAGAAATTTTCAACAGTAGATGTTCAATTCACACTGTTTCCTATGGTGTGGTCCACTTGAGCTTTAGATATGCTTCATTTTTAGATTCAAGCCCTAAAATTATCTAATAAAATGGATGAACGGATTGGATAGAGTACATAAATGACAGGTTGTATAACAATGTAGGTTTTCTATGCCACACGTGTGCACATAACACTATAATATACATGCCAGAGATCTAAGCTTTCATCAGGTGGGCCACAATCTTCAGCTAAAAAATAGGCAGATTCTGATCTGATTTAACCGAAGATATAACTTTTCAAAGAATAGAAGTGTATCTGCCCCTTTAGTTGGGATAAGACTTAAATGACAACGACCATATTCGATTGAGATCCAATCCAGATATGTGGGCCCCACCATCAGGACCACCTAGTGCAAAACTCACTAGATCCACTCATCAAGTAGCACACATGCACACCAATGATATAATAATGTAGGTTTTGTACTATCATACTACCAAAAGTAGAAAAGATTGTGTATATCAATTAGAGGGGTGTAAATGTAAATAATAGCTTTTTTTAAAAAAAAAAAAATTAAATTTTTTTAATGATTATTTATTTTCCCAATTTTCTTATTGGCAGGCAGGATCCACTGTATGGCTAGATATGAAGCATCTATGGGGTGCAAGCTGGTGTATTATTGGTGGGCCACTACATGGACCTTTTTCAGTGAAACTAACCACATTGTCCACACAAAGGACTCTTTCTGCCAGAGATGTTATCCCAAGGAACTGGTCTCCAAAGGCCACCTACACCTCACGTCTCAACTTCTTCTAATACTATAATACTATCTCTTCCCTTTTTGGGCCTTTAGTGGTCTATCAGCCCATGGCCCATAAAAAGAAAAGGGAAAAAAGTAGCCGTTGTCTGTGTTTAAGTAACCGTTGGACTGCAAAGGCAGCATCCAATGTTCTTTATGTTAGCTCTGATGTGAGGGAGCTGTAGGTAGAATTCTCCACCTTAGGATATTATGCAAACTGTACTCGTGTTCTCTTTTTTTTCCAAGTGGGGTCCACGGTTTAACGATCCGGATCGTTAGTCTGTTTGGGCCTATCGTGGATGGTCAATGCTCAAAAGATATTCTAGATTGGAAGATTCTAGCCATGGATTGGGTTGTACCTATGGAAAGGCTGGGATTTTCCTATAGATGTGAGTTTTGCGGCAAGGATCGTTTACCAACGGTCTGGATTACTAAGACATGGGCTCCACTTGTGTAATAATTGAAACCTGAGTATGATATCATATCCTCCGGCCGAGCATTCTATCTATCTTCCCTTTATATGTAAATGTTGTAGCCCTCTCCTAAGGAGAGAGAGCGTTCTAGTGTGTAAGTTTGTGGGACCCACTATTTTAATGAATGGGATTGTCGAGTGGTGATTTGCTTTAGATGATATGTCTTATTGTAGGCCCCACTTTGAGGGGTTTTTGGGTAATTTTTCATTTCTCATTCCATAGGTGAAATGAGTTGATGTTCATTCATTCATTCCTGGAGAAATGACGAAACTGCCCCTTGTGAATTTCTAATACAGGATGATCTCTGGCCCACCTCTTCTAGGTGCCAATTTTGACACGTGGACGAGATCAGAGCCGCTCATTCGGCACGACCTATTGTGTAATTGGATGGTGCAAAAATCAAGCCAGTTCACTGATTAGGTGATCCACAAATGTACAGAATAAGTTGATGTAGGTCCACGTTCAATGCACGATTAGAGCATCTACATGGTGGGTCCACCTGATGAACGGCCTGGATCTCACACAAGTGGCCTACCAGGTTAGATAACCGTCCTGATTTTATACAAATGGGCCCCACAGTTCATCATTGATCCGGACGTTGATCTTATGTGATCCACAGGAGATGTGGATGATGACCAGAAATGCTTCTAGATTGGAAGATCCCAGCCATCAAATATTTGGAGACTTTTGAGTAAAACCCCATCCACGGTACGGAACATAAGATCAACGGTCTGGATGGTGGAACCATGGGCCCCCATTTGTACATTATGATGCATCAGGACGCTATTCACGTTGCTATGCTTTGCAATATGAATGCTAGATTGATACTTACGATAGTCATTGATTTCTGTTTGGTGGTTCACAAGCCTAACGTGCCATTGTTGGCTGTTGCTAGTGCACAAATATCTAAATGTGGGTGGGCCCCACAATGACATAACTGCCAACACCAACCATTTTTGTGATGATTTGAACCTCGACCCTAGTATTATTTAGTGTACTTGGATTTTCAGTTTTGTATAGAAGGGGTCCATGATTCAATTATCCAGACCATTGGTTAGATGGGTCTCATCGTAGATGAAGCCTGCTGAGAAAATATACTCTAGGGGTGAATCCTAACCGTTCTCCATGTGGCCTCCAACGGATGGTTAAGAAGAAGACTGGTCCACATTCAATTGGAAGTGGCTAGAATATCTTGATTTGAGAGATTTATGCAACATGGTTCAATAAGGATGGACCTAAACAGACCAACGGTCTGGATCATTAAACCATGGGATCAGTTGCACAGAATCGGGATTAAATATTTACAACTAGTTCCCAACCATAATCAGCCTATCACGTCTGAAAGAGATCCCTGATAAAACCATTCGTATTGAACCTTGGCCAGTGATTAAGTCAATGGCGGCATATAAGCTCACCCCATGTGTGGCCCACTTGAGATCTTGATATGTTTCAGTTTTGGGCTCATGTCCTAAAATGAGCTTATAAAATAGATGGACAATTGAGATAAGACACATACATCATGGTGGGCCCCACCAAGTTTACTCACTACTTAATCTGCATCTCCGGATTATTAGTATTTTGGGCTAACAGGGATAGACCATGGGCAAAAGATTTCATAGATTGAAAGATGGTGTATGCGGGACATGATGAGGTCGATGATCGTCTTTTTTTTTTTTTCACACGCACACATGCCCCCACACACGTATGCTGTAGTGGAATTTCACCACCTATGGGTACTCAAGACTCCTCATGGAGCTTCCTCATGTTTACAAGGGATAAAAGCAGTAATAATTTATAATAAATTTTATTGATGATAAAAATAGAATTACAACTCTTTAAATAAAGAAGGGGGTTTTAGACTTAAATTCCAACTCAAACACTCTAAAAATGTGCCTTAATATAGATAATAAATTTACTATTTATAAGCTACCTCTATTTCCACTAGACTTGCCCAATCACATTATTCTCATAATTTGGCACCTCTTCTACAACTCAAAGGACCAAAATTTTTTCATGGATTAAAACTTACTATTTATAATAAAAATGAAAGTAAATGGAATTTTTTATCATCGATTTGATGGAATCTTGCAAATTCGGTGCAACCAGGCACAGTGGGGCTGGTTGGCTTAAGTAAGTTCTCATACCCTGAAATTATATATAATATGTCGAAAAATTCATTCCAATTTGTGAGATACAAGTGATTTAACATTCCATATCACTTTCACCTCCATTCAAGTCTTCTCTGGTCCATCTTCGTCATGAAAGCGTTTGCGACCCCTCTACATCAAAAGATATAGTTACCTACTTAGGCCAATGGAATAGGTTAGGTGGGGTGCGGTGTAGAAGATTATTTATAAATAATGAGATGTGTTTTGGAGTCGTTACTAGAAGACAAAATTTCAGAATCAGTAGGCTAGATATCATAGGAACATGATGATTCATAAGTCAAAGTGAATGGTTTATACTTGAATGACTTTACATGTAGTTTATTTCTATATATTTTGAATATAGATCTTGGTTACAAGGGAAAAAAAGGTGTGAGACGCTCTTCCCTACCAGTATAAAAATATGGTCTCTATTCAATATGACTTATGAGATTTTAGTTCTAGATTATTAATTAAAAATAATAAAGAAATTAAATAAGAACTAGAATAAATCTACAGTAGTGAGTGTGTTGGAAAAAAAAAAAAACTATAATAATTAAGTATAAATGTAAAATAATGTAAGTGGAAAGTAATAAAATAAACCATTCAAATGGACAGAGAGCACAAGATACGTAAGTAGGAAAAAAAAACGAATTTTGACATTCTTCAAGGGTTCTTAAACCTTCAACCATACTCTATGAGATTCAAATCATAATGATGTGGTACCATGCATGTGGACATGAACATAATTCAAAGCATATGGTGGATCATATGAGATAATTATTTAGCATTCAGTGTCAATGATGATGATATGATTACATATGATGAATCAATGGCAGGTTGATCTCGAATGAGACGGTTAGGATGGGTGAATCATGAGAAATCAAGCAATGTGTTAGTTATAGAGGACGTGTTTTTACATGATGATGAAATGATACTATATGGAACCATATGTAATAGAATTTTTTTTTAAAATTTTTTTTATTTTACAAGCGCGCACACACCCCCACACACTCACGCCATAAAAGGCTTTCACCACCTATGGATACTTGAACCCTTGACCAGGTAAACTCCCGAGAGTCTACCACCCGAGCAAGAGCTTGGATCATATGTAATTATATTTGATTTGTTGTATTTACATGTAATTTAATAAATTTTATATTTATTACTTAGTAAATTTGGATGTAAGATGTTGACAGCTTTAGCAAGTCCTTGCTTGAAATATGAGGCCCTAAGATATCAGGTGGCAAAACTCTGTGGCCCCCACCATAATGTATGTGTTTTATTTATGCCATTTATTCATTCTGCTTGATCAATTTAGGTACTGAGCTCAAAATTGAGGTAAATCTAAATCCTAGGTGGACCACACCGCAAGAAAAAAAGAGAGCTTTTCAAGCATCACTCATCTAAGGTAGGGTCCATGACATTGCTGGTGATGATCACTGGATCATGGGCATCATTTATATTAGAACACTACTCATGTAGAATTTTCAGGAGAGTGATTTGCACGGATTGGAAGATCCCAGCCATCAAATATTTGGCCTTTCTGCGAGCCACAGACTGAAGGGGTAGCTCAATATGGAGACTTTTGAAGAATCCCACATCCACAGCACGGAGAATCAGATCAACGGTCTGGATGATGGGACCATGGCCCCCATTTGCACAACATGATCCATGAGTACGCTATTCACGTTGTAATACTTTTATTTTCACACGTACTCACACACCCACACACGCACATAGGGCTGTCAATGGGCCGTGTTAGGGCGGGCTGAGCTCTGTCCAAGCCCGGCTTACATTTCTGAGCCTCAGACCAAATTCAGTCTCGGCCCGTGACAGGATGAAATAGTTCAACCTGAGTCCGGCCCGGGACATTTACAGAAAGTCCGACCCGAGTCCGCCCAAGCCCAAACCCTGAATACCTACGTACATAAATGATAGTTTGGTGTCCCTAATGTGTGAGAGAGAGGTAGAGAATGAAAGAAAAAAGAGAAAATTAGGTTGTCTGGGCCGGGATTATGGGCTTTTGGGGAGCTATGCTAGTGTCCCGGCAATTTACAATTGGGCTCCTGATTTAAGCCTAAGCCTGACCGTTGGTCTTAATACACCACCCAAACCTGGCCCAATATGGGCCAAGCCCGAGGCCCATCAAAAACTGCCCAGCCCATTGACAGCCCTACAGGCTTAAACCCATGCCTTCGTAATGTCAAAGCTCTATTGATATTTTGAGAGTCAATGAGTTCCTTGTTTGGTGGGCCCCACAAGCCTAACAAGAAACTATTTGCTGTTGCTGGTGCAAAAATTATATAAGTGTGGGTGGTCCACACAATGCCATAAGGCCTGTGACTACCAACACCAATCATTTTGTAATGATTTAGATGAACCTTGACCCGTGTACTTGATTTTCAGTTTGTATGGATGAGGCCCATGATTCAGTTATCCAGACCATTCCTAAGATGAGCCTCATCATAGATGAACCTTGCATAGAAAATTGTTGTTAATGTCTTAAATCTTTTTAGTAATAGGGTTTGTCAATGCCATCAACAAACCAATCGATGTCGTCGAACAACTGATTGATCCTATCGAAGAAATTTGGAATTTCTCAAGATTGTTGTTGGATTATTTGGGTATCCTGTTCGATGCTATTGAGATTAGTTTGATGCCATCGAAACTTAAGTTCAATGCCATTGAGATCCATCGAAATGCAATCGAAAAAATTCAAAATTTTCATGTTTTATCTCTGGAACAATTGGTGTTATGTTTGATGACATCGAAGTCCCATCAAAGGTTTCAACGTTTGCGCAAATTTAAGTTGATGGATTCACCTTATTGCTATAAATATGGGTGAAAATTGGAAATAGGTCACTCGAAGAGCTTTTCTAATTTATTCCTAGAGTTTTGAGGGTATAACCTGGGTTGATTTGCGGCTTGTTCAGATTATATAATCTTTCTATCTTGTAATTTTTGTTTTCATTGAGTATTTGTGATTGTGCTTAATTGGTGCAATTGAATTACTTCACTTGATTTATCTACATATGCTTTCTACAGAGATGAATCCTAACCTTTCTACACGTGGTCTTCGACCAAATGATTAAGAAGAAGAACATGAAATTGTCCATTTTCAACTGAAAAAAAAAAGGCCCAAATGGGTGGCTAGAACCTCCCGATTTGAGAGATATTTGTGAGATGGTTCATCCAAAATGAAACGAAATAGACCAACGGTCTGGATCACTGAACTATGGGACCAGTTGCGCAGAATGGAGATAATGAGGATGGATGGTTTCAGTTCGGAATAGGTCAGAGATAATGAAATTGTCTATCTCTATGTTAACTTATGAATAGCTTGGATCTCAAAAATACATCATGGTGGGCCCTATAAATGTTTCAACGGTGGGTGTGACTGATCCACAGTTTTCTGTGGTGCGTCCACTTGAACTTTAGATTTACCTCATTCCTTTTCTCATGCCATAAAACGATCTCTACGAATGGTTGGACGGTATGGATACAATACACGCATCATGACGGGGTCCACAGAGCTTGGTGACGTCACTCAGTATCAATTTGGCTACTGACATTAATCCGCGTTCGTTCGGTTGAGAAACAAATTACATCAACGGTCCACGTTCAACTGATTTATCTGCCCCAGATTTTTAGAGCACGATCAATCCATGGTGGTACACAGAAGCCACAGAACTAGATAAGCTGAGGGGTGGGCCCCACTAAATAAGGATATTGAATGTTCTGAAATCGGGGTTTAGTGGTACCACATCAAGGAAGTAATTTCATCAATCATATTCACATGGATATGAATTATAGGGTGGTGGGTCCACCGACGATCTAGCTGATTTGTAATACCAAGAATCTAGGATATAAACTGCTGGATCCTTGGCTGTGGGGCTCACCTTGATGTATGTTGGTTACATTTATGCCGTCCATTGGCTTTGAAAGCTCATTTTAGAACATAATTCAAAAAATGAAATAGGTCCAAATCTCAGGTGGACCATACCATAGGAAATAGTGGTGATCCAAATGTCCGATGGCCACAAAAGTTTTGGATCAAGCTAATATTTATGTAGTCCGTTCATCTAGGTCTTTGCAACCTTATCAACGGATTGGATAGAAAATAAACATTCTGGTGACCCCTGAAGAGTTTTTAATGGTGGGAATTCAATCACCATTGTTCCTATGTTGTGGTCCACCTAAGATTTGGATCTACTTCATTTTTAGAACAATAATCTAAAACGAATATTCAAAGCAGATGGACGGCGTGGATGTAAGTCTCACACATCAAGGTATGCCCCACAGTTAGAGATCCACCAACCCGGTGGATCCCGGCCAGAACAAAAACCATGGGTTGGAAATCAAACGCAGATTGCATCATGACAGGGGATTTTTGGGTCCATCTTGATGTACTAGTTTCATCCACACCGTCCATTCAGTTTGAAAGATAATTTTAGAATGTTTATCTAAAAATAAGCCATATACAAATCTGAAGTTGACCACACAGTAAGGATTGAAATCTCACCATTAAAAACTTAATGGTAGTCGTATAATTTTCATCAAGTCTATATCTGTGTTTTACCTTCATCCAGGTCCATGTGACTTTATCAACAGGTTGGATGGAAAATAAACGTAGTGAAAATATCCTAAAATGATATGAAAAATTGAATGGACGGCGTGGATAAAACTAATACATCACTAGAGCCCCACAGGGCCCTTTCCTGAACCGAGTCCGTCCAAGCAGGGGACGGGTCGCAATCTCCCTCCAAACGAGGGAAGAGGATATATTGCGTCCTTCCCTCCCCTCCCCGGTTGATTAAATCTGTCAGAACAGGGATAGGGATTTGTGTGGGCATCATGAAGTAAGAGTTTTATCCACGCTGTCCATCTATATTTAAATATAATTTTAGGTTATGAAACCAAAAATGAAACACAACAAAGGCTCAAGTGGACCACTGGAGCTGTGTAACTGCCATATTTTTTGGATCAAACTGTAAAATGATTTGAGAAAAAGGATGTGGGTCCCACATATCCCTGCCCGGATGGATTATTGTCCAGGCAGGGTAGGACGCAATCCGCGACTTAGCTGGGACCCGGAACAACCTGCGAACTGGATTGAACCTGACTGTTGGTCCCATCCAGATCAATATATTGTATATATCCACGCAGTCCACCTGTTTTTACAGATTATTATAGAATATTCTTCCAAAAATGTAGATACAACTCTTGATGGACCACACTGTAGGAAACAGTGGTCATCAACCATTAAAAACTGGTTGTGGCCCACAAAAGTTTAGGATCAAACTGATATGTGTTTTACCTTCATCCAGGATTATGTGATAATGGACTGAATTTATGTGGTACTTAACAAAACTAAAATGTTAAAAAATGTAATACATTCCCAAGAAACAGTTCAGAGGCTCCAGCTGTCGGAAGTGGGCCGCTTCGTTTGCAGTGGGCCGCTTCATCACGCCCTTATCCAGTCTCTTTCCGTGGCCAGTCAGTCTCATCCTATTTGATCAAGACAGTTACGATTAAAAGAAAGAAAAAAAGAAAGAACATTGTTATTGCAAAACAGAAATTAAATAGAAAGAAAAGGAGAAAGAAAGAAAGAAAGAAAAAACAAGGCACTTACTTGTTGGTATTGGAGCATCCCGCCCTTATCCAGTCCTTTTTCCGCCGTGAGTCTCATCCTATATGAAGATTGCAAAACACGATAATTATAAATAAAGAAAGAAAGAAAGAAAGAAAGAAAAAACCAACGTACGTACTCGTTGGTATTGGAGCTGTTTCCCTGGCTTCCATGGGCTACGGAGACATGGATGTACCTGGTTGCCGAAGTCTCATATGCCAAAGGGCAATGAGAATAGAAAATTTTCATTTTACGGTGTGAATCCTTCATGTGTTTCTCGCCTCCGTTCCGGCTGCGTATTTAGTCACTGCAGTGCGAGCACGGGCATGTCAGCCATTGATCATACCATTTTTTTTTGGACATGATGCTCAAGAAGAAGAAAGTATGACAAAGATGGAGGGAAGAAATGAGAGATGAAGGGGGACAGAGAAGGGGATTAGAAGATGACAGGAGATGGCTGAGAGAGACAGAGAGGGGGGTTTTATCTTTCTTGAGGGAAAGAGAGGGAGGGGGAGGTGTTGTGTGGATTCCTTTTAAGAGAGAGAGAGGAGGGGAGGTTGAGTGTGGATTGTCTGGTTGATTTTTTAAAGTAGGTGTAAATACCCATTTCACCTGTTCGAAATTCCGTTGGGATATTTGTCTTGAAAACTGGTTTAAAAGAACTAGTTTAAATTTTTAGACCCCACTGTGATGTATATAACATATCCGTTCTGTCCAATCCTTTTACCACAACATTTTGAGGTATAAGCCAAAAAAATAAGGCAAATCCAACATTGAAGTGGCACCACAAGCCTTCCTAATGTCAAATCTCTATTGATATTTATAAGAGTCAATGAGTTCCTTATTTGGTGGGCCCCACAAGCCTAACGGGACACTGTTTGGTATTGCTATAGTGCAAAAATATCCAAATATCCAAGTGTGGGTGGTCCACACAATGCCATAAGGCTCATAACTGCCAACACCAATATTTTTTTGATGATTTAGATGAACCTTGACCCAAGTATTATTTGGTGTACTTGATTTTCAGTTTGTATAGACGGGGCCCATGATTCAGTTATTTAGAATATTTGTCAGATGGGCATCATCATAAATGAACCCTGCCCAGAAAATTGTTGTTGATGTCTTAAATTTTTTCAGCAAAAAGATGACTCCACGTAGTCTTTGACCAAATGGTTAAGAAGAAGAACATGCAATGGTCCATATTCAACTGAAAAAAAAGGCCCAGATGGGTGGGTAGAATCTCCTGATTTGAGAGATTTTTGTGAGATGGTTCATCCAAGATGAAACGAAACAGACCAACGGTCTGGATCACTGAACTATGGGACCAGTTGCGCGGAATAAAGATACTTAGGATTGAGGATTTCAGATCTTACAGCTAGGTTTCAATGACGCCACCATTGAAACCTTGGATGTTATTCCAAAGGATCTTGGATGGTGGGCCACCTGCATCTGGGCCCGCTTCATCTGCTGCTGGTCGTGTATTTTGGTGGCCGCAGCCGTGACACTCGTATTTGTGGAAAATCAAACAAGCTATGGAAACGTGAGCATTTCATGCATGAGGTGTGTAGCATAGAGAGAGTGCATTTCATGCATGAGGTGTGTAGCATAGAGTCTTAGTCATGTAAGGTTGGATGATTGCAAAACTCATCATGTGGAGGAAAAAACAAAGAAAGAAAATCCACCTTGCATCTTGAATCATCCTCTCCCACACGCTTCAGCCCGCGGCCAGACATCCTATCTTCTTACCAGAAGAGCACCGGAAGAGAATTAAGATTGGGAAACACATCATTTCAACGGTTCATTGTATCATTAGTTTTTCTTTGACATGATGATAAAAAAGAAAGATGAGAGATGGAGGGAAGAAGAGGGGAGCGATGAAGGCTAGAGAGAGGTGATGGCTGAGAGAGAAAAACAGAGAGGGGGTTAATATGCACGTCGCTATTGAACGGTGCTCTGTCCGCCAAATCATGATGTATTTGATTTATCCACGCCGTCCATCCATTTTGGATCATTATTTTAATAAACCAAAAAAAGTGACAAATCCAAGTTTCAGGTGGACCACACCACTTGAAAATTTTGATGATTGAATTCCATAAACTGAGCTGGCGTGGTCCACCTGAGATTTTGGTCTGCCTTATTTATGGGCTTATGCCATGAACTGAGCTGGCAAAATGGATGGAAGGCATGGATAAAACACATACATCATTGTGGGGCTCACAAAGCACCATCACTCTCAGTATGCATGCAATCAGACGCCATGTTTCCGATACGAGAGCGGATTATTCATTCAGGACGGAGCCTGATGAACATGAAGGATTTCATTAATGTTAAGAATAATAATAATAATAATATAGTAATACATTAGGTACTCAACTGAGGGTAAGCCAAAATTTTCATAAAAAATTAATATTTTCTATTCACCAAAAAGGCACCTGCATGCAATATTAAATAACAAATAAAAATGAAATACAAATTAAAATTTACCTTTGATAATTTCTTTAGTTTCTTCCAATATCTTAATTATATCAAATCCTAAAATACAAGTAGAAATTAATTAAAACATTGATAATTAAAATTTAAAAAGAATAAGAAAAGCAATAAAATAATAATTCATATGGTCTTTATTCTATATGAATTATGAGATTTTAGCTCTGGGTTAATACTTGAAAATAATAAAGAAATAAAATAAGAACTAGAATAAATCTACAATAGTAAATGTGTTGGAAAAAAAGTCTAGTAATTAAGTATAAATGTAAAATAATGTTAGTGGAAAGTAATAAAAGGAACCATTCAAATTGATTAAGGGCACTAGAGACATAAGTAGGAAAAATGAATTTTGATATTGTTAAGGGTTCTTAAATCTCCAACCAAATGGATAACTTGGCTGTTGGTAGCTGTTGGTAGAACAACTCTAACAGCTTCTATTCTTCATAAAGTTGGGATGACTATTAATGAAAACGTGTGACTAGAAAAACAATTAAAAGATGAAGCATACTAAAACTGCACCATGCCATGAAGATTACATTGGTTTTCATTTTGTATAAGTGGGACCATAGTTCAGGGATTATTACTCTGTTTATTCCTAATGTGGATGGATCATGCCTAAAAGGCTTCCCAGATTGAAAGATCCTATCCAATCGTTTTGGGCATTTTATCGACTTTATGTTTATGAGTTAGCAGGGAAATAGGCTAAGTTGGGGGTGGGACAGACTAGGCCGGAGTTACTTGACACTTGAATGTTTCTAATCTATCCATCAGTCGGGCGGGCCACACATGCAGAAAGAAATAGACACTTAGAGGAACGAAATCAATGGTTTAGATTTATGATACATTGGTTGACTAATCAAGAATTAGAATAACATATTTGTTTGTAGTGCAGGACAAAAAGCCATCAAGCTTTTCATGATAATTATCTCTTGCCTATGTACAGTTAAAATAAGGGTTCTCACCGATTGGACAAAGTGTATTTACATGAGAAATATGGTAGGCCCTACAAAGCTTAAGTGTGTAACAGTTGTGGTACACATTCCCTTCCAATTACATTCCTAATGCCCACATTTTTAATAAGTGGGGTCCACTATTTATTAATAAGAAAAATGATCTGTTATACTGTTATATAGGCATATCTTGCCAATCCTACCCAACTTGTCATAACCACATGGAAAATAAGGATAAAAACAAATTGGCGTAGAAATTTCAATCAAATGGTCTAATGTGCATTATACTTTTGTTTTATAGATAAATATAATGAATTTAATAATTTTTATTATCTTTAACATACCTAGTTTTGTAAATTAATAGATTTACTTTTGTGGTTAAATTGAGATTTAAAATAACCCATTTTAAATTAAAGTATATTTTTTAATAAGCTTATTACTATGATTATCTAACATCATATATGATTTACTTTATCAAATTTATTATCCTCTGAATATATTATAAATTTTTTAAAATTTGTTATCTTATAATATATTATAAAATTTTTCTTTAATCAATTTAAGTTGCCAAACATAATTTTATATTCGCATTGTTGGTGCGTAACACGGCTGTGAACGCTGGAAATCGGCGCCCACGCTGATTTATGTTGTTTGTGGGTGGTGGTGATTGAGCTAATTTGGATTGATGATACAGTAGACTTAGAGTCGCCACTAGCCACTTAACTCAAAATCCAGCAGTTGGCTAGAACATGCAGAATATGTAAAGCTAAAGAATCCGAAGACTCTCTTGCTTTGAGTTGACTCCGGGTCTGTGATCCGAGATTCCGAGTAAGGGACCTCGGCTACAAAGAGGGAAGGTGTTAGGCACCCTCTCTGCCCGTACAGGTGTACGGTCCCTAATTCATGTGGTAAGATGATCTTAGGGGATAAGATGATAGGATGTAAAGCATTAAAATGAGACTAGGCAGACTCAAATTTCTGATGCGGCAGGGTCCGAAATTTTGGCAAGCCGCAGAGCATACATCCAGAGAATGTCTAGAGGAGCAAGGAGGTTGAGAATGAATGAGATGATGCTAGAATGTTATGTGAGAGGACTAGGCTACCACGAATTTCTGATGTGACAGGATTCGGAGTTCCGGCAAGTCACAGAGCATACGTTCGATGACAATCTAGAGAAGCAAGGGGGTTGAGAAGGGAAGTAATGATGCGATCGATGTAATAAAATATGAATGCTAATGATGATTGCATGATCTTTGGCTTACACTTGACATGACTTGGATGTTTAGGTGCATCATGGTTGGAAGGATTGACCTGAGTGAGATTAGTTGCTAAGAGATGGTTGGAGGTGGCTAAAAAGATGGGAGCTTGAGAACTCAAGCACTCCCTCTTACTCTCACTCACTTACTCTCTCTCTCTCTCTCTCTCTCTCTCTCTCTCTCTCTCTCTCTCTTAGATTTTTCTTGGTGTATGAAATGAAGAGAGGTGAAGGCTATTTATAGTCTTTTGGGATGACATTTTGGTAATTCCAGAGTTTTTAGAGGGTAAATGCTGATGTGACAGCTTGTGATTGGTTGAGGGAAGGGTAATGTCACATGACATGCTTTTATACGCTCTTTAGGTTTGGTAAGATGGTAAATAGAGTGCACTTTGAGGGTAATTCCATATGAAAGTTGACTTTTGGTTTGGTAGGATGGTAAATAGAGTGAACTTTGGGGAAAATTCCATATGAAAGTTGATTTTGGGTTTAGTAGGATGGTAAACAGAGTGAACTACAAAGATAATTCCATATGAAAGTTGACTTTGGGACGAGGGACAGCTGTGTACTTAGAAGAGACACCTGTCGAATTTGAAGTGGCAATCCGATTACTGCCAACGATAGTTAGACTACCGCCTAGGCAGGATTTGCTCTGGTTTTTGTTCGGTGGGCTTGATTCAATGTTTTGGCTCGTTCCAAAGTCTATTTTCGGGGTTTTGGCTCAAAATGATTGGATGCTTTCTAGGGACAGGCTTGGGTTAGGGTTAGGGTTAGGGTTCAGGCTCAGGCTTAGGGTTCGGATTGGGGTTTAAGGTTCGGATTAGGGTTAGGGTTAGGTTTGGGAAATGGCTGCGGTTTTGGGTAGGGTGCGGGGTTCAGGTTCGGTTCCTAAGGATCATTCATGCCTAGTCAAGTTGCTAGCCTGGGTGAGGTATCTACAGAAGCTAAAGATTTGAAGCTACCAAATGAGCCTTAAATATACATTGGGTCCTCACTATTGCTTCAGTGGTACTCACAAGAGTTTCAACACGAGATCAA
>JAJHSJ010000018.1:55501869-55608920 GCA_021015155.1 Magnolia officinalis
GGGTGAATGGCTTTATTAGCTATTTGGTGGATAACTTAGGAAGACAGAAATGAGAGGTGTTTCAACAATATATGCAAGCGGGTGAAAAACATAATTTACAGAGTCAAAAATTTACTTATAGAATGGGCTTCTTCTTCCCCTACTTGTAAGGATTGTAATTTAAACTTTCTTATGTAGTACTGTAAGGTTGTCCATCAGCATATGTGATGCAAAATGTGTCACATATACGTTCCTAGCATGGTTGGGCCAAAAGAAGGTGGACCGTAAATTGACAATAACTTTTGATCCGGGTATTGTTACGGGGCACACAACCTATCAATCTTTACTGAAACGGGTCATCTGAGGTGAACCAACCCATAAAGTGGTTCGCATCTATCTATTTAGTCAGAAAACGTGCGCTTTCAGCTCAAAAACAATTTTTTAGGAAAAATTTACTAGTAATTCTGAATTTTTTAATATTTTTCTATTTTTAGAGTTTTAAATTTTCTTCCTTTTTAGAAATAACTTGTAATTATGCTAGGACTCTTCTAGCAAAAGTTTATTTCGAGTTTTATTTTTAGAAATTGGACTTTAGAAGAGTTTTATTAAAATTAGGATTTTTATTAGAGTTATACTTTTGCTATTTTTGGTAATTATGAATTTTGGTTTTTTCTTCTTCTTCTGTATTAATGGTGTAACAAGGGCATACATATCAGACAATTCATCAATCAAATTACGAATTTTATAAAATTTATTTTCTATTTTTCTTGCTTTTTTCCTCGTGGATTCGAGAAGTCTCTATTAAGGAGTCAAGAAAAGTTCTGTAGATTCGGAGTAGTTATCCCTGAGGAAGACAATGATCGACCTCATTATGTTCATCTGCGTCAATATGACTTTGTATTATTTCTTTTTTATTTCGTACTTTAATAAAATTTTGTAATCTTTCAAAGAAAAAAAGACATATGAGGCCCAAGCTTGGTCCATTGGCTAAGCTAGTGGGTTTAAGGTAAACTAAAGCTTAATAAAGCTTGTCAAGTCAAGCAGGCTTCTTGACACATTCCCAATGGCTTGTTTGAGCTTATATTTGGATTACATTGGATTCCGAATCATATTTACATTTAAATCAATGTGATTCTGAATCCCCAATTTTGTTTGGCAGTTTGTGATTGGAATGTACTAGTATCTAAGCCATACGTTTGGGAGCCTTTATTTGAAATATATTGGGATTCTTTAGCATATTCGTGGGGCCTGAATTTGATTAACTAAATTATCTTAATATCCCAAATTTGGCCACACGTGTAATCTTTGAAAGAATGATAGTGATAAGCTCATTAAAATATATACATTGGCAAAAAATGAAAAAAATTAAGCCTTGGGTGGGCCATAAACGTAAGGATCGTAAAAGAGTGACTCTGACATTTTTTAACCGTCCATTTAAATGGGCAACATTTGGAAAGTTCAAATCATTCTATTAACGTGAGTTTAGTGTTGCAACTAATAATTTGATTGTTTCAAAATATTATCAGTGTGTCATTGTATAACACATTAGTAAATTAATGATACCTTTGTTATACCTATGATTTTACTGCATTAAAAAATGGAGCTAAGAAGACATTTCACTATTAATACACCCACACATCAACAAAAACTTAAAACACAAAAAAATTATGTATTTCAAATACCTCTTATTCTATTTACCTCCAAATACATGGCTTGGGTGATTTGATTCCATTTACACTAAAACCCCCCTGAACACATCCAAACACAAGGTACTAAATGACTCCTTTCCTGCCATGGTGCATATGTAGGAATGTAAGAGGAAAAGGGTTCCTCTCCTTTTCTCCGCTTATAATCTGTGGCCCCATTAATGGTCACATAGGCATTCATATGTAGCACATGCTTGCATATAATTTTTTCACTCATTCAAAATTGGTGAAGGATTTTCATGAATTCTGGATGAGGGTAAATGCTCATAAAAAGAGAAGCGGATTGTGTCATGCCCTTTGGATGAAAATCGGTCCAGGCAAGGGGTTTGGGGTCCACTATGATGGATTTTTTCATGTGGTTCATCCATTTTTTCATATCATTTTAAAATAAGAGCCCAAAAAATGAGGCAGATCCAAGGCTTGACCACACCACTCGAAGCAGCGGTGATAATGATGCTCGCCGTTGAAACCTTTCTTAGGCCCCACAGCGATGTTTATTTGCTATCCAACTAGTTCATAAGGTCACACAAATATAGGAGAAGGATAAATACAATCCAAAACTTTTGTATCCTTCAAGAAGTATTCAATAGTAGGCGTCCAATCCCTCTGTATGGTCCACTTGAGCATTGGATCTACCTAATTTTTAAGCTCAAATCCTAAAATGATCTATAAAAATGGATGAACAGTGTAGATAACACCCACACATCACAATGGGCCCCACAAAGCTCCTGGCTGGGGATGACGCAGTACTCCACTTCCCATGAATATTGTCCCTTGAATCATCTATCAAAGCATGCTAAACTAGGCATGAAACACTTACCTTGCTGCTCCTGGTCGATATGAGAGATGGACATTTTGAATCTTTCCTTAGGAACCGACACAATTCATCTTCATATATGTATACACAATCAATGGCTAAGATCGTCCCTTTGCACATTAATTTCTCTATTTCTCTCATTCTCTATGCGGGAAAAGATGGTGATGGTCTTTTTACAAGCTTTTAATTGCTAAAATGCATGTAAGGTGCAGTAATTATTTATTAAAATTCATTACTTTCTTTGTTATTTAAATAATATAAATTATGTTGTTGTTTTCTAGTGCTTGACATTGAATGTATGTTCTAATAACAGAAAATACAGAGAGAGAAAGAGAGAGGGAAGCTTGCCTGGCGCAGGTGATAATGACGACGATGTAGGGATTGAGAAGATCGAGAAAGGAGGAGAAGGTTGTAGCTTCGAAGAGCCTCATGCGTTGTTGGTATATAATGCCAGCCATCGGAGTAACTGTTGAGAGAGAGAGAGAGAGAGAGAGACGCATAATCAGGAAATGGCAGGGCTGCATGAATCGGGCAGGCCAGGCGTCAAAAGAGTTGTGGGTGCAGTAGGTGGGAAATGGAAATCGGATGACCTTTCGGATGTGAGTGCGGAGTTAGATGGGAGTTAGGGTCTGTTTGGTTAGTGGGATTAGAAGGGATTCGGTGGGATGGGATTCAAAAAACATAATTATTGCCCATGGCAGGGATTGTCCCTGTTGCCATGGGATAAGATTAATTTCATGCTTTGTTGGTAATGTGGTGGTACATTGAATGGATATACCCATCATCATTTGAAATTACGAGAATAACACACTTGTGTTATATCTAAATCATTCATTTGTTTCGTAACCTCATTTTATGGCATGGGCCTAATAATGAGGCAGATCCAAAACTTATGTGGCCCCAAAGAAGTTTTCAACGGTAAGTATTCAATACCTGTTGCTTTCTATGATGGGGGTCCACTTGGCCAATGCTTTAAAATAATCTTAAAAAATGGGTGGAGGGTGTGGATATAGCCCACACATCATGGTGGGACCTACACAACTTGCTAACATTGAGTGAAATTTGCACAAGACCCAATGCAATTCCATCTAATTCCAGGCTTTTCCATTCTTCCTGGTTTTATTTTTTAAAGGGTATATATGCGCTAAGTCTAGCCGATTAGTATTCGAGTCGAGTCGAGTCGAGTCGAGCTGAGGCCAGGGTGGCTCAACATTTTTGGGAGCCTTAGGCAAGTCATGAAAACGAGGCTTTTCAGTTATTTTTTTTTTTAATAAATTCAAAATTAAATCATAAATTTTCTTATTAACATTTTAGATGCAAAATTACTAATTAAACTTTTGCATTCAAGTTTACTTGATAAATCAGTTTCAATAGATAAAATTGTTAAATCATTTAGCAAAAAGAACAATCCACTACTAATAATCTAATTAGACATTGGTGTGCAACGGTACCATTAGAAAAATGAAGTTAGAATTTAATTTAGAAAATGGACATTAGAATTAAATTTTTTGATAACTTAATTAGTAATAAAGTAGGCAACTGTGATCCTAGGTTTTAGGAGACGAATTTTTTGGGAACGATGCTATTATTTTGAAAAGGGATGATAGAGTACTTAGATTGTTAGTTTCTAGAATTTGTTTTTTATTTTCAATTTCAAATTTGTAAACTAATTTTTAGATGTCCTATTTAGTAGGCATTTCAATAAGTTTTATTTCAAAAAAATTTAGGCTCTTTTTTTTTTCTTCTTAATTATAATTTTGCTATAATATAGGACCGTCATAATTAAGAAATTTTAATTTTGCTATAATATAGGGCCTTCATAATTAGGGGGCCTTAGGCGATTGCCTCACCTGCCTGCCCCTTAGAGCCGCCCTTAGCTGGGGCAAGATCAAACTCAGCTTGAACTCATTTTGAGCTCCAAAAATCAGCTCGAACTCGTTTCGATCCGAGTCGAGTCGAGCTTTTTCAAGCCGAGTCGAGCAAGTTATCGAGCTTTTGCTGCTCGTATACAGCTATAGCCTAGGAAGAGACAGATACACATTAAGGATAAGCAAAAGACCAAAGATCTAATAAATACATTATTATAGAAGAAGTCCAAGAATTAAATCCTAGAAGAAAATACATAATTCCATGTTTTCATCCATTTTAGCGGCGTTTTAGCAGACACATGTTGAAGGCTCAGTGACTCATCCGAGTCAACTCAGACTCGTCCGAGTCCAATCCAGTTCAGACCTACTATTTAGGGAGAAGTGGATTGCATCCTACCCTTGAAAAATAATTCGCCCAAGTAGGGGCTATGTGTAGAGGTGTACACGAGTTGAGATGAGTCGAGCTTGGCACAACTCGACTCAACTCGGCCACTACCTAACCCCAACTCGAACTCGGCTCGGTTCGGTCAGTAACTCAGACCAATTCAAGTCAAGTTCGAGCCAAGATCGAGCCGAGTTCATCTCTATAGCATTTTCACAAACACATAGACTGCACCTTCAAATTCCCACTGTATGTAAAACAGTGGTAATGGTTTTACAGGTATTTCATCAAACACCTTGTAGGCAACATCAAAATCAAGAAAAAAATATATTTGTTTCATATACATACTTTCCTTGTCACCAGTCGACACTTCGTTGAGTCATTTTGTCAAACACTTGGTGAGCAACATCAATACCAAAGTATACGAGTCAATGAACTAGTTTGATTTGAGCTGGGGTTTGATCCAAGTCGAGTCGAGCTCGGCCAAGCTCAAATTCAATTCGAAATTTTTTCGAGCCCAAAAAAATCAGCTCGACTCGGCTCGAACTCAGTTTCAAACTGAGTCGAATTGAGCTCTTTCGAGTTGAGTCGAGTGAGCTAACCGAGCCAACTCGGTTCGTGTACAGCCCTAGCTATGTGGGGCTCAGTGTTATGTATGAGTTTTATGCACGTCATTTATTCATCTTTTCATAGTATTTTAAGGTATGAGTTCAAAAATGAGACAAGTTGAAAGATCAAGTGGACTACAACGTAGGGAACAGTTGTGATAATGACACTACTGTTGAAACCTTCTAAAGGGCCAGGGTGATTTTTTGTTTGATAACCAATAAGAACAGGTGAAGATTGTGTACTACCACCACCAGGACCTAGTTTGCGTGTTGTATATGTTTTATCTGCATCACCTATTTATTTTGGCATCTCATTTTAGGGCATGAGCTAAAAAAGTAGGAGAACCAATGGCTCAAGTGGCCCATACCACATAAAGCAATGGGAATTGAATTTCCAACGTATTCTTAAAGTCACATATAACTTTATATAAAAGGAAAATATAAATATCAGCTTGATACAAAACTAATGTGACCTTTGGACATTTTCAACGGCTCTCAGTTCCTACTGTTTCCCTTTTCCTTTGGTGTGGTTCACTTAGCCCTGAATCTGCTCATTTTTTAGCTCATGCTTTAAAATAATATGTAAAAATAAAATGGGCAGGTAGGTAAAATCTATACATCTCAGTGGCCATCTTAGAGCCTTTGATCCGACCGTTCATCTCTAGCTAGGTCTTCGTAGGGTTAGTACTCAATCTGCGCCCCCATAAGGTTATATACACCTTGGATGAGGAAGAGAAAACACAAATATAAGCTTGATAGAAGAAAAAAAAATGTAGCCGATAAGAAATTTTCAACGGTAGATGTTTAGTCCCCACACACACATACTCACTGTGGTCCACTTGAGCCTCAGATCCACTTCATTTTTGGATATGTACCTTAACATGATCTGGAAAAATGGATGGACGGCATGGATAAAACTCATACATCACAGTGGGGCCCACAGAGGCCTTCATAGACGGATTATGGTCTAGCGGGGATTGAAATGCGGGCGAGTTGGCTTATTTCGCTGAGAACATGGCCGAGTCTTGAATCGATTTAGTCCGAGTCACACCGAGTCTTAAAACCTTTCGGAACGTCCCATTCCCCTTTCACCACGATGAAGTCCATCAGATCAACTGTGGATCTAGACCGTTGATTTAAGGGCCAAGAGATGGATCGGGTGATGAAAGATCTCCCACATTGCAAGATCCTAACTGTGGATTCTTCCCCATCTACAGTTTGTTTCAAATGTTCAACGGTCATGATCGCTAACCATAGGCCCCACAGTACGGAATCCCACTCCAGACCAAACCATACAAACGAGAAACACTGAGATTCTCCTTTCCAATCTCTCTTCCCACGGAAACCCTCCCCAATGGAAGCTCTCATCTCCGAGAATTTCTTCCGTTTCTCCCATCTCCCCTACTCTCCTTCTCTCTCTCCCTTCAATTTCAGACCCTTTTCCCAAAATACCCCTCCCTTTCACCATTTTCCCCGTAGAAATCAGAGCAGGAACACAAAATTCCCGATTTTCAGCTCAATATCTGCTTCTCCCACTTCAAATTCATCGGATTTTGGAGGATGGGGCGACCTGGATTCCTGCCAAGAACTCAATCAATCCGGTGAGCTCGATGGGCTCCGTAGTTTTCTTATCTCGTTAGGATTCAACGACAAAAAGCATGTTTTCCTGTTTTTGGTAGGATTTGTATCTGCTCTGGCTATTTCTAGAGTTAAATTTTCTTCAGTTGCAGTTTTTCCTGCTTCTGTTTTGGTTTTCGTGGTCGGGTTTTCCATAGGGTTCGTTCGTGGAGGCCGTGTTGACGGTGGCCGGGTCGAATTTGATGAGAAAATGGGTAATTTCAGCAATCTTTTGCGTGAATTAGATGTGAAGTTGTCCGAATTGAAGAATGGGATGGAAACTGCGATCGATTCGCGAAGTGTTGAAGTGGGTGAAATCGAAAGATACTGTGAAGTTGTCGAGTCCGTGAAGTTAAAGATTGTGCCTGCAAGGAATCTTGTGGAAGCTTCCATTGATGATTATCAGGAATCTGTGAGCAGTAACCGAGTGTGGGGCCGGAATGGCCAAATGGGCTTTTTGCATAGCGTGAGGAGCTGCAATGGTGAGAAGTCAAGTAAGAAAAGAAAAGAGATGGGTGGTGTTGGTTTTGATTTTGTGAAATTTCTTGTCGGAGGATTGTTTCAGGAAATTTCAATTGGGTCAAAACCTCAGAAGTTGAAGGATGGCATCAAGCGAGGATCTATGGAACAATTGAATTTGAATGAGAGTAATCGAATTGGTGGGGATGCGATTAATGGTAGTGTTTTAGCAGGTGGAATTGAAGAAAAAAGCTTAAATCCGGTGTCCGACATTAACATAGAAAATGCTAAGGCAGGTTCTTTTTATCAAGAGTCCTTTGACAATCCAAATGTCTATGGAAATCAGCAACAAGAGGAAGGTAGGCCGAACGATAATGCCGGAATGTCTTCTTCTCCAAAGACTCAACCTTTACAAGTAGTGCAATTAGATGGGCCAGCTTTCAAATTCAAGAAAACTGAAGTATCATCGGAGATGGTAAGAAGAAATCTGCCAGAGATGCTACTTAACAATGAAAAGATTCTCGGCAATGCCAAATCAATGTCTATAAATGGGAAGCAACCCAAAAGCTCTAGGCAACAGAGTTACAATGATGATTTGTTGTCATATGATGATGAGCTTAGTCGTCCGAATAACGTATTGCAGTTCCGAAATGAGGGAGACGGAGTGCGTGATCCAGCTGATTTTGGTAGCAGTCGGAGACCAAATGAGCTTGATTCATTAAGTACGGAAGCCAAGGCATTGCCGCAACAAGAAGAGGCTCTTGAGGGATGTGATAGAGCTTACTTTCCCTCTCCTGGCCTAAAGAATGGCAAGCATACAGATGAAAAACAGACTTACAGATGTGATTTGCAACAAGGAACAGTGAAAAGCATGAAATTTGAAGACCAACCCATTTCAGATAATTGCTTATCTGCCTTTGATACGGAAGTAGGTAAGATGCCATTGTCTTCAACGATATCAGATGATGAGGAATTTAATATGCATATGAAGAAGGCTACTGACCTTCTAAAACATGCTAGAGAGTGTTTGACAAGTCGGGTTGATGAAGAAAAGGCAGAGATCGTGCTGTACAAGTCTGCAAGCTTACTCTCTAAAGCGATTGCTATGAAGCCGATGAGCTTACGGGCTGTTGGTCAGCTGGGGAACACATTTCTTCTTCATGGAGAACTTAAACTGAGAATAAGTCGTGAGTTGAGAACTCTCCTATCAAGAAGTGACTCATCTGATGAAAGAGGACCAAGAGTTCAACCTCCGGGATCTAAAAAAGTCGTGAGCAAAGATAAAGTAGCCTTGCTTCTCGTTGATGCGTGTGAAGAATGCGAACAACTCCTTGTCGACGCGGGAAGAAGGTACCGCATGGCCTTGTCAATCGATGGGAATGACATCAGAGCCCTCTATAATTGGGGCCTTGCACTGTCCTTCCGTGCTCAGTTGATCGCAGATATTGGACCGGTAAGCATTGCTGCCATTGGTTACTTAAACTGTTCTCAATGTTAAAGAACTCATGAATTAACTCAGACTTCAATGCATCAAATCCCATTTGCAGAGCTCTGAGAACCGAGTCCAAACCCGCATCCATGTGCACGCACACACACATGCACGCATATTGGCCAGCTTTCCATTGACTCAACCGAGATGATTGATTCAGCATAGTCAGATTTCCTATGGAAGAGGAAGTTTCTTAAACATTTGTTGCAACTATTAGCGAACTGCATGATTCATGGGTGCACATGGATGTTAACATGGCAGTGGTCACAAGATCCAAGACATTCAGCAGGTGGCCCCCGCTGTTTGTGTTCCTTGACCAAAATCAAGATGGTCAATTGTTTTCCTGTACTCTGGTAAAAAAATTGTTTATTTGGGCAGTCCAGCAGAACACCTGAAGGACCTATCCACATGCATTCTTACTGCACGCCATTAATCAAGGGGGAGATAAAGTAGGCAGTTAATGAATTTGAAAAAGAATGCAAAAGAAAAGGGAAAAAAGAAAAATTGGAAAGGGGAGAGAGCAAAGAGAGGGCTCACGTGTCAGCAGCCCTTTATTGAAAGGGAGTCTAGCTTTCTTCTATTTTAGATTCTTGGAAAATTAGAACTTTCATATAGTTGGAAATGTGAGTGAGGGAGGGAGGGAGGGGAGGGTCTAGCTTTCTTCTATTTTAGACTCTTGGAAAATTAGAACTTCCATACAGTTGGAAATGCATGTGTGTGTGTGTGTGTGTGTGTGTGTGTGTGAGAGAGAGAGAGAGAGAGAGGGGGGGGGGGGGGGGGGGGGGGGAGGGAGGGAGGGAGTCTAATAGGAATCTTATTTGAGAGGTTTCATTTGGACAGCATTTGCCAATTATCTAATAGGAATCTTATTTGAGAGGTTTCATTTGGACAGCACTTGCCAATTTAAGTAGATTTGAATGGTTGTGCATCTGATAGTGCTTCATTAGGCACTCCACAAATTGGCCTAGAGCATGTTTTATTAAAGGCATTTTATGTTTTGATTGTTGAATTTCTATACAGTCTAATTTGTTTTCCCATTTTCAGGAAGCAGCAGTTGATGCCGACAAGGTGTATCTAGCGGCGATTGACAAATTCGATGCTCTGATGTCAAGAAGTAATGCCTATGCCCCAGATGGTATTTCTCCACTCCATGTATCTCATATTACCTATCTATAACTTGTACATCTGCGTTGGGGTTTTTGAACTATTGCATAAACTACTAGTGAAGATCCTTCCTAAGTAGTATATATGGTTTACAGCACTGTTCAGATGGGGCATAGCACTGCAGCAACGATCTCACCTACGGCCGAGTAGCAGTAAAGAGAAGAGGAAGCTGCTTCATCAAGCAAAGAGGCTCTTTGAAGATGCACTGCGTATGGACTCTGATAATGTTCAAGTAAGAGATGCTCTATCGTCGTGTATATCAGAGCTAAACTATAGGCATTTATAATAATCATCTTCAAGCAAAGCTCTATCTTCATGTATATCAAAACCACACGAGTCATTTTGCAACTATTTAATAAAATCCCAATCTATTATAGGATCCTTCGAGAAATCGGAGTACTCGAAGCCGGCTGCTTGGATGTTCAAATAATGTAAGATAAGGAATCTCTTTCCAAGAGGGAGATATGAGATCCAGATCTACTAGGATTTTAAATTCTAGAATTGTTGTTATTTAGAATTTATACTGAATAATACCGATTGGGTATCATAGATTCATTGGGAATTTTGAATAGTCTGTGTTATTTTTGACTCCATGGGTGCATTTGGATGCACTACCAGATTGAAGTTCAACCATTATTAGTCTAATAAAATAAAGTAACCAAATTGTAATTTCCTTAGTATTCATATTTGAGGGAAGGAAACCTCATTAATTTTTGTCATTGCCTCTTGATTAAACTGAATGGTTGCAATTCAGATCACTTGTGCATCCAAACATGGCCCTGGTCTTAGGTTATTTCTCTTCAGTACAGATTTCTGACAAGTCATCACCTACAACCAGTTGCATGAGAACTCCGCATGCAACTAACCTAAACTGCCAACATGTCACACGTTTGGAAATGCAGGTCATGCATATTGTGCTCTCCACCATGAAGAACACCTGGTGCAAAAATCAGGCCAAGCGTATGGTGAATCAGACCACCAAGTGGTCTGGGCCTGGTTGATGAGTGGAGTGGCCTGAACTTTGTGCTAGGTGATTTGCATGGTTGGGTCCAACTTATGCATGGCTTAGATGTCCTACACATGGGTTGTTTGGATGGCTGCATGTGCATGTGTGTAATGATACTACATTTTCTGAAAAATTAGAGGTATCTATTTGCGAAAATGGATGTCAGTATGCCCCATCTCCACTATATATAATGTCAGTAGATGTGGGCATTTTTACCCAAGAAATTATTTTTTGGATGTGGTAAACCTTTCCCTTAAGGACATGGAAGGGTTTTCACAGATATATATATATATATATATATATATATATAGGAATTTAGAACCGTACGACTGCTATCTCTTCCTTTTTGTAAGGAGAATTTTGTTTATACTTGGGTAAAGTTGGTTGAGAAATGGGCACTAAAAAATTATACATGTGAAAACAGTCAATGGTCCATATTTAACAAATAAATTCTTATTAATCAAAGGCTAGAAACGCCATATGAATCTGAAATTTGGAATATAATGCAATTCCCACACTTAAATGCTTTGAGTGAGTTAATATGTGCCATTTGCACAACTTGAAAGTGCCATACCCACCATGCATTCACTGCCTTCTGCATTCAAACTAATCCAAGCAGTGAACTATTTACTTTTTATATTCCGATGCAGCAAATATGAGATTCTTTATCAACATTTCACTCTAAAATTGGCAATTGATGGATTTGGAAAGAAAAAAAGCCTTCACATGCATTTAAGAAGCAATTGTAGAGGCATTGGGCAGCACAAATGCAACTGTCAATGCCAGTGTAGCAAGACACAAGATCTAGGCCTCTCATCAGGTGTCCCAATGTATATGTGCCATCAAAATCTTGACCAAGCAGATGAAGATTGACAGACCCTCTTTCAGTTTAATGAGACCGAGTTGACTCGCAACTCGCTAGGTTGAAAGCTCACCCATATTTGTAAAAGTGAACTTCAAGCTTCATGCTTTCTAGCATAATCTGACTCAGCCGAGTTTCAAGTTGAGTGAGCGAGTTTTAGAAGTATGGTATTGAGTGGTTTGGCTGGCTCCTGAGCATGGAACTCTACACAGTAATCGTTGATATTTGTCCATTCTCTCACCATTGAGCAGTAGCCATATGGATTGGACTTGCAATGCAATGATCTGAGTCCATGGGCTACTGGTCTTGGCCTGATATGGTCTAGATTGGCTTATTTCTATGCCAAAGCATGGCCCACCAAGTGTGGAAGACCAGCTGAAGTTTGATCACTAATGACTTGCCCAAACCCAACCAAGGCAGGAGTATCAATGGCTGTGAAATCCAGTTCAGGCTTGATTTTCTGGGACCTGCATCTTTGGTATAAAAAAGTGGGCCAGGCATCGCTCACCCTGGCCAGACCAGATGTGGCACATTGCCACCCACTGCCACTAAGGCACAGGTACAAGACCCAGATCAATGGGTTCCACCATGAACATGCCCTGCACCAAAAGACAGGCTGATGGTGGACAACACATCTATGTAAAAAATGGAGTGATGACCCAGATCTTGAATACCTCTGAACACAAATCACCTCTTTAAATCTTACCTGGCACAAACTGCCTGTGCATTTCTCATCAAGTACTTATATTTGCTTTAAAAATAAAAAACAATAGATCCAATGTCACAAGAAATTCCTCATTGCTATTTGAATAATTCCTCTCTCCTGTCCACCCTTTTTATAATTTTTTTAATGAAATTATATATATATATATATATATATATATATATATATATATATATATATATATATATATGAAATAAAATCAGATGATAAATGTGACATTCTCCATTCTTTTCAAATTACTCCTATTAAGACCCTATTGCTTTTCTTTTACATCATATTTACATGCTGGGGAGAGCTCACGACCCTTAGGCTGCAACAGTAAACACCATCCATGGCGGGCCTACTTGATCTAGGCAGATGCTTTAGTCATCACTTCTGATTGTCATCTTGAGGTAATAATCTAAACTTCAAAGTTTTGTGAAGGCGAGCAATGGGCTTCACTTCTTTGGTTGAAGCCTGATTGGGGTCAACTGCCAGTAGAATTTTCTTTCATAAATAGATACACATTGCATAAAAAATGGTAAAATAAAGAGAGTAAAAAAAAAACTATAAAACTAAAGATAAGAAACGATTCATATAGCCCACACAATGTACAAGTCAGCTAATGTACAGGCCACCACCGGATGAAATATTCAAGCCATCCATCACGTAGACCTCACCATGAAGATATTACTGCCCAAAGGAAAAGGGTACATTCAGTAGGTGAGCCATGAAATTAGAAATAAGTTGACAGGTTAGAAAACTTTGGCTGTTTTTTCACAGCTGTACATTTGTTCAGTTGATTGTGGACCACCTGACTAGTGGACTGGAATGATTCTTGGTATGGGGAATCTACTTAGTGGTGCCCTTCTGATGGATGGCTTGGATATTGCACGTCCACCACACTGGCAAGGATGTGGACTCAGCAAAGCTCTGATTCCTAATCTCTACAAAATGAAATTTTAATATGGATGTTAATATGAGACTTACCAGTTTCCGAGAAGACAAAGCATGTACCTATTGTTTCTTCATATTCTCCTATCTGTCAAACAAAAAAGAAAAACAAAACAAATTGCTTTATTTTAAGAGTTGCAACGATCCACCAGAGTATGAGGGTGATGTAGATGGTGATGATGGTGATGAACGGCCACAAAAGAAACCATGGAGAGTGGATCAAGGTTATGTTTGGACGCACCATCGAATTGAATTTCAGTTAGTAATCTAATAAAGAGGAACTAACAAAGTTGTAATTTCGGTCCATGACATCCACATGAAGGTGTGGGATCAAAATTGCAATTACATTTTACTTACTAGTTCTCTTTGAAAACGCAACTGCAATTTGGGGGCTACATCCTCGTTATGGATGCTGCGACACATTACTGGTTTTAGTCATTTTTCCCTATTAAACTAAGTGTTCGTGATTCAATGCACTTGTGCGTCCAAATGAAACCTAATAGGTAAATGTAATCAAGGAACTGTAACTCTTGATACAGCATTTGAAAGGGATCAAGTAGGGAGGATTTCCCTCAAGAAGTCTGTGGATATGTAGTATCCTCAGGCCCCGAGTCTGTATAAGTTGGGCCTAGGATTAGCAATCAAGACAATTGAGTAATGGGCCTGACCAACTATGCACCTTTCCCTAAAAAATACCCCAGATTTGAGGACAGTAGACATCCAATGTTTTTTCAGGAGCAAAAAAAAAAAGAAGCTAAAACCAGGAAAAAAAAAAAAAAAACTCCTACAAACAGGCCACAACCAACAAACAAGCAGAAGAACCAAACAACAGAGGGTCTCTGGCTGCAAATTTAAAGAGACGAGACTAGACCCAAAATGAAAGAAAAAACAAGATAACCAACCCACAAGACCAAAGAGAAACAAAAGGGATACGATGGGCACCGCCTCAAAACTCCAATCAGAATGCAATTCTTCTAATGAAAATCCATAACATTTTTGGGGAAGGAGGGAGCACTCAATAATGGTGGCTTTGATTCTGTAGACATCCAACCTTTGGCCTTTGTCCGAACAAATGCTTTTTTGTTCTTAAACATCTATTTCAGGCAACCAATTGAGGGATTAGGATTGTGCCAGCAGGAACCTTGGGGGCATGGTCTATCCATGGTGGGGCCCATCAAATCAATAATGTGGATCACTGGACCACGAAACCCACTTATACAGACCGAAGCTTTAAAAAACATATCCTCAGGCCAAGGATCATCGAATTTCTCACAAGTACAATTGCAACAGAATTTATTATTTTTATTTTTATTTTTTATTTTTTATTTTTTTTTGGAGGGGGGGAGGGGCGGAAGTTACAAAAATTACATACGTTGTAGACATAATAACAGAATTGACCATAATATGAATGATATAAGAAGGAAATGAAAGAACCTATTACATCTCCTCAAGGAGGAATGTTATTATGACTCCTGTGAGGAGAGATTGAAGAGATGAATTGCAACGTGGAACACATGCACACAGCAAGTCCAACCATGAACATGTGGAAGCCCATAAATCAGATCAATCTACTCATCACGTGGACCAAAATCATACGAGGAAAATAGATAGTCAAAAAGAAGATTTCACCCACAGCCTATATTCCGTATAGACATGCACACGGTATGTCCAACCATGAACAGCAAGAAGGATGCTAATATGCAGCTCATGACATGACATCGAAGGTCTATGTAGCACTCTCTTCACAGTACACCTGGCCAACATGTGGATTGAGATTGTTGATCTGGTCACTCATCATGCGTATATGCGAAGCAAGGAGATTGGACCATGCTAAACATCCGATTGGCAGCCAGCCTGCAGAAGGGAACGGTTAGCTCAAAATAGAGCAATGATCAACATTCAACCAGAAAAGCTTGCAACAAATGGATCTGCAAGAATTTTTTGAATATAGCCCATCCACATGGTGACCACCGCAGTAGCCAGTAAGAGAGCTGCATGGACCTTCGATGATGAACATTGCATATTAGCATTCCTCTCTAAGCAATGGCATGAAACCATGCACAAGGCAGCCCTCTTTTTAACTTCAGTTGAAACATGAAGACTACGAAACTGCAAATCTGTTCTATTTTCTTCAATTTTAAGGAGTGCTTTAAAGGCAATCTTCCATGAAGAAAGAGAACTTTATGGAAAGAAATCATGGATACTGTTATGATGTTTACTTCTCAAAGGAAGGAGGTTTTATAAAGTAAATGACTCACCAGCTTCAATTTGTTGCCAATAACCAAGACTGGATTCAGTGTGTCCAAACCCTGAAAAGATGAATGAACGCACAATATCCACTTAACTATAGCGTGAGAGGTTGAGAACAGATACTTGATGTAATCAATATAGGACCAAGACAGCCAAATAAAAGGCAACATGCATATGATTGTCTGCATTTTGAAGTAACTATATTTGCATTGAGCAGAATGGCCATTATGCTCAATTTGGCTCTTTGCCACATCAAGTGCACTTGCTATTTTGAGCCAGTGTGATGGACTTTCTCCATTGCATTCAATGTGGAACAAGGTTTCCACACCTTCCAAACAAAAGCCCATTTCAAAATGCAAAGCGACTCAGTTTAATTAGGGCCCAATGAGAATCTGCACCACTGAAAGCACCTTCTGGGTAACTACTGTTGTGAAATGGGAACCGTTGACACCTCAGCTGAAACGAAGACAACTAGCTGCAAGAAATTGGAAGTATCCATCCAAATACTATAGACTTATCTCACTACAGTAACTTCAAACAAGCAATAAGTAGAGACCAATAATGCACTGAAGGGATGCATTCATAATAAAAAGCTGATTCTCCATTCACAATAGGATGCTTACCATTGTCCCTATTTAAACAGAGTTGACTTCAACTTTTAAAGCAGGTTTTGTTCTAAAGTGCAGAGACTCCATTGGTATCGAGTGGGATGGAGGAAGTCCATCAAAATGGCTCAAAATAGTGAGGGAAATCGACGTAGAGCCCAGTGACCTTTCCGGCCAGTGGCCATTCCACTCAGTGCAAATCTAGTAACTTCCAAACACAAAATATTCCATTGGAATAGTTATCACACATACACTTACAGAGAGAACATATGGAGCATTAGCTGGGATGTCAGTTTGTCCACACACACCGCTGAGATCAAGAAAGACATACTCTTCTTCGTCTTCAACTAGCTCATTTTCCTTTAGGTTGGCCCCCATTTCCTGTATGCAATTGTTGGACAACAAGTAAATAATCAACAACTTATCCTCGAGAGCAGGTGGGGCAACAAAAGTAGAAAAGCAGTATCTTTTAACCTGAAGCATCTAGGAATCACTAGATATAGCAAGAGTTGCAACTTGTGCAGAAGATCATGCAACTATGACATCTTTACTTCATAAGTTTCCCCATATCATATGGCATTAAAAGAAGAAATGCAATGCATTATATCGTATGGCACTTTCCTTCTCATTGAGAGAATCCAAAACCAAAACCAAGCTATGATTGAAAGTAGTTTAAAATTTAAAAGGATAAAATTAGTTACAACACACAATAACAATATTGAATGGTGTCAATTGGTGTGTCAAAAACTAAGAATTTACAGTTTGGATTATGGATTTTGTCATCGCCAATCAAATAATCAAGTTCAGTTGGCTCAAGGTGTTCCAAAACGGTAACGGTGGCCGTAACGGCCACCACCGTTACCGTTATGATATGGGCCGTAACGGCCGTTATGGCCCGTTATGGCCCCCGTATCGGCCGTTACGGCCGTTTTTAATTTTTTTTTTTTTTTTTAAAAAAAAAACTGTCACTGGGCCATTACGGCCTGTTTTTCTGTAACAGCCGTTTCAACCCTGTAACCCATAACAATTATGACCATTACCGTTACGTAACCGATTTTGAATACCTTGGTTGGGCTAATGATTTTTTGTCATTTTCATCCAAGAAAAACAGGGCAGGAGATGTGGCAAGTCCCTTTTTTGAAATTCTATAACATATACATTTGCAAACAGCCTCTCTAAGTTAATCTCTATGGAATGGGTCTGCTTTTAGTTCTTCGAAATTTGCTCATAGAAATCTTATAGCGAAAGGGCCCAAACCAAGTCAATCCAATGCACCTGTGTAAGCAAATCCAGTGGAAATCCAAAGTAGAGGAAACATAAATCAAAATTATTTTAGCCTGTTGATATGCAATGCCTAGTTACTACCCATCATCCACAGGATTGTTCGATCGCATTGTTGGGACTACAGCTCATTAAATCTAGCAGCTGCACAGTGCAGACTCAAGAGCATCATACATGTGATTGTGTACAGTGGTCGAGACAACCATGGGCCACAAGCAAAAAATCGCATGGATCAAACAATTCTAATTCTTAGGTCAACTAGCAATGCTTATTGATGCTTTTAAGACAATTTCTAATAGAGAAATACACAAAATTGGATCAAGCATTTACTCATCCAATTTTTTTTTCTTTTTTGGATGGATGTTTACTCAGCCCAACTATCTGGCTCACGGAGCCAACCTTTTGGCAATATATAGTGTGCCCATGGTGGACATGAGAAATTCCCCCGAGAATCTCCCTACCAGATGGTTTTTAAGTAGGAGATATCACCCTTTCAGAGGACATTTGTCAAATTGTCCATTCTCATCGGATGGCAAGGACCAATAGGAGAGATGTCGGATTTGGGGCATGGTCCATCCCAAGACAGGTCCCACCAGATCAACGGCTTAGAAAATGGAAAACAACCCCTAGATTTATTTTTTCTCTGTCAAACAGTAAAAAACACCATTTCTTTCAATTGAGTATCATATAATGCCTCTTCCAAAGAATTCCTTCTCAGAAATTTATCAAATCAGGCATACTGTTGGCAGGCCCATGGCTCCAAAAAACTCACAAATGTATCATCTAACTGTTGAGTAATGATTAGGATCATGTATTGGGTGTTATCATCCATCACATTGTTTTCAGGTGAGAGGCATTTTCTAAGAGCCAAAAAGGTCTTTTTACCATAGGTTTTTTATCTCCAAGCCAGGACATGTCACAGACACTAAAGAGATGGTCTTCTCTTTTGAACGACAACTTCCTTTGAGCTAGAAAAGTTGGAAATGTTATGGGGTGCTCTTTAAGTTGTTGTTTCTCATGTTTGCAAGGTGAAAAGGTGAGGTGGGATGGTTTTCTCTAGGCGATGTTTGGGATACAGAAAGAACCATGTGGAAAAGGGAGTTCGTGGAATCCTAACAATTAGCCATTTGTGAAAAAGGAAATTGAAGGAAGACACCTTTCCTTCTGCAAAGTATTCTGCAGAAACCATGGCAATCAAAGTTGCCACGGGGGTTCAATCGATTTCCATGGAAATGTTCAAAATGAGATGAAAGGACCCTTAATACAACTTGAATAGTCATATATCTTGGCCATTATCTTCTCCATCTTCTATATACCTTTTTCCATGCTCTGGAGCCCTAACATCATCGTCCACCACCACCGACTGATGTTCTGCAATAAGAATCATTTTGTAATTTTCCATAGGGTTTCTTTGTATCCAGTAAGGCATTCCCGAACAGTAGACATGGGAATGAATTTTTCCATGGCAAACTGCATTTTGAAACAAGCAGCAGTACTATGCATGGAACCCAAAGTTCTATTTTCAAAAGAATCCATGGGACTACTGTTTTCTCAAAACATTTCCACATTCCCTCTTGGTTACAAGTTGGAAAAAAAGTGAGATGGTTTATACCAAAGTTTCTCTTGGTTACATTATTTTGAGAAGAGGGGAGCTTAAGCAGTTTTCCAACTTGTGGATGTTGAGCTTATGGAGCACTTAGATCCCCAACATCATCCAATTGGCGTGGATTTTGAGAGGTACAACTAGACTAAATCACTTACTAATCAAACCTCCACAAGCATGCATGGATGAAGGATTGGTACTCTAAGGCTGTGTTTGGACAATGGTTACAGTGAAGCAAGGTATTCAACAATGGTAACAGCGGCCGTAACAGGCACTGTAATTGCCCTTATGATGAAGGTATTTTGCAACGGTAATGGTCGCCATAACGGCCACCACCGTTACTATTACAACACGGGTTGTTACGGCCTTTTTCCTTCTTTTTTTTGAAAAGAAAAAAACAACTGTATCAGCCCCACAACGGACCATTACGGGGCATTTTTTTCCATAACGGTCATTGCAACCCCATAAAGCATAACAGTATGTAACGGTAACAGTGGCAACCGTTACGTATTATAGGGTTGCTATGGCTGTTATGAAAAAAAAAAATGCCGAAAGCTAATACAGGTTTTTTTTTTTCAAAAAAAAAAAAAAAACAAAACGAAACAAAAAAAAAAAAAAAAAGGCCCATAATGGCTGTTACAACACACCATGATTACAATATGTTGCAGCCCTACAACGTTCAATTTTTTTTAGAGATTTTTACTGCAAAATTCCTCAAAAGTTAGGATTTTACCAAATAGTGCCTCTACTAACCGAAATGCCAGGGAAGTGTTTTTTGAGCAGTGAAATTACCATAATGCCCAGTATCTACTTTTTCTTTAGAAGATGTTAAAGTGGAGAATTGTGGGACCTACATGATATTTGTATTATATCCAACCTGTCCAATAGATGTAATCAGCCATGATGTTTAGAAAATTTTAAAAATTTAGTCGATCTAAAAATAAGGTGAGCCACACCATAAATAATATACACCACTAAAAAATATCAAAATGCACATGCACCCATTTGGTGATTCAATTAGAAAGATTATTGGTGTTGTGATTATCATGGTTGAGTGCTATGTTTGACAGGTTGGATGTCATAGGCATTCCCCATGGACCCCAAAAGTTTTTGACTTTATTACTTTTTGAAGAAAAATAACATATGAGGGTACTTTGGTAACTTCTCTCCTTAAAAAGCACTAGCCAAGTATTTTGATTCATGGGGGAATTCTTTGGTAAATTTGGGATTTATAAGAAAATTTCCCAACCAAATCCCCTTTTTAAAATAAATAAATAAACAGTATCGGCCCCGTAATGGACCGTTTTGGGCTATTTTTTCCAGAACCACCACGTAACGCGTAATGGTTCCTACCGTCACTGTTATGTAACGGCCATTACATGACCCTTTTTTAATACCTTGGCATGAAGCGAAGCGGCAACAAGTTTGGGTGCAGGAGCTAGGAAGCATCTATTTCAAAACATTAGCAAGTAGAAATGGCTAGGAAGCACGAGCATGACTCTAAAAAGCAATTCGAAGCGAGAGCAACACCTAGCTAGAAGGATCCTGCAGCTATTGTATGGATGCACGATTATGTCTAATAGTATTTGACAATTTCTTAATTCCGAGTACATTGTAAATTGCATTTAGTCTCTTTCGCTAGCTTCTCACCAAACCGCAAATTGATTTTAACGATTGTATGGAAAGTTAACATCAAAGTTCCATTTGCTTTATCAAGTTCTTCTTAGCTTAAATTAAAAATATAAAATATTGTGGGTGCTTAGTGTGCACCTAGAGTTGGTGCACACGTCTCCCATATCTGGTAATGGCAAGTGGAATTTTAACACATTCCAAAATCGACTTTTGAAATTTTAAATTTTGAAATACTTATAGCTTGCTGCCAACTACCGCACCAGTTCCCTCAGTACACTGAAGTTCAGCTCAATAAAAGTTTATAAGACACAAAGTCAGAAATTGCAATTGTTATCCCGCCATACTATAAATCAATAAGCCAATCCACCTAACAGTCAGCCATTTTTCCTACAACCATCCATTTATAAAAGCGTAGATGGGACGCATAGGATCATCTAGTCACAATGACTCTTTGGAACCACAAAAGAATTGATGGGGCCCACCAAATGGATTGTCTACTTTTCCGATAGGACATTTTAGACCAATTGGTTGGATCAACCACATGCTCTATGCAATTACCTGGTCATCAAACATGTTCTTGCCGAAAAATCAACACATTCCACACACAAGTGGTCAGACTTGGTCAACGAACACGCACCAGTGGCCTGCGTATTATTTTCTAGGTTTGTGTCTCCCGAGCAAGCGGACCAATCTGATTTTGCTGGTAGGATCCACCTGATAAACAGCTCAGATGTCCAAGATCGCTCCATTACACTTTCCTACATTTGCCGTTAAAATGTGATAAACCAGTGACTTAACACACGCACATGAGATCCAATCCACACATTAGGCAGGCAACATTGTGTAAGCGCACCAATTTAGTCAACTCATCTAGTGGCCAGACTTGTACATTGAATGCAAGCTGCTGATCAATCTCCTTAAAGCATCCACATTAGTTTTGGAGGAAGGTAAATTTCCCTTGGGAATTCTGTCAAACACATTGAGGGCATTCCATAGGAGGTCAAGTTTTATGCAAAAGTTAGTGAGAGTTACGGTTTTGTGTATATCTGAATCCCAATTTCCTTTTCATCTTCCAATCTCAGGAATCACATTAGTGAGAAAACATAATTTAGTCGACTCATCTGGTGGGGCAGAACCGTACATCGAATGTGAACCGTTGGTCGATCTCTTTTAAAGCATCCACACTAGTTTTGGAGGAAGCTAAATTTCTAGGGGCAATTCTGTCAAACACATTGAGGGCATTCTATAGAAGGTAAAGTTTCATGCTATCGTTTTTGTATGTATCCGAATTCCCAACTTCTATTTCATCCACAATCCCAATATCAGAAATTTTTAAAAACCATCTTCGATTAACCTATGTTTTTCATACTTCGATGTGTAAAAATACGAATCAGTAGGAAAAACAAAACTACATTTTGGTTTCAGAAAAGAAAAAAAAAAAAAAAAAAACCTCTTAGAATCAGAATCAGAAAAAGAAGAAGAAGAAGAAGAATCATAAGAAGAAAAAGGAACTTCGATGTCTGACCGGAAACCTCGCCGGAGATCCAGAGATTACGACGGAAAGACGTCAGAAGCAGTAATCCGGCGAGAGGAGCTGTCTCTTCGGTGGCGACACCGGCGGAGGGTTTTGGAGGAGCAGGAGCTTTTGAGTAAGGTTATGAGTGCAGTCGACGGCACCACCTGCGTAAAACACCCAGGTCTGTGGGGCCCTCCGTGTTGTATATGTAAAATCCACTCCGTCTATATCAGGTCCTATCCTCGATTTTAGGTTCTCTGACCAAAAATCAGCAAGACCCACAACTCAGATGGGCCACACCACATGGAATAACGGGGATAAGATGTCAACCAGAGGTTTGTGTGTGGGGCCACCATGGTGTATATCTTTAATCAAAACCGTTGATCAGGTGTAACTCACCGGGGTGAAGAGAAGATTTAATAAATAAAAATAAAAAAGCCTGGTACAAATCTCAGGCAAACCACATCATCTGAAATTAGCGGTTTTGCCCGCAATTTACATGGTTCCCACGATATATGGGTTACAGCCCAAAATCAGGTTGATTTTATGATCTTATGTTTCCTTAATTTGGACCACTATTCAAGGGATGTCGAATGGGGGAAGCTCAAATGCATTTATTTTTTTTAATAATTTTGGAACATATGTATAGCAGGGCTGTCCATTGCTTTCTTTTGTTGAGAAGGATGTTAGAAAAATGTCTTGAAAATACTGAAAAGTAAAAATAAAATAAGGTTAATTATTTTCATTTTATTAAGCTGCATCACGTAAAATATACGTTGTCCTTAAACCTTGATTTGCCTCCTTATCAATTGCTGACGGGTTACAAGCGAATTGCTTCCAAGATAAGACAAATCTGAATCCCGTTGATCATTAATTTAAGCCATTTCTCGTTATGGGATCATAATAGCCCATCCGCTTTCGGACCGTGGCTTTCAATGCTACTAGCGGTTTTAAAAAATGATTGATTATTTCGAATTAATAATCTGATTATTCTCTATCACATATAACTCTGCAACACGTATAAAGTACGCTAACTAGCACCAGTACAATTACATTGCCCATTGTCTCAATCTCCAAAGCTCCAGTATAAATACTATACACACCTTCACATGTATACTACAATTTTTCTCTCTTCATTTTCAACACAGGATAAAAGTACACACAACACTTTTTTATTAGAAAATACCAAAGCAAAACGAAAATCCCGAAATTTACGGATTTTGATTTTTTCAGAAACCACAAATTTCAACAAAGGATACTATAATCATTTTGTTTATTGAATTCAGTGGGGCATAGCTGGCGCATTTAGATACTCGTCTTGAACAGTCAAGCTCTTGCTCCAGAACATGCATGGTTGGACCGCTCATCATGTGTGCAGGAACACGCTTGTTACGTGTGCAGGAAGGCAAACGGCATGGTTTACTCTTATTTAACTATATTTGGTTAAGTAATAAAATTATGAAAGGTTTTTCACTTGTTATTGTATTTTTATTTATTTATTTTATCTTTTAATGGTATTTTTTAACTACTTTTATATCTCTGTTTTTCTCTCTTTAAAAACAAAATTGCTATCGAAGATGGATTTAGGCCAGACCTAACCCAGGCATACATGCTTGAGCTCGGCTTAAACCCCAGCTCAAGAAAGCGGGTTGGACCTTTGTTTAATCACGCTCTACCCGAAAACTAATAAATTCTTATTTCCCACCTTAATGTTTATGTTCTATGTAGGGGTGTACATCGAGTCGAACCGAGTCGAGCTAGCCTCGGCTTGACTCAACTCGGACACTGGCTGACCTCAGCTCAAACTCGGCTCAGCTTAGTCCTCGAGCCTAACTGACCAGCTCGGCTCGGTTCATTCAGCAGCTCGGGCCAGCTCGGGCCAAGTTCGAGCCGAGCTCGCCATTGAGGCATGTCCACAAACACCTAAATTGCAACTTCAAATTTTTACTGTTTTACAAATAGAGGCAATGGTTTTACAGGTGTTTTATCAAACACCTTCTAAGTAACATAAAAATCAAAAAAAGAAAAGAAAAAGAAAACAAACAAACAAACAGATAGAAAATGTATTTGTTTAATGTACAAACCTTCCTTGCCACTGGCCAAATCTTCCTTGCCACCAACCAAACCTTCCTTGCCACAACCACATTTCGTTGAGTCATTTTATCAAACAGTTGGTGAGCAACATCAATGTCTATATTATTTGAGCTTTTCGTGTGGATTATTGATGAGGTAAAATGATCAATGGCTAGATCATTTTATCAAACAGTTGGTGAGTCTACTAGCCAAACTGAGTCACCAACCTGGTTCGATCCAAGTCGAGTCGAGTTGTGGCTTGCTCGAACTCATTTTCGAGCTCAAAAAATCAGCTCGACTCGGCTCGAACTCAGCTTCAAACTGAGTCGAATCGTGCTATTTCGAGTCTAGTCGACCGAGCTAACCGAGCTAGCTCGGTTCGTGTACACCCCTAGTTCTATTACTAGTCAAGTCGACCATGCATGCAAAAAATACTTGAAAGGAAGAAGCTAATGATCTACATTTAGATTTATAGTTGCCTTATCAAAGATTATAATGATATTTGCAAGATATAAAATGTGTACATGAAGTCGAGTCCAGGCCAAACTGGTTGGCCCAAGTCAAGCTAAAATCGCTTTAGACCAAGCTAACTCAATTTTGATCAAGTCATACAGGGCCAATTTAATGGAAGTGGATTGTGTCTTGCCTCGCCTAGATGGAATCGGTCCCAGGGAGGACTCCGTGAGGCCCACAATGATGTATATGTTTTATCCACACTGTTCATCCATTTTTGTATCATTTTACTATAAAAGTTAATAAATGAGGAAGATCAATCTTCAAGTGGACCACAAAATGAAGATTAAATGCCTACCACTAAAAATGTCTTAGTGCAAATGTTTTGGATGAAGATGGAATTTATGTTTTCCCTTCATCCAGGTTTTTGTGACCTTATAAACATATCGAATGGAAAATAAACATCATAGTGAGCCTTGGGAAGATTTCTATTGTGCACGTCATTACCACCATTGCCTCTTGTGGCGTGATCTACCGAGTCCGGATCTGCCTCATTTTTGTTCTCATGTTCTAAAAAATATGAAAAATGGATTAATTATGTGGATAAAACCCATACATCATAGTAGGCTCCCACAGATTCTCAACCTCGATCAATTTTCGTTCAGGTGGGATAGAACACTGAGTTGGGCCTATCATACTCACAACAACCATACATGATAAAAAAAAGTAAATTGAAATCAAACCACCCAAATGATCACCCACTTTAAGAGGAGATTTGGGTTTTAAAAATAATAAATAATGTTGAAGAATTCATTTCCCACCAAAATGAATTAAAAAAAAAAAATAAAATAAATAAAAACTGGTTTTTTGTTTAGTCCCACATTGGATAAATTGGGAGAAAACTTTTTGTTTATAAGTTTTTGAGTGTGGAGTATTCTTACTTGGAAAAATAGATGTAGAGATGCTTCGTTCATGTTACACATTAGAATACACGCATTCACGTGTGCTCTAGTAGTGTGGTTGTGGTGACGCTAGATGATATACTTTGTATTTTGTGCACAAAGTAGTTGCTCCATCGTGACCTTAGGGCCTGTTTGATTTTTGAAAGCAGGTATAAATACCCAGTAAATAGGTAATTATTACCGTTTCGCCCATTTGAAAATCCTTGAGAATTTATGCCTTGAAAACCGGTTTAAAAGTGTTAGTTTAAATTTTTGAACCTCACGGTGATGGATATGACATATCTGTTCCGTCCATCCGTTGTACCACAACATTTTGAGACATGAACCAAAAAATGAGGTAAATCCAACACTCAAGTGGCCCACACCAAAAGAAACAGTGGTCCTGAGAAGTTTTTAACAATAAGCGTTTGATTCACTTTTTTTTTGTGGCGTGGTCCACTTGAGCTTTTAATATACCTCATTTTTTGATTTATGCCATAAATTCATCTGCCATAATGGATGAATGGCGTGGATAAGCAGCATGCATCACGGCGGGACCCACAAATATTTTACAGCTTTTTCGATTTTTGCATAAAAAAAGTAAGCGGCCAAATCTGATATAGGGAAGAGTGCGGTAAATAGATGAAGAAATAATTATAACGCATTTACACTGCATTTACCCGTGAACCCAGAAAATCAAACAGGCCCTTACATGATCTGTCATGAGATGCGAACCATTGATGACCACCTAGCGGTGGTTGACACCCTACATACTATATAAACTGGACCCTCCATGAGTTTTTCAAAAAGAGCTCTTTTAGTCATTTAGTTCCATTGTCCAACAAATCTATCAAAGTTTGATGTCAATTTTAGCTTGATTGTATTAGATACGTGATTTAGCTTGATGTTAATTTTACTTTATTTTTGGTTTTCAATATTATTATAAAATATTTTTCAGCACTTTAATTAGACGGTAAGCTAAACAAATGAAAAATATGCAACTCAAATTAAACCATCCACATACCTAAATTAGATTGATAATAAACTCACATAAAATGAATGAAATAAGAATTTAGTTGCTAGATTCATGGATGCTTATTAAACCACAAATGTCACATTTAATTGCAATTCTAAAATAACATATTACTTTTTAAAATGGAGTTAAAAACTATTTCATGTTAACACATATGTTTACCAAAATGAGTTAAAATTTTATACAGAACCAATTCAAGTATTATTTTTAATTTGGTCTTTTTCTTAACTAGTAAGCAACCCATAGTTTAGTTGTATTCAAACAGTTCCTTGTACTCCTTCCCTTATTCTTGCCTGGATGCTTAATAAAATAACCTTCTTATAAAAAAAAATGAAAAAATAAAAAAGGACCATATACAGCAGGGCCCACTATTTGGACGGCTAAAATTAGCTCCGTACAAGATATGAGCACACTCTGCGAGTGCATGCGGATGCGCATGCAACTTACTTCGGCTGTGAACAGTTGTGGGCATTAATTGGTCGGCTTGTGGTGGGGCCACGTCACCAGCAACAAAACCTGCAGTTACAGAGCTTACATTATCATGTGCCCCATTTGGAGGTGGACCTTACCTTTATGTATGCGTGGCATGAATGATGGTGAATCGGGTCCACCCATCCACTGGATCTTCTTTCGATGAATAAAGGACACGCTGATTGGATGATCTTATCCGTCAGATCACTCTCGTTAGATTAGATGGTAAAAACAAGATTGTTGACAGTCTACGTTCAGCGAGTAATTAAACAAAATTGGTTGCTAGGATCGTCGAATTAGCGTTGTTTTAATGAAATTTGGATCATCCATGTTTGATAATACTGGATGGACGGCCTGGATTCACTGTCCTACTTGCCATGTGACCTGGTGAAGGCAGGTAGGTTGATATAAACTCAGGACAGCTCTCCAACGAATGTCATTTTCACACGGGAATCAGTCGTCAACGAGCCTGGATTACGTGAGGCAGGGGTAACGTCTCCATGGGCGGGTGAAGCACTGACTGTGGGGTCCCATAGATGTATGTGTCCTATATCCACGCCGTCCATCCATTTTCCTATCTCATATTAGTTCATTAACCAAAAAATGAGTTAGATCCAAATCTCAGGTGGACCACACCACAGGAAAACATTAGTAATTGAACGCCCACCATTAAAAATTTCCTAGGGCCCACTCCAATGTTTATTTACCATCCAATCTGTTGTTTAGGACATACAGACATGGATGAAGGGAGAACATAAATAACAGCTTTATGGCTTCCAAGAATTTTTTCATGATGGGAATTCAATCCTTACTTTGTGGTCCACTTGAGAAATGGATCTGCCACATTTTTCTGATAATAATCTAAAATGAGATGTAAAAACAGATGGACGGTGTGGATATAAAAAAAATACACCAAGGTGGGCCCCATGGTCAGGGCTTCACCCACCCCATGCCTCACCTAATCCGCTTCCCCTCCTTGAATATCATTTTCACACAGGAACAGTTCGCAACAAACCACACTCCAGCAGAAGGCGCGTGGCGTGATGACACGTGGCGTAAAAATTCGATCCAGCATATATTGCCACGTGGACAGCATCGAGGCCACTGGACGAGCAAAAGGAGAAGACAGAGCAGAGTAAAGAGGATGTGGCTTCCACCAAAGAAGCCAGCCCACTTCGGAATATCATAACGACGGAGAAATACGAAGGCTACTCGCGCACGCGGGTAATTAGAATCCTACTCGCACATGGACGTCCAGTGGTGCGTGAGATCTTAGCCGATCGTTACTTTAGATGTTGGGCGTGGACGGTGCATTTTCTTAATCGGTGTATATTCCTCACACGTGTTACATGCATGGACAGACGGATCTTCAGGAAGTCAGAAATTTGGACGCGTAGCTCACAGTAACTGAAATTAAACCCACAAAACTGCGTGATCTACGGTATATAGGTCATAGTTTCAAAATTAAACGATTGAATGAGTGGACGTTTGGCGGTTTAATCTGGACCATTGATTCTCTTCCATTTAAAAAATCATCACAATCTCGTGTTTTTGATCAATCTCAAAGTATACTATTTTGGCTCTTTTTTTTTTTCTTTTTTTTTTTTTTTTGTGTGTGTGTGTGTAAAAAACGTTCTTTAGTTTATTTTAGTTATTTGTATAATACGTGTATAATGTTTTATTGCATGCGTATCAACCACCACACTCTGCCGGTTCATCAAAGTTCTCTTTAGGTGTTACCGGGTACCACATTAGTGGGTGTTACCCTTGCCGTGTGGGGCCCACCTTGATGAATTTTTTGTATATCCACGCTAATCATCCGTTTTTTCAGATTATTTAAGGACTTTTCCCAAAAATTTAAGCAGATCTATATCTCTGTTGGACCACACCACTGGAAAAAGTGGTGAATGACCATTCAAAACATTTTACAGGACAAAAGTTTTGGATCAAGCTGATCTTTGTATTTTTTCTTCATCCGTGTATGATTGACCTTTTCAACAGAATGGATGGAAAATAAAAAATTACGGATCTGCTTATAGTGGGCCCGGGGAAGTTTTTAATGTGGGCATTCAATGATCCCGGGATATAGTAATCCTATGGGATTGCTACCAATCCACTGACATCACCATCGTTACCTTAAAATCCATCCAATTCACCCTAATCCCATTCAATTTTACCTTGGACTTGTTTGGTTCTACATATTGGAAGCGATTGCAAACTCGGGATTGGACAAGCATGGCAAACAGACTCGGTGATCTAATCCCGCGATATAGCAATCCCATGGATCTTGCACCAATCCACTGACGCAGCTATCATTACCTTGAAAGTGAGGCTATTCACCCTAATACCATTCAATCCCTTCCAATCTGCTCTGCCAAACATGTCGTTAGTGATTATTTTTCTCCAATGGGTGTTTCCTGAGTTTTTTGTGGGGGCTGATCTTTTGCAATAGGGTAAAAGTAAAATTTATCACCTGATGAATGGAGTAGATTTTACAAATAGATCATGATGGGCCCAAGAGCTTGTGTTTTGCAAAAGCGGGTTAGGTACTAAATAAACTCCGTAGGCCCTACTGTAATTTATGTATATTTATGCACTATTGATAACGTTAGATCTTGAGCTAAAAAATAAATCATATTCAAAGCTCAAGTGGGCCATCAGAAAATAGTACAAATTATTGTAAAATTCTTCGACGTCATGGTAGTTCTAGATCAAGCTGATATTTATTTTTCCTTTCATCTCATTCATGTCAATATAAACAGTTAAGATGACAGTTAGATATCCAGCCCCTAAGAAGGTTTCAACATTAAAAATCATTATTTCCATTTTTTTCCTGTGGGCCTAAGAAGGTTTCAACATTAAAAATCATTATTTTCACTTTTTCCTGTGGCGCGGCCCACTTGAGCTGAAAAACGGATGGAAGGATTGGATAAACGGACGCTACTGAGTAACTCTGCACACTAAGTCGTACTGAGTAAATTCTGTGGGTCCACCGTGATTTACATATTTTATCCATTCCGTCCATTCATTTTAATAGATGATTTGATATCTTCCACCCAAAAACTAAGTATATCCAAATCTCAAGTGGACCTCACCACGGAAACGGTGTGAATTGAAATTCTACCGCCCAAAATTCCTTGGGCCACAGAAGTTCTGATTCAATCTGTTATTTGTGTTTTTCTTTCATCCATGTCTTTGTGATCTCATGAACAGGTTAGATGACAAATAAACATCACCGTGGCATGTGGGTCCTACCAATGTTTTAATGGCGGAAGTCATTATTCTCACTGTTTCCCGTGGTGTGGTCCACTTGAGCTTTGGAAATGCTTTAATTTTTGTTTCAACCACTAAAATGATCAGAAAAATCGGATGGACGGCGTGGATAGCCCACACACATTTAAGGTAGGCCCAACTGAGTTTACTCAACACGATAAAGCCTAGTGAGTACACCGTACGCATTGCGATTTCGTATTTCGCGCAGTTCGATCGGACGGGTTCATCCAACTCGCCTGGACCCTGACATGGGATTTTAGCCTTTGGATCGGGTCGTCTTTCGATGATCTGATCCATTAATACCATGGGCTTCACCTTGGATGAGGGATAGAAAATAAATAAAAAAGCTGATCGAAACATTTTAACCCTTTGATCATTCGACTCTCGTTAAAATTAAAATAAATCAATGTATTAAAATATTTCAATTTGAGTGTTTCTTTTGAAGTCCATCATCACATGAGACTAATCATTAAAAAGGATGCGATCCAATGGCTTAAAGTGCCGGCGTGTACCTTTTGCCCCGCTGAGTCTGAGGGGGACGCGTATTGCGTCCTACCAATCCGTCCGGGCAGGGCTATGTGGGGCCCACCGTGACGTAAGTGTTTGATCCATGCCGTTCATCGTTTTTATAAGATCATTTTGAAGTATGAGACAAAAAATAAGTCAGGTACAGGTCTTAAGTGGATCACAAATTAGGTATTGAACGTACAACGTTAAAAACTTTTTGGGTGCTGGAGAAGTTTCGGATCAAGATGATATTTGTTTTTTAACTTCGTCTACGTATACATGACCTTATGAATAGGTTTGATGGTAAAAAATATCACGATGGCCCTTAAAAAGGTTTCAACAGTAAGTGTCATTATCACTGCAGCTTCCTTTGGTGTGGTCCATTGGAGCTGTGAAGATCCTTCTTTTTTAGTATGATACCTTAAAATGATCTGAGAAAACGATTAACGGCGTGGATGAAACAATTAAATTACGATGAGCCCCACAGAGGTAGGACGCAATCCGCGTCCGTCTGAGGGATAGAAATCGAACGCTGATTGGGTAACAACCACGCTGTCCTGAGCTCGGCACATGATGGGGCTCTGACGGGCCCACTGTGATGTCTGGGTTTCATCCACACCGTCCATCCGTTTGACCATATCATTTAAACATATAAACCCAGGAATAAGATAGATCCAAGGCGCAAGTGGACCTCACCACAGGAAACAGTCCACCGTTTAAACCTTGTTAGATCCCACCATGATGGTTATTTTCTATCCAACGTGTTCATAAGGTCACATAAACATGGATGAAGGGAAAACACCAATATTAGCTTAATCCAAGACTTCCACAGCCCCACGAAGTTGTCAACGGCAAAATTTTAATCCCCACCGTGTGATGCACTTAAATCTTGGAATCTACTCAGTTTTTGGTTGTAGACTGTAAAATGATATGGAAAAACGGATGGACGGTGTGGATAAATCCCACACATCACAGTGACCTCTCAGATCCCCATACTGTGACGAGCTCGGACAGGCAGGGTAGTACCCAATCCGCGCCCATTATAATCCTTCTCCTCATTACAAGTGCTCGCCACGTAGCCAACATAAGTGCGTGCAATCCGGAACGTTTACAGATGTGGGCCCCATCTCGGAGCCACTAAAGTCATTGCGCACCCGAACGGTGGGCCCCACCTGATGAACGGCCAGAGTGGATTCAACATGTCCCACGTCAACACGGCATCGATTAAGAAGTTCCTGCCCCATCCTCTACCATAATCTGTCTAGGCAGGGCTCTGCGGGGCCATCATGATGTATGGGTTTTATCCACGCCGCCATACATTTTGAAAAATCATTTTAGGTTATCAACCCAAAAATGATGCAAATGCAAGGCTAACTTGGACCACAGGCTTCCGATTGAACTCTCACCGTTAAAAACATTTTAGAACCCAAGGAAGTCTTGGATCAAGCTGATAATTTTTATTTATCTTCATCCATGTCTATATGACCTTTTGAACAGTTTGGATGACAAATAAACAATACTGTGGGCCCTACAAAGGTTTCAACGGTGATAATCATTCTCACTGATACTTCCTGTCATCTGGACCATTTAAGCATTGGATCTGGCTAATTTTTATCTTAATAAGATAAAATAATCTTTAAAAAATGGATGAATGGCATGGATAGAACCTCTACATCACGGTGGACCCCACATATTCCCTGCCTGTGCCGATTTCTGTCCAGCGGGGGCAATGCGCAATCCGCTTCAAATCGAGTAGGTCTCTAATTCTACTCGCGCGAGTATCTTCCACATATCTCCTTTCTCCCGTCCAAAACCCTCAACTTACTTTAGTTTGCTACTATACGGCGTACGTATTGTTACAGAATACCTCGACACTATAGCCGTTGAATCCATTGATCCAAACCGTTCATATGTCGGGTCGTGCAGCTTATTATGGCTATCTGTAAAATCTTCCGTATTAAAACATATTCTACGTAGACGTTTATTTTCATCAAGAAATATTTAGATATTAACAAGGTTGAAATATAAAATACAATATGTTTTTAAATATAATCAAATCTAAGTTTGGACCCATCATATTAACGGTTTGGATCATTGAACGATAACCATCAAGTAACGGAAATGGTCACGATGCATCCTGTAACAATATACGTCGAGATGTATTGTAGCAAATCTCGCTTTTCCGTTTCCCCACTGCAAGTGGAGAATTTCTCAGCAAACGCCTCTCTCTCTTTCACCTCCTTCTTTTAATCGCTCTAGCACGAATTTCGGCGCAAAAAGACAGAGATCGGACGGCAAGAAAGCTGGAAAGAAGAAAATCCGCTTTTCTTTTCCATCGTCCGATCAATCTCTCTGCTTTTCTCCCTTTTATCTCTCTGTCTATCTCCCCATTTTTCTCAATTCCACCCGAAAAAGGAAAAAAGAAAATCCCATTTTCTATTCGTCTCTTTCATAAAAATTCTCCTGAATTCCTCTTCCAAAACCCTAGTTTCGTTCTCGATTCCAATCTGGGTCGTGTTTTGACTTATCGTGGAATTTGATTTTCTTTTGCTGTAATTTTTCTTTCTATTGTATGTGAATTTCTAATCTCGTTTCAATTACGATTGTGAAATCTGTGAAATATCTTGCTTTTCTCGGTGGAAAGTGTGTGTATGATTCTCTGTCAGATGCCCTTTCTCCTATCTTTCTTTCGATCGCATTCGAATTTCACCCCCCGATACTTGATTTCTGGTATGATCCTCAAATCTGATGCTTTTTTCATACACCGCCTGAGAATTTCGCTTCAAAACCCAATCTTTCCTACTCAGTCTCTGCCTCTGATTCTCCATCTGAAACCTTTTTCCCGTCACTGTATCAGTAATCTCTGAAATTCACTTCAAAAACCCCTCCCTCCTGCTCGGCTTCTGGCATCGCAGGAGAATTTCACTCCAGAATTCGACTTTTCTCGATTGATCTCTGCCCATGACCTTTGCGGTTCTGAATTGATATTTGGCGTTTGTATTTTCATCTGTTGCTGTTTCGAGAATTTCCATTTTCTTCGAGCAAAGGATTATAAGGTATTCCATAATGGCAGATCGGGAGAGGTCTTTTTCCATAGAAGAATTGCCTTCACACTTGATTCTCGAGATCCTGACTTCAGGCCGTCTGAGTGCGGCCAATCTTGCCTGTTTGGAGAAGACGTCTCGGATTTTCGGTGGGAGCCATGGGCTGTACCCTCACAAGTTCCGGTCGATGGCAGAATTTGCTGCATTCCATCTCTGTGGGGCCCATTCGATATTTGGGTCACTGCCGATGAATGCTCGGATGGAGCTCCTGGACCGCTGCAGCGGGAATTGGAAGCGAGTGTTGAGGTTCTTGCAGTCCGTAGAACAATCATCCGGCATGGTCGAGACATCAGCAGGCAATGTACTACTTCTTTGATATTGCAGTTCATTAAGAGACTATTTGCTACTTCTTCATGTGGGAGTCACAGGAGCTTTTCTGTAGAGAAATACTTTGATACTCTGGCAGAGTGTGATGGATGATACACAGGTGTTGGATATAACTGAGAAATTGCATGCTTGGCATACAATTATTTAAACTAACTTTTCAAATTATGGGCACAGGTTTAGATGCATCAGGAATAAAGTCTTACTATCATCTGGTAATCTAACATTAGATTTGCTGAACATTTATTGGATGGTTAAAATTGAAAAATATCCAATTGTCTTACTTCAACCAACAAGTGTCCACGAATTAGAGTTAGGATGGTTCAACCAATCCAATCTTTAGACTGTAACTTAATGACAGTGTCTTCCACAATTTAGTCGGTTTATCTGAGCTAATATATGCCACGTGTACTATTTATTTGTGCATTCGTATCAAACGTCATGCAGCCAGAGTATCAAATAACTCCTTGTTTTTATTTGCCACGGTTATCAACTCATTTTTCTATGCTTGTTTGACATATCAGGTTCTTTAAAATCCAAAATCCTCTAAGTTCGTTATACTTGTCAACTTTGTGTAAATGGAATTTGTCATAGTTCTCACATGCATCATTTTATTATTTTAAGTTACAATTTAATGATGAAACCAAAGCCAAACGCTAAACACATTGTCAACGGCGAATTCACAAAAGGGAAAAAGCAGTAAAAGTATTTATTTAACAACTTTTCACATGTTTTAGTATTCAGATGAATGGTATGTTGATCATCTTTAGTTCTTTATGTAAATTTCATATCGATGTTAGAATTGGAGCTATAATCCAGTATAATTCCTTGTACTTTATTATGCTTCCAATTTACATACAGGACCCAGTGGGCCCACTGATGATCACCCAAGACCATTTGATTGGACAAAACCCAATGCAGATTGCACTTGAAATAAAAATAGAAACCTTGTTGGATAATCACATCCATACACTTAAGGGCATATAAAATGGATGTAACAGTAAAAATGGCCTCACTGTCGATGTAGAGCGGGTCACAAACACTTTCATGTCCAAGATGGATCAGAGAAGGCCCGATCGGAGGCAGAAGTCATCAAGACTGTCAGAACCTTAAAACAGGCATATCTCGCAAACCGGAATGAGTTACTCGACTTACCATATATGATTTTCGGGTAGGATGAGCTACTTTAACCAACCAACCCGGATATGCTGGGTTGCCCACGCCAAATTTGCGAGATTCCATCATATCGACGGTTGGTCGAATTCCATGTTTAATTCCGTTTTTACTATAATCATTGGGCTTTAGGAGTTGTGTCCAACATGAAAAGTGTTTATAAAAATTAGGAGAACAACATGGTTAAGCCACATAGGACACTTACTATAAATATTAAATTTACTATGTATAGTAAGTTGCGAATTTTAGGGAGTTTTAGTTATAGTTTAATTCCTAAACTTATTCCAAGTCTTGGTATCACTATTTAAAGGGTTGTAGACTCATTTTTTCATCTATCAATAATCAACAAATTTATTTCAAATATTTTAGAATTATTTCTATTTCTTTTCCTCGTGGATTAGAGAAGTCTCTGTGAGGAGTTCAGAGAAGCTCCATGGATTCGGAGTAGTTATCCTTGAGGAAGACGGTGATCAACCTCATCACGTTCATCCTTGCGTCAATTTTGTAGACCCTTATTTTAATGGCTGTGATCAGCTGATCAGGGTCATACCAGGGCTGTGTACAATTCATGATGGACTCTTATTGAGTGCTCCACCATGATCATAGTTGGGCCCAGATGGGCCCCACATGTAAATTCACTACAATCACTAAACTAAGGTATGCTGGATTACAGCTTGTCAGAATTGTACATGAATGGGCATTGTTAGATCTCTCATGTAAACAGGGAAATGTAAGATATCATATCAACAGGGACTAGATTTTTCCCTTTCTTATTGGCATAAACGGGGAAAAAGGTTTCCTGTTGTCTGAAGAGACAGTTACCAATTTTCTCATTTTCATTGAATTTTCTCTCCTCTATCCATCGAGGTACTGTAAAGTATCTTTTTCATCTTCCTGGAAAATAAAAAAATTAAAAAAAAAATCAGCACAACTATCTCGTCCAAGGCTATTCACTTGAACTTTTTATTACTGGAGATGGTTTTAGTAGGCTTTCTCCGGATTTTTTCCTTCTTGAATTTGAAGATGTGATCATCTCATCTCCTTGGATTTTATGTAGAATTTGTGTATTCTCTTTGCTCGCGATAAGCTGAATGTAGGGATTGTTTATGACAGCAGATGCAGATAACTACTGGAAAATATCACACACTTCTGATCAATGACAACTCCTTGTACTCTTGCGGTTCCAGTTTATGTGGAGTTCTTGGCCATGGTCCGGTTACAACTCAACGTGAAGCACTTACCCGGGTCAATTTTCCATCCAAATCACGTGTCATCCATGTGTCAGCATCCCACAACCATGCAGCTTTTGTCATGCAGTCAGGAGAGGTTTGTAGTGCTTGAAACTCATGAGTCCTGGGAAGTGTTTGTATCTGTTGAATATTACAGTTCTCTTCTTCTCATCCAGGTGTTTACTTGCGGTGATAATTCATCATTTTGTTGTGGTCATGGTGAAGTGAGGCGTGCTATTTTCAAGCCTACTCGTGTTGAAGCACTGAAGGGAGTCCCTTGCAAGCAGGTAAGGCATATGTTACCGTTGTCACTTCGCTGGGTCCTGATGTATCATGGTATGCTTGAACTACACTAAGTTAGAGTCTATGCTTGAGGTAAACTGGAAATGCAGTATATGCACTTGTAAGATGATTGATAATTGACTAAGTCAGTCTCCAAAATAAAAACTGGCATTAAATATAATTATTTATTGATATTTGTTTAAGTTGGTGTGTTACGACTCATGAGGAGGCAGCTTGCATATCTTGTCATGCCGTGGTTATCAGGTCTTTACCAATTTGTGTCTCATGGTAAAAATGATGAGTATCTGGCATCTAAGAGTTCTACTACGTTTCTCACTAACATAAGATAAAAGAACTGCAAAATACTCGTAAACAAGAACTCCACCATTCAAAGATTTGATACACTAAATCACCTATGTAGTATTTTTATCAAGACATAGGATGAAGGTGTGTAGGAGATATATGAGGCAGCAGTGACATTTACCGATGGCGTGGAGAGATCTACATGAACTAACTGCAGAAAGAGACGAGTGAATCAATTAAAGTAACTTTTCACTAGATGACATGACATCCATCTGAACAGCTTTTGTTTAGTTCAAGATTGACACCTTCGCTGTTCTCTCAACAAGTTAAAGAGTATTTGTTCCATCATCTTTGTAATAGGTGGCAGCGAATAGTTGGTATATGAACTTTGTAGAATGTTCATGTAGCATGGGACGAATGAAGGTGAAGAAATTTCCTAGTTCTCTTAACTGTGATGGAACATCCTTATTATGAAGCTTCAGACAAGTGTTCACATTGTGCCCTGCTCTCTTGCCAGTGGAAAAGGTAGCAAATGGCAGTATTTGAGGCACCCTTAGCAAGGGTTATGAAGTTTCTTCTTGAAGAGGAGTTTGAAGTGACAAGGTCGATTGTTTCTCTTCCGTCTGATCTTCTGGAAATTTTTATCTTTTAGAGGTGCCATTAACAGTAATTTGACCTTTTATTTTCCCAAATACACTCTTAATGGACTGAAATAGAATATGTCGTCTTCATTTTTGTTTAGGGATTCAGCCTTGAGTTTTTGTTTTGGTGGGGCTGGGTTTCCTGGGGTGGTTTTGTATTTTCCTTATTTCTTTTGTTTCCCTTTTTTATTTATTTTTTATTTTTTATAGTATGTCTTTGTTTTTCTTTCTTTCTTTTTTGGCCTTTGGCCCTAATAAATTTGCATTATCCTTAAAAATAAGAACTAATGTTGTCTAGAATCGATGAATGGTGTGAAGCAATGCCGTTTTCTTTTGTAACTCTTGCATTACAGAGAAGATTCATTTTTTTTTAGCAAATAAATTTCTGATTTTTTCCCCAAATGTTTGAAAGATGTTGCTTTGAATCAACAAATGCTTTTTATTAGAGATATCAACAAAAGCTCTGTGAATATCATTTCTTTATCTTTGACTTGATTTCTTCTCTTTTGTCAGGTTGCAACTGGGCTTAATTTTACCGTGATCCTCACGAGGCAGGGGCATGTGTATACATGTGGGACCAATGCACATGGACAGCTTGGCCATGGGGACACTCTAGACAGGCCTACTCCTAAAATTGTTGAACCATTTGATGTTCTTGGCTGTGTAGTTCAGATTGCTGCGGGTGCAAGTTACACCTTAGCTGTCACCGTTGATGGAACAGTTCATTCTTTCGGTTCTGGCTCCAACTTCTGTCTTGGCCATGGAGACCAACATAATGAGTTCCAACCGCGTGCCATCCAGTCATTTAAGAGGAAGAACATTCATGTAGTTCGTGTCTCTGCTGGGGATGAGCATGCAGTAGCACTCGATTCCAGTGGATATGTAAGTCTCCTTGGACATTCTGTTAAACTGATTACCTTTCAACACATTATCTTAGGATAATGTTAAAAAAATACACGCACAAGTATTTAAATACGTATGCGCCTAAAATAGTAAAATTTAAAGAGAAAAAAAATCCCGAAAAGCTATCACTCTGTGTATTATGTATTTGCATCTAAGACCTAGGGCCATGCCCAGTCATGTTGCAGTTCTCCATGACTAGAAAAACCAAAATCATTGTTATGCAGTTGTAAGCTTTTCTAATGGTAATGCTTTGTGTTAAAATGTTGTTTTGTAGGTGTATACATGGGGCAAAGGCTATTGTGGTGCATTGGGCCATGGAGATGAGAATGACAAGACTATTCCGGGATTACTAACAAGTCTTAAGGGCCACCTTGCTGTGCAGGTATGTTATAATTGGATTTTTTTTTTTCCCCTGAACCATTTGGCAAGAGAGTGTAGAGATTGAGAAGGATGTTGCCCATAGAATTCGAGTTGAGTGGAAGAAATAGAGAAGTGCCTCTGGAGTTTGATGTGATTGTTGACTGAAAGGGAAAATTTATAGGATGGCTATAAGACTAGTCATGCTTTATGGAACTAAATGTTGGATAGTTAAGTAACAAGATGTTCATAGGATGAGTGTAGCTGAAGTTAGGATGTTGAAATGGATGAGTGGAAAAACAAGGAAGAATAGAATTAGAAATGAATACATTCAAGGGAATTTAGGAGTCACACCAATAGGTAACAAGATGAGGGAAAGTAGACTTAGATGGTTTAGGCATGTGTAACAGAGATCAAGAGCTTGACTCGTTAGAAGGCGTGAGTTGGTACAAGTTGAAGGCCCAAAAGGACATGAGTGGAGGTAGTAAGAAAAGAGTCAATGACCTATGGTGTAGTGTAACTGAAGTTATGACCCGTGATAGAGTGGAATGCCGGAAAATGATTCATGTAGCTGACCCCAATTAATTGGGATAAGGCTTAAATGATGATGATGATGATGATTTGGCAAGAAAGGAGAACTTAGTAAGAAGTTATTTATTTAAATCTTTATCTGAGTAGAAAGTACAACGAAAATCCAATCTTCTTAAATGATGAAAATGGTTATGCTGGTCATTTCTTTTTCATTGGTAACATAGATATATATATATTTATAGGTAATCTAGGCTTGAGCCTGAGGCCTGAGTGTTGAAATGAAGCTTACATAGGCTATCTCAAGGCTGTAGGGTAGCTATAAATTATTAGTGCTAGTCAAAATTGAAGTAAACTTGAATTGCAAACTTAGACTTGAGGAGAATTCAGGTTTGAAAAGCTCACGCTCTACTAGTGTTCGTAGTATCGGTATTGCCGGTGTTTGAAATATCGGTATCACGCAATGTATCGCACCCTTGGAATACAGATACGTATCGGTTATTGCACGGGATATATTGTTTGTACCGCATAATTTATCCCACTTTTTGGGAAACATAGGGAAACATTGGGAAAATGGTTGAATTTTTCAATGAAACTTCATGGATGGTTAAAAAAGACTTTAATACACACTTTTAAATCATAACATCTCAAAAAAAAAAAGTACAGACAATAGGTTTCCTTTGTGTAGGGTCATAAGCCATGCGCTGTCTGATTGAACTAAGTTAACTATATTCAAATATAATGCATAACATTTATAAATGTATCAAAATATGTATGAAAACACAACTAAGTGGACCCCACCACAAAAAACAGTGGGGACAGTGACACCCACCATTGAAACCTTCTTGCTTCGAAACCAACATGTGCGTGGGACCCTCAGTGTGGCCCTTGCCATTATGTATGTGTTGTATCCACACCGTCCATCCATTTGGAGAGATCATTTTAGGTCGTGAGCCAAAGAAGGCCTACCATAGATAACAATGGATGCAATGACACCCACCGTTGAAACTTGAAACCACTTTTATGGGGTCCACCAAGTTCGTACAAATATTTGCAAGGTAAAACACATTTATCAGCTTGATCGAAAACTTTTGTGGCCCTCACAAAGTTTTTAATGGTAGGAGTTCAATCCCCATTGTTTTGTGTGGTGGGGTCCACTTGAGCTTTGGATTTGACCCATTGTTTAGTGCAGCAAGTGGCACCGAATCCACTTTCCCTTAACTTAAGGGCGTGGATTAGGTGTTATGCGGGTAACTGCATAGCCGGTGTTACTTTTATTGTAGGGCCCACCTTTGATGATATGTTATATATCCACTACGTCCATTTATTTTTACAGATCCTTTTAGAACGTTTTCCCAACCATTAAGTACATCCAAATCTTAGGTGGACCACACCACATGAAACAATGATTATTGAACGTTCACCATTAAAAATATATCAAGGCCTACTTTAAGTAGATCCTTAATGTTTATTTGTCATCCAAATCGTTGATAAGGTCAATCAAAACTGAATGAAGGAAATATACAAAGATTTGTGTGAACCAAAACTTTTGTGGCCTATAAAATACTTTTAATGGTCATTCACCAGTTTTTTTGATGTGGTCCACGTGAGATCTTGATCTGTTTAATTTTTCGTATAACGTCCTTAAATTATATGAAAAGATGGATGGACAGCCTGGATAAAAAATATACATCAATGTGGACCCCACAGAGCCCATTACAAACTGTCTGTCTGTCTCTGCGCATCCATTAAAAAAGGTACCAGAATTGCATCTTACCACAACCCGTCTCCAGCTGAGAACGGGCAGAAACTTTGATTGGCCACCGTGATGTATGGGTCTTATCCACATCGTACATCCATTTTTTCGTATCATTTTAGGGTATAAGCCCAAAATTGAGGAAGATCCAAGGCCCAAGTGGACCACACCACAGGAAGCAGCGGTGATAATGATTCTCATTGTTGAAACTTTTTTAGGGCCCATCGTTATGTTTATTTTCCTTCCAACCTATTCATAAAGTTACATAGACTTGGATGAAGAGAAAACACAAATATCAGCTCCATCCGAAACTTCTATGGCCCCCAAGAAGTTTTCAACTGTAAGAGTTTAATCCCCATTGTGTAGTCCACTTGAGCCTTGGATCTGCCTATTTTTGGGTTTATACCCTAAAATGATATGAAAATATGGATGGACGGTGTGGATAAGACCCATATATCACGTGGCCACTCATGAAAGCGGATTAGCTGGTGTACCACAAACCAGCTATATAGCTGCTGTGGGTACGTGTCGTGCGAAGACGAGCGCTGACACTCCTCGAGCTTCAAATTGTATGACCAGTTCAAAGGAGATCAAAATTACATGGGCCCACAATGATTTATTTATTATATACGCACCATTAATCCATTTGGCAAGATCATTTTAGAGGATGAGCCAAAAAATGAATCATATCCAAAGCTCAAATGGACCACAAAACATATAGCAGATGTGAGAATGATTTTCACCATTAAAACATTTGGAGGGCCCACCATAACGTTTATTTTCCATCCAATATGTTCATAAGGTCACAAAGACCTGGATTAAGAGGGAAAACAAATATCATATTGATCCAAAACTTCTATGACCCCCAAAAGGTTTTCAATGGTAGACATTCAATCTCCCACTGCTTTTTTCAGTGTGGTCCACTTGTTCTTTATATTTGTCTTATTTTTCGGCTCAAGACTTACGACGAGCTCGCCAAATAGATGGACGGTTTGGATACAACGTATACCTCATAATGGGACCCACAGAACTTGCTGACTCCAATACAACAACTATATAGCTGGTGTGTGGTAAACTAGCTAATCCGCTTCTGCCACTCAAAGCTGCTACTCGTTTCCAGCTTCCGAAGAAGATGGCGTCCTCAAAAAAGGCTTTCGAAGCCATTCTCGCAACAGGGATAGGGTTCCAGTCATCCCGGAACCCTGAAATTCCAAAACTTTTCTAAAAAATCTCCCAAATCCCTACGAGCTTTGGCAGACCTCTCGATCGAGTGGCCCCACGGTTCTAATCACGCAATCTTCTTTCATAGGTACCGAAATCCCCTCTTATGAAAGATTTTCCCTCTTTCTTCTCCCCCCCCCCTCGATTTTTCGGTAAATCTGCGGATACAACACGATAGTATCGCCAATATCGGCGATTTCGCAAAAAAATCGTGCGATATATATCACACTATAAAAAGAATTTTTTTTTTTTTTTTTTTTTTAAATAAAAAAATTCGAGGGTATCTGATGGGTTTCATCTCGCTGGGCAGCGATAATGATAATATCGGCCGATAGTATCGATATTAGGAACACTGGGTATCGCTACAAGTTTCGCTAGCCAGGGATACGGAAACAATATCGATATCACTGATAACCGGTAATGTGGGAAAACATGGAAAAATGTTAGAAGTGAAACTTCAAGAGATGCTAAAATACACATATTGCATATTTAGAAGTAAAAAAATTGCAAAAAGAATGTATACACAATAAGTTTCCATTTAATGGGGGCTTAAAAGCATGTGTTGTCTCTTCAGGGAAGGACATCCATATGTTGGGTAAAATCTGGAAGTTCAAAGTGCCTCCAAAGATTTCAGCCTTCGGTTGGTTAGTAGGGAAGTAGAAAGTCTTATTTGTGGAGAACTTAAGGAAGAGGGGCATGTTCATTACCAATATTTGTCTCTGCTGCATGGCTGATGAGGAATCGGTTGATCATCTATTCGTTCACTTCCCGTTCATAGGTCAAGTTTGTTCAGCCCTTCTCAGCTCCTTCAACATTGCGTGGTGCATCCCCTCCTCCACCGACGGCCTGATCAAAGCTTGGCTAGGTCCAAATTTGGGAAAGCAGAAATCGACATCTTGGAGAATGGGTCTGTTGGCAGTTTGGTGGTCGGTTTGGGAAGAAAGAAATGGGAGATGCTTTCTAGGAATTTCTAAATCCCCGGATTCTACTATCCTGAGAGTTCAACATTTCTTAGCAGACCGAGGCCTAGTTCATCCCTTTTCTTAATGTGTTTTTGTTGTGTTTTTTTGTTTAGCTTTGGAGGTCGTTTTCTCCTGCTATCTCAGCGGGAGATTCCCTCTTTTCTCTTGTACTTTCAATCTGTTTTCTAATATATCTTCGTCACCTTTAAAAAAAAAGAGCATGTGTTGTCTTAAGAAGCTGTTTAACCATCCCATTGATCCCATCTAACCATCCAAGCATCCATCCAACCTTACATCCAAACATCTATCAATATTGCAGAATATCAACAACTCACAATATTTTGCCAAGAAATCATCAACAACTGGAAAGAAAACGAAAGATTGTGGCCTTGATATCGAGCATGTTGCGATAATGATAATATTGAGATATTATCAATATTAGCAATGATTAATTGAAAATTGCATACAATGTGCTCATTAAAAAAATCGAAATAGAATGTTTTTTTAATAAACAAATTTTCTGTGATATCTCTACATTGGTTATATTATTGAAATATCGCCAATACACTTGTGATACAAGCGTCATTACATAGTCGAAAGTATTGGCGATACATTGGAAATACAAGCAACACCTGGAATTTACACAATTGAAAATATTGGCGATATCAATACTTTGGCGATACTTGGCGATGCATTGCTGATGTCTGGAATTTCTAATACTACTGGTGTTATCGGTATAGCTACCAGTGTCATCGGTATTTTCAAGCTAGAGATAACGATAATATTAGAGATATTTCGATAATGTCAGAGATAATTCAAACAATGCGCTCTACCAAGAAAAGGGACAGAGTTATCTCTTTAAACTTATTATTATTATTATTATTATTATTATTATTATTTATGAATGAGATTCATTTTATTAGCACCTAACTATGGTTTTGAATATCGGTATCATATCAGCCGATATGGCCGTGTCAGCCTGATATGATATGCAATACAGGGTTGAAAAGGCCCACCCTAGAAAAGAAGAAATCGGATTGCCTACTGAGTTACTCAGCACACTCTTATCGTACTGAGTAAACTCAGTTGGACCCACCTTGAATGTATATGGTCTATCCACACCGTCCATCCGTTTTTCCATATAATTTTAGGGGTTGAGCCCAAAATTGAAGCATATCCAAAAATCAAGTGGATCATACCACTGAACAGTGGGGATAATGATTTCCACCATTGAAACCTTTCTAGGCCCCACATTGATGTTTATTTGTCATCCAACATGTTTATAAGATCATACAGACATGGATGAAGGGAAAAAACAAATATAAGCTTGATCCAAAACTTCTGAGGCTCCCAAGAAGTTTTCAACAGTAGACATTCAATTCAACTGTTTCCTGTGGTGTGGTCCATTTAAACATTGAATATGACTCATTTTTGGGCTCAAGCACTAAAATTATCTGTTAAAATAGATGGACGGAGCGGATAAAATAAGTCATGGTGGACCTCGCAGAGTTTACTCAGTATGCTAAGCGTAGTGAGTTACTCACTACGCAATCTGCTTCCAGAAAAGAAGGGCTGTATTGGCTGGTAGAGGGCATATCGGCACTAATATGGGGCCAATACAGGCCACTTTGATAAAGGCTCAAGTTTGAATTTTTGTTCTTCCAAATTTTCTTTCATTCTCATTCTCCCTTTTCTTTTTCTTTTTACATTTCAACCATGGAGGAAGCCTAGGAAACAATTTTAGATTAGATCCAGGCTTATTTTGGGGATCAAAACAAAAGATTTGAGCAAGATTCAATGAATCAAAATGGAATGGACACTGGAAAAATTGGAAAGAAGGGTGACCATCCACTTCTTTTTGTTTTATTTCAATGTAATGGGTACTAATTTACCAAATCATGCTTGATTTGTGTTCAATTATGGTTCATTTGGTTGACTTTCAATTTCAACCTCCTCCATATTCAGCACTGTGACATTGCTTTTGACTACGTTGATTTTGATGCCTGAAACTATTTCAAAACATCCAAGTTTGACTTTCATATACTGCAAATCTTACAACGAGTCATAACTGAAGAATCCTGTGTCATCTGCATCTTAGAGTGAGATCTCAGTACCAAATTATTACCCACGGCCAAACTTTGGTCATACCAACCTCTAGCGTCCGATCCATCATCTTATTCAGTACCTTCGCCACAATTGTGATTAAAAAAGGGGATAATGGATCCCCTGTCAGATACCCCAGTGACCTCTGTAATATCCTTTGTGGGAACCATTAATTAGAACCGAAAACATCATGGACGAAATGCAGATTTGGATCCATCTCCTCCATTTACACCCAAAACCCACTGCTCCATCATATAAGCAAGAAAATTCCAGTTCAAACAATTGTACGACTTCTTCGTGCCAACTTTCAACAAACAACCTCTGATTCCTTTCCTGTGGCATTCATCTACCACCTCCTTCACAATGAATGGGCCATCCATGATGCTCCTTCCAGCAACAAAATCACTTGGGTTTGGACATATGTCCTCTTCCATCGCCCTCCAAGTCTCCACGCGAGCACCTTTGCCAAAATTTTGTAGACGCTACCCACCAAACTAATTGGTCTGTTTTATCCTCTGCCGACTCCCTTGCGACCAGAACTGAAAAAAAAAAAGAAAAAAAAAAAGAAAAAGAAAGGATGCATTCATGTCCTTACAGAATCGAGCAGAATTACAAAATTCAATTAATACAATAGCCTGATCCTCTTAAATAAAATTCCAACATTGAAAAAATGCTTATGGGAAGCAATCTAAGCCTGGAGCCCCATCACACCATAGCTCGAAGACAACTTCCTTGCTTTCATCACACAAGTATTCTTCTTCGATTGATCTCACTACCTCCTCTGGCAAAGAATGAAAATCTAGCCCAGCCAGCCTCAGCTGCTCTGAGAACTCTTCCACCGCCATCCTCTGAAAATTACCAACAGTGTGATTACATGCAGCATCATGTTCTGAGAGAGATAACTCTTCCAAACACTATCTTTGCTCTATACGTGCAACTTAGCTTTGAAGAGCTTAAGTTTCCGGTAAAATCTAAAGCCAGCCCACCTTCCACCTTACTGTGAAAATAAGACATGTTTTTGTTCCCTTATCTAACCTGCCTCGCCCTTGATTTGTCTGCTAGTGATCTATTCCTTCCTCAGAATATCTAAAGAAGCTTTGAGCTCCTCCAATACTGTTTTTTTGGCTTTGGATGATTGACCTTCTTCTCGCCTCTGCCCTCCTCTGCTATCTTGGAGAAGATCTTCTCTTTTGCTTCATTCAAGTTGCCAAACACTTCTCTGTTTCATACTTTCAACTTAGCTTTGTTGAGCCTAACCTTCTGGAAAATTCTAAAGCTGGCCTGCCTTCCACCTTAAGGGAGTACTACGGATTCTTAGTGAACTGCAAGAATGCCGTGTGCTCGAACCAAAGTATCTTGAACCTGATAGATTTCAGGTCCCATGACTCAAGCTTAAAGGGAAGGCCTATTTGCTTGTGATCGGAAAGGGGTTTTGGCCGGCTCTGACCGAGTTCCTCTGGAAATGCTTCTTCCCATCCGGCATTGATGAGAAATTGTTCTAATCCACTTACCTCTGGATCTTCCTGATAATTAGACCACATGAAATTTGCCCCTTGAAGCAGGAGATTAATCAATCAATTCCCATATGTCGACAAACTTCGTTAATCTCTCATACCAGCTGTAACGTGGCCTCCTCCTCCTCATGACTGAATCTAATGATGTTGAAATTGCTCCCTAAAGATAAGGAACTGCCCATTGCCTTGGAATTGGAGTTGATTCATCCAAGAAATTCTGATGCATGGCACAACAATTTGAGCAAGGTATTCTATAATGGCCATAGTGGCCATAACGGCCACTGTTGTTACCATTACATCACGTCCTTTTTAAAAAACTGTTTTGGACCCGTTACGGATTATGGGCCATTTTTTTTTTTTGTATTGGCCGTTTTGGCCCCGTAATGCATAATGGTTACAATCGTTACCGTTACGTAACAGCTATTATGTAACTGTATTGGCATGCTATGAATTTCAGGTCATATAGACCAATGCCAAGCCTACAGAAGACTCTTTGATAACAATTCGAATAGGACCATGAGAATTCTCTTCTGTGTGAATCTATCGCCACCAGCTCTGAGGTTTTCCAATTCACCAAAATTCCACCCAATCTTCCTATCTAGTTAATGCAGGACCAATCAAACTGAGAAAGTCCCATCAGCTTTCTGATCTCGGTAGACCTTGCATCCTGTCCTCTCTTTCGTGCAACATCAGGATGTCAAGATTTTGCTTTGGGCAAGATTTATATATTTATTTTATCACGAGCCTCTTGGACTCACTCTCCATACCTCTATCATTCCACAAGATCATCATCATCGGTCGATGGCTACGATTTCTCAGTTTGGCCCCCTTGCTTCCTTCCATGTTATCATAGTTCTGTGGAGATCTTATTTTGAAGGTTCTGGAAACCTGTTTTGTCTTGTGAAAACCATCTTCCCATTACTGCCTTTCACTGAGACTTGAAATCCAGTTTGTACTGGGTTTTTGAACTCTAGAGCCATTACCCTATTAGTTATCTGCAATTGATAGTGAATCTTACCAATTGGCCTGTCATCTGAACTCGTGATATTGTAGGGGTAATGTTTAACCATAGTTAACAAAGCGCTATAAAGGCCAAAAAAAAAGTACGGGAGAAGCTTGGGTTTAATTCTGTCAAGCTTAGTGAAAAAATGGGGGTGCAGTAGAAAAAGGGAAAAAAATAAATAAAAAATAAAAAATTCAAGATTAAGGTTTTGGCTTAAATGTGTGTATTCATACAAAATGTTGGCCACACCAATTGAGCCCATGACATGGGTGGTCTAAGTTATCATTAATGTCCATGTGTATTGGAGAGACTTTGCATAGACACCATAACTCAGAGATGGAGGTGAACTATGACCACAATCCACCCTTGAGTAGATTCAATTAGAACTCCCATTTAAGGTAGGCCAGTGATAGTCTGACACCAAATTTCGATGTAGGCTCTCATCCATGGGAAGCATGATATGCAAGTATGGCAACACAGATTGTCCAGGTCATGGCCCCTTATGGATGGAGCATCAACCAGAGCTTATATGAATAAACCATATTAGCCATTTGATTTTGCTTCATGAATTTAAACCACATCTTCATGGTACTGATGTCCCACACAAGTGGCATGTTGGAGTGAATGTTGGTACAGTACCACGAATTTGGAACATTGGCCATAGGTGATCAGTTCTCTGCAAATCCGCTAAATTGTTTGGGCTGTTTTTGTGGATTCAACCCTGACAATAATGTGAGTTGGGCTGCAATAAGACTGCAACTGTTGATTGCATTGCAACTATGGGCGCAAAAAGTGATCACAACTGTTGACAGACCACTGGATGGATGAGAGGGTCTGATCTGTCAATTATGTAGGCTGTGGGCTCTAGGCTCAACCTCACCCCATTTTGATGATCGGATGTGGCCAGCCCCCTTTTGAAGATCATCTAACCTGAGAATCATGTAATCCAACTCATCAGGTTGGCCACACCCGTATGTTGTGTCAGATCTTCATCAGTACATTGATTTCAATGGTGTGCCCCACTTGATAGTGGATCGACCTGATTTTCACAAAAGGTGATCTTGACTATGGAGCCCTCCTTATGCTTGCCTTGGGAGCCCTACAGCATACTATGGTTGTATCTTATACTTTCTTTTTGAGTTGTAATTTTATGATGGTTTAAGTATTGGTGACTTGGATTGACTATTTGTTCTTGAGTCGATATATACATAGAGGAATGCTCACCTACACACCAGTTCTCATGAATACTCATCTCCCATGATATGAGTGCAAAATCTGAACCGTCCATGTGATGCAACACCCCATCAAACGCCTAGGGTACCCTGATCCAAAACATTGTTGGGCCATGGAAAAACGATTGATTTGCCTCTCTCTTTTTCCATGTCCCACCAAAGTTTTGAATCGGGTTAAAAGTTTGGCCCTAAGGCTTTCATGGGGTGGTGCATCACGTGGATGGTTCAGGTTTTGGGCTCATATCACGGGAGATGAGTTCTCAAAAAGTTCTCACAAGTTCTTGTGAGAACTGGAACTCGTGAGAATTGGTGTGCAGGTGAGCATTCCTCTATGTATATATGAGTCCTGCTCACCTGCACACCTTAGGTGAGCACTTGTGTGCACCTTTGCACACTTGTCATGGGCACAAAATCCGAACGGTCCATGTGATGTGGCACCCCATGAAACCCCCAAGGCACAACTTTCAGCCGATCCAAAACTTTGGTGGGCCATAGCAAAGAGAGAGCAAATCAAGGGAGGTAATTGTTTCCTTTTGTCATGGCCCACCAGAGTCTTGGATTAGGCTGAAACTTGGGACCTAGGGGTTGCATGGGTTGCCGCATCACATGGACCGTTCAGATTTTGGGCTCATATCATATATCAAAAAGTGCTCACTGGTTCTCGTGAGAACTGGTTCACAAGCGAGCATTTCACTATATATATATATATATATTTGAAATAGAAAAATGCAACGTAGGCTAGTTGGGTTCCAGTCCTTGCCTCAGTGGTAGACTCTGAGGAGTTTTGACGCGAGGTCTTGGGTTCGAAACCCGTAGGTGGTGAAATCCCACTGCGGCGTGCGTGGGTGTGTGTAAAAAAAAAAAACGTAGGCTAGTTGTAAGCTAAAATCTAGTTGATGCGTGACCTAAAAATGCAATAAATAAATTTGTTGTGCCGAATGGTCCTTGATACAATAATATTTTTTTATTTAAATATAAAATTTTGGTAATAATAAAAAATACTTTTAGTAATTTTTTTAAGATTAATAAAGTTAGGCATGTGTGATGTTTTTTCTTTCAAAAAGACAAATTAATAAATTTGTGGGATCAAACTAGGAAACCCCTTGATTGCTTTTTGGAATGTTTAAGGAAGAAAACACCTTGAAAATAGCTTTAATCATTTAAAAGGAATATATCAACTTTCGTTTTTCACATATTTTTGCTACTTCTTATTCAACTTATATTTAAAAACAACATAAATTCATGATTACAACATGAAGAACATATATCTATATCTGGACAACAATCTCTAACAAAAGAAGAAAAGGAGGAATAATGAATATTTACCTTGGTTCTGGAAGTTTTTCAAAAAACCATAAATTTCTTGGAAACCACCTTTGATATGGAAATATGTTGGACATTTCTTTGATTTGATGACAAAAACTCCTTAACAGTTTCTAGACACTTTAATATTTATATACCGTTGAGTTGCACAGGACTGACTCCCTATGTCAAGCGAACTCAGACAAGTCAGGCCGAGACATCAAGGGATTGATCAAATCATGGTGTCGACTTGAGCCGAGTCCTGAAACCATGATCTACTGAATACTGATAAGGAAACCTGAAACCTGTATATCTTTCAATCGAGAAGATCTTTTAAAAAATACCAGTTGATATGGTTTATGTTTTATGTTCACAAAAATTTCCCCCTTTTCTTGACATCGGTTTGATTCCGGTTACCGTGATAATGTACAGGTCTGTGCAAGGAAGAGGAAGACCTTTGTCCTCATGGACAATGGCTCCACTTTTGGCTTCGGGTGGATGGGGTTTGGGAGCTTGGGCTTTTCTGATCGAGGCGCCTCTGACAAAGTCACCAAGCCACGGATTCTTGATAGCCTGAGGGCCCACCATATTTCTCAAATAAGCACAGGTCTGTACCACACTGTGGCAGTCACGAACAGGGGGCTGATCTTCGGGTTTGGAGACAATGAACGGGGGCAGCTTGGGCATGGCTCATTGAGAGGGTGCCTGCAGCCAACTGAAATTGTGGTGCAGACGACATCAGAAGAGACGGATATTTCTGATGAAAGTGGGTAATCTACAATACCTTTGACAACATGTTTTAGTAATTGGCTTCTGTATGAGACTTGTGTAGTTTATGTCAAGAAAAAAAAAATGCTGAAATATTGTTGTATTTGTTATGTAAGCTGTAGCAGTCTGCAGGTTTGGTTTGATGCTGACCTCTAAATTCTTCTCCTCTCCTCATTTTTTTAGCCACAAATTTTCTCGCTTGATGTTACAAGATCTGAAAATCGTGATCTCAAAAATGGGAATTAAGTGAGCCCCATGCCCTCCACGTAGGATTTGCCGCACTAAAACAGCATTTCCCCGTACATGCAATGAGCCATGTTTTTTATTTTTTTGTAAAATTTCCTTGATTGTCTATGCTGAGGAGAGTGCCTATTTAGTGCTGTGAATCCTACATGGAGGTCATGGGGCCTTCAGAAATCTGGATTAAAGTTAATTCCAATTTCGCTGGTGCCCTACCCAAACGGACCCTTAATTACCGACTTGAAATTTAGAAACCTCTAACTTAAAAAGATGCATGAAAGAAGGTCTTCATATCAATTAGTCTGCTTATGTTGTATTTACAGGTTTTCTCAAACATGTGCGCGTCGGACATCAGACACCCTGTTGGTAACATTGCCTTAACATATGGCTGGCTCACTGATCAGGTGGACATGAATATTTCTTTTGGTCATGCCTGAAGGCTGACGTGGTCAGTTTTTTTTTCCCTCTTCTTTAGGAAGTTATAAGGAGGATTTTATTACCAAGCAAGAGGGGCCACTAAGCTCAAATACAATCAACACATAAAAGAGGGGTAAAAAGGTCATACTTCTTGTTTAGCACTATGGCGCCCTTCTAAGACACTGGTGTTTTCATGGTTGGTGGAAAGAAACAAGGTACTTGTTGATAACTTTGAAAGAATTAGATGGTGATATCTAATATCTGCACAAGTAATGCGTATATGCAGAGTCAATCAATTCTCTCTTCATTCATAGCTCTTTTACTAGAGAAACATGGGAGAGATTTATTAATATCTTTAAAGTGCTGTAGGTGATGATGGGATCCATTAAAAGCTTCTTTCTAACATGGCATTGGGATTTTGGAGGTTATTCCTTCTGGTAGGTATTTGGGCCTTACTTCCAGAATCGAAGCAGGCCTGTGTAGGAGGACAAAAATAGATGTAATTGGTTGGGCTTGGGCCTGAAGTATAAAGGCTCTGGTAAGTGCCCTATCTTTTCTGTGTTTGAATTTTTTGATGTAATTCACCTTTAAATGTTCTATCATTATGCCTAAATCTAGAAAATAGATACGCACTGTGCCTGATAGATACGTATGGTGGGCGCTAAGCCCAAAACCAAACCATAGAAAGAGAAGAAATCAGCAACCTACATCCATTGCATGGGCCAAGGGAGCTGATCAAATCGTTACTTTGCCCTTTAATGGCCGGATCGGTCTTCAATAGACTCTACGCGGAATATTATTATCAGGAGACCAAAAGACTTAAAAAGTCGAATCTGATATGGGAATGCATGTAATTTTCTAGCCACGGTATTTTTGAGCAGTGTTCATTTGATGAGGCCAGTAAATAAATCCATGGATTTCTGGCCGAGAATTCATGAGTCTTAGTACATATTATAAAAAGGGCCATCTTGCATGAACTCTTTGCGCCCATTGGATTTGAAATCCTTTGGAATTGGGTGGATTTTAGTATGGACTTGAGTGGATTTGTAATTATACTCTAGGTAAGTATTTTAAGAGTGCTTTTGGGGGCATTTTGATTCCTCTCAAATCCGAATCTCTCCAATTCCTTGTAACTAAACGACTATGAAATGCAATGTAAATGAGTCATCGTCATGTTTATTTCAACAAGAACTAAATATGCGTGCGACCCTATGGCTCTATGGCTAAGTGGTAAAGAAACAAGAGTTTCAACATGAGGTATGGGTTCGAGCATCCACTGTGGTGTCAGTGTGCTGTTACGTGTGAGTGCGTGTGATGGTAATGGAAGCATGTAAAGTAAATTATAATTATTACATTTCCACACTATCAAGCTATCATTTTTACAATGATTTTTAGTGAAACAAACAATGTAGTAAAATCATCATTATGGATGCATGTGATATCACCACCCAATTAAATGAGTAAATAATTATTACCCATTTACAGTCATTTACTATTGTAATTGGAAAATCAAACAAGCCCTGAAAAACCAACATTCCCTCAAATCCATCCTATTCACCGCTGCCAACCAAGCCTTTAAAGACAGTCCATTGTGGCGAATTTTACTTTAGAAATATGGTTATTTCTCAACTGTGACGGTTTCAAGAAGGTTGTTGGACTGGTTGAACCTCACACCAAAAATTTCATTGTGATTGATTGAACCCAACATGGTCAGCTCCTACCCAATAGGGTCTCAAACCAAACCAGGTCCTTGAGGCCCTGCACAGCACCATCAATCTCTGCACCAGACCCTGCACGACAAGGGAACTCAAAAAATCTTGAGAGTCTTGACAACGTACATCACTGAATGTCCCAGATCTGTACATGTGTGACCTTTTGGTCCAGTCCAGCAGTTGAGGCCGTTGAACAGATGGGCCCACGTTTCTGGGGATGCATGAAGTATCTCTCTGTATTGAATTATCTTAAGCTGCCTTTTAATGTCGACAATTGCGGCCCGTCGTTTTCAAATGTCCTTGTTATGAGCTTTGAGATCTTGCTCTAGCTCTTTGATCTCACTAAACTAAAGAATCTTTTGTCATTTTCCGTTTGAATATCTCCACACCATCTGCTGATCAATCTACCCGTGGCCCCGTAACTTCAGGGCTTGTGTCCGGTCTAGCCCACACCAGCCTGTCAATCAAGTACTAGCACACCTGTGTTCAAAAAAGTAGGCTTGTCTGGGACCGACGGTCGGGCCCTTAGAAAAATTGGTACGATCCACATTTAAAAAAAAAAAAAAAAAATTATTTTAACTATCTACATTTTTTTAATGACTTCTTAATTCTCCGGAGACTCGGATAAACTCATTCAGTTCTAAGTTGAGTCATGACTGGCTCGAGTTGTGGGCTGAACCAGTTGGATTCGTCACCGTCGTGGCTAACTCATAGCATCAAACTGGATCAGGTACCTGAAAAACTGAGTTGACTCATCCGAGTCTTAAAACCACAACGGACCTTACGAATATCATCTAGGAAAACCAAGGCCCATAACCAGCAGAAAGTAGGGGTGAGCCTAGGGTCCTAGCCCAAGTGCAGTAGATACACCCAAGAGGTTAATAGGGGTATTTTGGTCACAATGGATTTCAGCTTATCTTGACCAATCTGTCTTGCACACACACACACAGATAGATATATATATATATATATAATATATAGATATATATATATATATATATATATATATATATATATATATATATATTCCTTCCCAAATTTCAAACCACGTTGCAAACGTGTGACACATATGATAAATTATCATTGTGTGGAAATATTAAATAATATAGCTGTCCACACAATTATAGAAAGGAATTTTTGACTTTTCGCATTCATTTTCTTTTCCCATCTCTCCCACAACTGTAGAAAAATAAAATACATTGGAAGAAAATGTCTACGGTGATTGTTGTAGATATTTGCGTGAGCATTTCATGCTCCAGATTCCTAAAGAAATAGCTAATGTACCACCAGTTGCATGTAAATATATATGCATACCAAACAGCCAACCTTCAAGGGTTGTTGATGGATTTGAGTAAAGTTGTGTCATTGACTTAGAAGTTCAAAACAAATTATTTAAGCTTAGCTATCCCATACATGTTTTCCCTTACTAATTGCTTTGTCTTCAATTCATCAAGCACTTTTAACAAGATTAAGGGTTCCAGTACTCATTGTGGTGCGTGTGTGGGTGCATGCTTTTAAAAAAACTAAAAAATAATAAATAAAAATCTTTAACAAGGACAAGTTGGATCAACAACACATTTAAAACTCAATAAGCATTTGCAAATTCAAATACATAGGTAGAGATGAGAGTGATTCTTGTTGGGATATGGAGTTTGAAAAATTATTTAAATAAAATAAATTTAAATTAAGAAAAAGAGAAAACTTATCGATTTATAAGAGTCAAGGCGTGACGTGAGTCACTCGGCTTGAAATCGAATTTGCTTCCCTTGGATAGCTTCCCAAGTGCGATAGGTTTCCAGAGCAATCGACCTCCAAGATACAATGACTATAACCCGGTCCGAGCGATGCACTCAATGTACACGAGCTCAAACCACTTGTAGTGTTAACTCAAACTAGAAAATACTTGAACACATTTTTAAGAGAAAATCAGATTTTTCAATGCATGCTTAAAACCAAAATGTAGAAGTCTATTTATAGACTCTGAAAAAAAAACCCTTAAGGGTGTAAAGACACCCTTCCGCAAAGGGTTGTGACTATTGGGTTTAAACCCAATCGGTGCGACCCTTAAGCTTCAAAAGACATAACTTTTCAAAACAAAATATGAAAGAATGCAATCTTTCAGACTTGAGTGAAAAAACACATTCATAGGGCACCTATGGCCACAATCATGGCCCGTCCCAACGAATATTTTGAAACACTAAATTATTTTAAAATAATTTAAAATACAACAATTCTTGTGTGAATTGAAAATAATTTCATATTTTTAATTGACACGGATTATGAGCATGGAAGATTTGATTAGGCCATGTGCCGCTGCTGATAGAGTTGAAGTTAATGCAAAACATATTTGAAAGTTGTTAAGTATGTACTCAACCCAACCTTTCTCCAATTGCTGCACACCACCAAACTACATGGTGTTCTCCATACCAAATACACTTTATACATGGCTTAAAGAGTTCTGATTTTTTTTTAAAAAAATTTTATTTTAATCAACCATGAATATAGTATAATAGTGAAAAAGGATTTATATAGCTGACCTCAATTAGTTAGGATAAGGCTTATATAATTATTACTAATATTTTCTTTTTGACTGTCCATTTAGTGGTCATCAATCGAGTGGCTAAAGTTAGTTCAGTAAGTGTTATGCTTGCGCTATGTCATTTCCACAATGGGCCACTGATTTTGATAGCATGGAATGGTGTAGATTCTACTAGGGCCTTTTTCTTTTCAAATTGCAGAGGTCTCATTCACACATGTGGTGGCATACATTCACAATCATACCCCTTCATACCATCCAAACAGTCAGACCTGTATTTTGGACGGATAAGAATATCATCAGCTGGGGGCTATCAAATGAACGGCTGAAAATGACACAGTAAGTAATCCAAATTCAGGGAGCAAAATCGGTGGCTGAGATAGCCTGAACTTCACTTCAGGCTGTGGTAGCATCATCAATGGGACTAATAACTTGGATAGCTTTGATGATCATGACCGGTCATGTAGGAATTCCTGTAATAGAAGGTCAACATGGAAAGGAAATGATCCACTCCGTTCATCTAGGAGTGAATATGGTGTTGGGGCCGTTGCACAAAACCTTAAGATCTAGCCTTCCAAAACATCAGAATTATAGGATCATAAAGCAATGAAATAAATTAAAGCAAAAACCATACGACACAACAAATTTTTACGTGGAAAACCCTTAAAGAGGTAAAAAACAACGGACCTAATCCAGAACAACAATCTACTATGAAGTAGAACGTTACAACCGATCACAGACACATACCGCTAGGATCAAATCTTTTTAACTCACGCAGGAGTGGATGAACAATAAGAGAATAAAGAAAATGGAGAGATTTCATTGATCACGAAGACGTATAAGCGCTGAGACGTCAACTGCGAATTAAATCACCTCTACGAGCAGAATCTCCCTTCCACAAGCTTCCTTTCTCTCTTTCCTCTCTCTGTCTCACCTTTGATAGCCCTAAACTCTTTAACAAACACCTGCAAAGCTTAAGAAAATTCTCTTGCATTCCCTTAGAATAACCTTAGGATTTCTATTTATAGTTTAGACAACTCCTTTCCGCACCTCTTGCGAAACCGTCTCAAATTTGTGCAGTCCACACTAAATTCAAACTAGAATCTGCGTAACCTCGACTAGTTGAGCAGGGTCCTCGACCGGTCGAGCGGACCCTCGACTAATCGAACAGTGCGAAAGAATTAATACAATTGATCGCTAGACTTTGAGTCAAGTTAGGCGAGCACCACTTTTAACCTGTCGAGCAAGGCTCGACTAGTCAAGCCTAAGGAGAAAATCTCCATGGAAAAGGAAGTGACTGGGATCATGACCATTCTTGTCATCAATCCTCTCCTATTTAATTGCGTCGGTGAAAACCAAGCTCCGAAAGTAGCTATAACCAAAGAAGAATTGCGGTGGAAACGGCGCCAACGAAGATTTCACTGTTTTGGTTGGAAGACGCACGCCAAAGACTCCCTCTTTTTAGTTTGAAATTGCACGGAAAAAGTACGAATGGGCTACCGAAGATGACCCCCAACACACGGCACCTCAGGTACGACGAATCCAAGGCTGCTGACTGTCCGATCAATCCACTCGTGCAGCTAGGATTGCGTGTGACCCAAACACCATGTTGCTCGGTAGTGTTGGGATGTGGCAGATTTTGATTGGGTTACGTCCTGTTGCCTAAGATGGCCCACCCAAACTGAGGACGTGGATTGCGTCCTACAACAGTCTCTAGCTGGGAACGGACAGGAGCTTTGGGTGGCCACCGTGATGCATCCATCCATTTTTTTCTTATTATTTAAAGCTATAAGCCCGAAAAATGAGTCAGATCCGAGGCATGATTCTCACAGTTGATATTCATGAAGTTAAAAAGAATCGTGTGAAAAGAGAACACATATACCAGAGTAAGAGTTTAATCTCCGTTGTGTAGTCCACATACTAGATCTACCTCATTTTTAGACTTACATCCTTAAAATGATTAGAAATAAATGAATGGACAGTAGGAATAAAACCCATACATCACAGCTGGAGACGCGCGGGGTAGGATGCGATTGGCGTCCCCCAGATTATATTTAAAAGTTGTATGTTAAATACTCACCACTTGAGAGGTGGTCTAATCAAATTCCACCACATCTCACTATCATCTAATTGAAATGCGCATCGGTGGCACACGACTAAGTCAAAAGAAAACAGACTTAGGTTGTTAACTTCATATATATATATATATATATATATATATATATATAATTTAATTGGGCCATGTGCAGCAATAAAAAAAAATGAGCTGGTGGACCTGCCTAGACTAGGGCTGGAAGCACGTGTCCCATTTAAAAAATAAGTGTCCGTGAATCAAAGGGGACGCGGATTGGAGTCTCGAAAATTATTAGATGGTCCCCATTTACAAATCAAAGGGACGCGGATTGGAGTGTGGAAAATTATTAGATGGTCCCCATTTACAAATCAAAGGGACGCGGATTAAGTTCTACCCTCACCTTCTCTGGGGGCCTCGAGGGTCAGACTGTTATGTATGGTTTTATCCACACCGTCCGCCCACCTTTACCAGTTTATGGCATATTCAAAAAATGACAAGGATCCAAGGCTTAAGTGGAACTCAAAACCGGGATTAGATGGCCATCGTTAAAAACTTGTTGGGAGCGGCAGAAGTATTGGATCAAGCTTATATTTGTATTTTGGGATAGGGTAGTGAATGGAAAATAAATAACATTGTGGGCCACGGGAAGGTTTCAACGTAGGTATCATTATCAACCCTACTTCCTGTGGTGTGGTCCACTTAAAATGATATGGATCTATATCTTATTTTTATTCATTGCCTGTTTACTAACACTGTTTGATCGTGTTAAATGAAAGACCTCTTATGGGCTTGGCATAGGGTGATCTTTGGACGAAGAATCAGTGGAACTTACCAGGGCTGTTTACTGTGGTTGGTTTATGGTGTATTTGGAGGGAAAGGAACAGAGATAGATGCTTTCATGATGAAAACAAAAGTGTAGGGTTGGGTGGGTCTCTTGCCGTACTTTGTCTTCTTGTTATTTACGCTGTAATTTTTGGTTTTTTGCTGTTGTTCTTTTCTTGGCGCTATTTTGCAATGAAAGACTTTTGTTATCATTCTAAATTTAAAATAAAAAAACAGTGCGGATTAACCCATACAGGTGGACCTCCCCAGTCTGTTCCGAGATCCAATTCGCCTCCAAGTCAAAGGTTGTGATCGTTCAACCAAAATCTGGATCTTAGAACTCTCAAACTTCAAAACAGTGGATTACTCAATTTAGTCGGCTTTTAATGTTAGCTTGGCCTGCGTATCGATCAAAGCTCAATGGCCTACCTTCTCAGGAGCCACCATCTGCGGACCCACCTGGTCCAGATCATTATTATCACACGAGATATTAACACGTGTTCGGTTGATTTTCGATAGTCTTTTATAAGGCCCAAAGGGCCTGTTTGGCCAGACCGATCCCACGGTATTAGGAGGGATGGGATCGTGATATACCGGGATATGCATGACGCGGGCCAAACAGACCGGTGAACTTGTCCCAGAATATAAGCAATCTCATGGATTTTAAAACAATCCACTGGCATCACCATCATTACCTTAAAATTGATCCCATCCCTTGGTTGGACGGATTGGAAGGTAATCTGGGTGTGCCAAACAGACCCAGTGAACTTGTTCCGGGATATAGCTATCCCATGGATCTAAAACCAATCCACTAACACCACCATCATTACCTTAAAGATTCCCCATCCCTGGTCGGTGCTCTATGGGACCCACATGATGTATGTGTTTCATCCATGCTGTCCATATATTTTTATATATCATTTTATGGAATGATACCAAAAATGAGTTATATACCAATATCAAGTGGAACACATTACAGGAAACAGTGTTGAATTAGCGTAACCATTATAAACCTGTTGGGGGCCATAAAAGTTTTGGATCAAGCTGATATTTGTTTTTTCCCTTCATCTAGGCCTGAATGACCTAATCAACAGATTGGATGTCAAATAAACAGTAGGATGATTTTAATGGTGGATGATATCCAATCACTGTTGTTTTCCTGTGGTGTGGTCCAGTTGAGATTTATATATCTCTCATTTTTGGTATCAAGCCCTTAAATGATCTTTAAAAATGGATGAACGGAATGGATGAAACACATACATCATGGCGGGGCCCACAGAGTACGGAGCATCAGCCACCGGGCTGGTGGCAGGGGGAGTAGCCAATCCGTTTCCGGCCAAACAGGCCGGAAGCGGCCAGAAACGCATAGAAACGCAGACAGAGTAAAAGAGTAACAGAGTCTTGCGGTATATATACAAAATGACAAAATTGAGGGAAAAAAAACACAACATTGAATTCCCAAAAAAACCCCACCCATCTCCACCATTTTCACCTACTTTCCTTCAAATCCCCCCACTGCTCGAGATGGACAATCTTGTCATTTTCACCTTCAAGAAGAAGAGATCCTGTTTTTTTTTTTTTTTTTTTTTTTTTTGATTAATCGAAACTCAAGCAAATCAAACACGCAAATCTTTAAAGAAATGATTTTTTTTCAAAAGACAAAGCCGGAAAGAAAATTGCAAACTTGATAAGAATGCATTTTTTCTGGGGTTTCTCTTCCTCACACTACTACTGAAACGGCTGCAAATGTTCCCGGAAAACGTTCAGCACGTCGGAAAATGTGACAATTCCGACCAAGCTGTAGTCATCTTCGATGACCCACACGTAATTAACCCGGTGGGCCAGCGCCTGGATCATGACGGCCACCAGCGAGCTCCCTGGATGGCAGACAATCGCCTCTGCCCGCCGCACCATCCTCGCAGAGTAGCTCCCCGGTCGGTACCTGACCGTGGACGGCGATGATGCAAAAGACTCCTCATCAGAGGAAGAGGAAGAAGATGAAGATGAAGAAAATTCATTCAAAAGCTCCAGCATCCCTTCCATGTCCCTCTCTGCTAACCTTGCTTTCACAGTCCGGACGAGGTCCTCTGGCGGGCCACCACAGTCAATGTATGCCATTAGATCGCCAGCCGAGAGGGTGGCAATGGCAGCTGCGATGGTCTCGTCGCAGGCGGCAAGTGTGAAAGGAGAGATCTCTCCAATTATCTTGCCATCGGAGGTGACCACGGCAACAGAGGTCTGTTGGGAGAGAGCGAGGGCGATGGCATCAACAGACAAGGCAGCAGGGTCGTGATACCGGACGGCGAGGACGTCGGTGCGGATGATGTTGAGGGAGTCGATGGACAAGGCAGGGAGAGGGGAGAAGAGGCCGATGGAGTTGAGGAGGAAGCGGACGAAGTCTTCTTGGGTCAACCAGCAGAATTCACGGCCGTTGGAATGGGAGGTGCCCAAGATGGATAGATTTTTCAGGAGCTTCTTCCTTCCATTGTAGTATGTCTCAATCGGAACAATCAGGTTCTGAGCACCGTCCAGAATGAGATCGAGAGCATCTAACAAGCTGTAAATCCAAAAAAAAAAAAAAAAAAAAGGAAAAACAATAATCAGAATAGCAATGAGAAAATAAAAAACTGAGAGAAGGTAAAGCAACAAAGAAAAGAAATCAGGAATTGGGATTTTGTGCAGGGAAAGATATTTTTCTTAGATAGGAAAATAAAAAACTAGAGACACAAAACAAAAAAAAATGAAAATAGAGGGAAGAAGATCTATGACAGAAGAGGGGAAAAGAAAGGCCTATCTTTTTTTGTGCAATAAAGAAGTTGAAAACTGGATTAAAGAAGAGACTCTTTGCTTCTTTTTTTTTTTTTAATTCATTGGAATTTGAAAAATTCAAAGGATCTTTTTAAGAATACCGAGGGAAGACCACCGCTAGAAAACCGTTGAATTCTTTGGAGAAATTAATTCAAACGAAAATTTCAAGGTGGAAACATGCAAATGGATTGAAAAAGGAGAAGGAACAAGGAAAAAAAATTCAATCAATATGGCAAATCAAAGCTGAAATTAGAAAAACTGAATTCCCCTGTAAAAATAATCAGAACTAAATTGTTTGAATAATAGATTTCAGAGGGAAAAAAAAAAGGAAAAATCTGATGGATTGAAGAACTCAAAACTAATAATTTCCTGAAATACAGGTAACTTGAGAGAGGAAAAAGATAATCTGAACAAAATTTCAAGAAAAAAAACAATACAAGATCATGCAATTCGTGTAATAGAGAAGAATAAAACATGCAAAAATTCCTCATAAAAAAGACAGTTAAGATCCACAAATCAAAGCCCATTCGCATCAAAAATCGAATTTACACAACTTAATTCCAACGAAACGCATCAGAAAAATCAAATCCATCTGCAAGACAAGATAATCTAACAAGAATTCCAAAACAATTCCAAATTCCAAACCTGAGATGGGGCTCGACGTGCCGAACGATACCCGGAGCCTTGGGTAGCAGCACCGAGACCGGCGATTTGAGCGCGGATGCCGGATCTGTTAGATTCTCTTCCCGGCAAAGGTAGCAGATAACGTCGACCATGCAAACCTTCCCGACACAGCGACAGTCGCCGATCTTCTTCTTATCGGCCGATCTATGGTCACAGCTCCAGACGCTGAGGCAGATCTCGCTGCATCGCTTGAGGGCCGACAAAGCGTCGCCGACGGTAGCGGAGATAGACAGCGATTTCAACGCCGGCTTGCCGAGGCAGAGGTCCGATACCTCATTCGATGGTAAGCTCACTGCCATACACTCACAAGAAACCCTAAAAAATCTCTTAAGAGAGCAGAAAAACCTAGAAAGGTTGCAGAAAATGAGAGAGAACGATCTAAAAAGATCGCAGAAAATGATAGAGAAAGCCCTAGAAAATCGCAGAAACGAGCGAGAAACTCTAGAAATCTCGAGAGATTGAAAGACCGAGAGGTAGAGAGAGCGCTCGCCGCTCGCGTCTTGAAAGGGTTGAGGAAGAATGAAAAGGGCAGGGTTGAATATTTATAGATGGTGGTTACCGGCTACAACCGGGACACTTGTTGGGGGTTTTGTACGGTTACGCGTGGGGCCGAGGGTACTGCGAATTACTGTCACAAACAGATGGGGCCGTTTCAATTTTTTGGTGAAAAATATTTGGTACTCTAGAGGAGTATGGACGTTGGTACATATGCACGGAGATATATACACGTGGCATCACAGTAGCTGATCTAAATGTCTAAGTCGTGGGCCCAGATTTAGGTGGGTCGGAGTTATTAATCAAAGGAACCTGATTTTTCTACGGTCTAAATGAGAAAAATAAGAATCGGGGACGTGGAAGCGATCTGCGTGCTGACCGTACGTGTCCAATAGGGCTGTACACGATCTGTAGTAGTTCAGTTAGGTCGCATACTTGAAAAAGCTCAATTCGACTCGGTTCAAAACCAAGCTCGGACCAAGTTGAGCTGATTTTCTGAGCTCCATTTTTTTTTAAAACCAAGTTCGAGCTTGCTTGAGCTTGAGCTCGAGCTCGACTTGAATCAAACCCAACTTGAATCAAACTCAGATAGAACTGGTGCAGTGACTCAGTTACTTTGAAGTTGATGTTGCTCACCTAAGTGTTCAATAAAATGACTCAATGAAGTATGGCTAGTGGCAAGGAAAATATGTATATGAAATAAATACCTTCTTTTTTTTTTAAATTTTTATATTGCTTAGAAAGTGTTTGATGAAATACCTGTAAAATCACCGTTGCGGTTTTACATATAGTGATATTTAGAAGGTGCAGTTCATGTGTTTATGAAAATGTTGCACAAGTGAATTTGGCTTGATCTTGGCTCGAACTCGGCTCGAATTGGCCCTAGCTGCTAATCAAACTGAGCTAAGCTGGCCAATCAGGCCTGAGGACTGAGCTGAGCCGAGTTCGAGCTGGGGTCAACAAGTGGCCGAGTTGAGTTGAGCTGCGACTCGGTTCGACTCATGTACATCTCTAGGGCCCATTGTGATGTGTGTTCTATCTAACCCATCCATACGTTTTGCAAGCTAATTTTAGGGCGAAAGCTCAAATTTGAAGAATATACACAGCAAAAGTGGACTATACTATAGAAAATCGTAGGGACAATAATGCCTACTTTTAAAATCTTTTCAAGGCCCACTGTGATGTTTATTTGTCATCGGCTCGATCCAAAAGTTCTTGGCCTGCGAGAAGTTTTTGAGGGTTGGCATCCAAACCGCCGAAAGTTTTGGATATGTTGTGAAAAATATTAATTGAAAAAAACTTCTAAATTATATATATATATATATATATATATATATATATATATATAATGTTTGAAGAACTTGGTTTTTCGGTGTTTGGTGAATAATCTCATATCGAAAAGAGAGAAGAAAATATGGAGTTTATATATAAGGTGCAGAGTATATTATTATTCGCTTGGTAGATTCGTGGAATATTGAGACTTCGCACTGGAACACCCACAGGCTTGGGGCACTAGTGGCGCACTTTACACTTTGTGAGGCTATGGGTCAGGTGGCTGGAGTGAAGTGGGCGAATTCAAACTGATGTGACAAAGGCTATGGATTAGGTGGCTATAATAAGCGGGCTAATGGTCTGAATGAGACAAGTTAGTCTTTTATATAGGCTAAAAATTAGCCATTTGAGAGAGGTGTAACTACACATGCATCATTAATCCATACCATGCAGAAATTGCTGCAGGTGACTAGCCCAAACGGTCATAAAACAGCTAGTGAATGAGTCAAAATGACTAACATGCTGAGGCTAGTTGTCCCACATGCCTAATGGTTAGAAACAATAAAATAACAGCTTGTTTCTCACATACAACCATAAAACGGTCATATGGAGTTTTGACTCTGTACCAAAACGGCCATCAATCATTGCCTATATAAATAGTGTTGAGATGGTTCATTGGACTATCACCAACAACTTGAACTACTCTCACATATGACCCAACAAGAAGAGCAATAGTGACTTCTGATCAAGTCAACAACCTTAGCCGATATTCCTCAAGAAACATACCAAAGCAGTGATCTAAATCAACTACAATTTTCTAATCTTCTCTCTGATATAGGATTTTATTTTGTTTATCTGCTAAATAAAACTGTGTACACAGAGTTCCATTCACGGTTCTCCATGTTTGTTGAACATAGAATCATATACAAGCTCGTCGTATCCTAGAAGCTATTTGCTTGTAACCTATCAGCATTCTCAATTACTTTGAAAGCCGGATCACAAGTGCTTCTTTTTTCTTTTTTTTTTCTTCTTTTTTTTTTTTTTTCTTTTTTTTTTTTTTTTTACGTAAATAATAATTTTATAATTTTTGTTAATAGCATATGCTAGGGATGCTCATGTTACTAGGATGTGGCTTCCGTGGATCCACCAAGGTGAGTGGATCCCTTATTGTGGGGTCTGTCTTGTTATATGTGCTTTAAATCTATGCCATCCATCCATTTTTACATATTATTTTTAGCATTATCTGAAAAATGAAGCATATCCAAATATCAGGTCGACCGTACCACACCAAACAATGGTAAATGAATATCCAAAATTAAAAACTTCGAGGGCCACGAAAGTTTAGGCTCAAACTACCTTCATCCTTACTTTTACAGAAATTATTAATAGGTTGGATGGAAAATAGACATTCATGTGGTCCCATGAATTTTTTAATGGTGGGTATTCAATTATTACTATTTACTGTGGTATGGTCCAAATGAGATTTGGATCTGCTTCATTTTTAGTATAGTGCGTTAAAATGAGCTATCAAAACGGATGGACGGAGTGGATTTAAGGAAAATACATCACAGTGGCCCCCACAGTTAGACATCCACCAACATCAGTATTTGGGCATCCATGGATGCGCGGTGGCGTTGGTTCCCAAGTCATCCGCTTCCAGTTAGGGTGTACACCGAGTCCAACCGAGTCGCGCTGGCCTCAGCTTGACTCGGCTGAGCCACTAGTTGACTTGGCTCGAACTCGGCTCAGCTCAGTCTTCAAGCCTAACTGGCCAGCTCAGCTAAGATTAGTTGGTAGATCGGGCCAGTTCATGGATGAAGTGAAAAAACAAATATCAACTTGATCCGAAACTTCTCCGCCCCTGGAAGTTTTTAACGGTGAACGTTCAATCTCTACTCTGTGGTCCACTTAAGCCTGTACTTGCCTCATTTTTTTTGCTCACACCGTACGATGCAATGGTATGGTAAGGTATGAGTAGGGCTGTACACGAACCGAGCTAGCCCGGTTAGCTCGCTCGACTCGGCCTGAAAAAGCTCGACTCGGAACTGAGTTCGGGTCGAGACAGGCCATTTTCTTCAACCCGACACTGAGTTCGGGGAGTTCGGATAGGTCCCAGTTCGGCCCGACCCGGTCTGAAACTCGACTCGACCTGGCCCGACCCGGTCAAGTGGTGTGTGTGTGTGTGTGTGTGTGTATATATATTCAAAACCCTACCCGTCCCTTTCCCCTTTACCCTTCTGGGATAGTTCACCGCTCATCTTTGAAGTGACAGTGACTCATCCACCTCACAGACGTATAACTTGAAAGGCCTATATTCATCCAAATACAAAAAGGAATTATAATGTCCTGACTAGTTAGATTTTTTGTGGAGTCTATAGTTCAACTATCTAAACCGCTGATCGAGGGCCTTGTAATGGGATGCGGATTACCTACCAAAATCCTTCTCACGAACTTGCTATAAGGTTCAAAACTGGCCCGAACTCTCCCGATTGCTGACCGGGCCGGGTTCGGGCTGGACATGTTGGCCCGGTGACCGGGCCAGGCCGGGTTTGGGCTGGGTGTGGCTGGTGATCGGGCCGGGCCGAGTTGAGCCCAATTCGACTCGGATCGACTCGTGTACACCCCTAGGCGTGAAGCAGCTGGGCTGACATGTACCGTACTAGGGTAGGTTAGCAGGTTTGCACCACCGGATTGCATCTTAAAGGATGATCTTGGTCGTTAATGTTCTGAGATATATGCTGACAGGTACACGGCAAAAACAATTTATTGAATGGTTAACTGTAAGATGAAATCCTAAGCCAAGGTTCAAAGGTGAGGATCAACGATGAAGTTATAGATATAATACCATAACTTTTATACCGTAGTAAAAGAGCTGGGCACGAGATGATGGACTTGTCTGACTTGTTCACACTGACTCGAGCTGGTCACGAGTGGGTGAGTCAAGTTTGGGTCACCCAATAACTCAATTTTAATCAAAATTTAACTCGGTATTGACTCAACTCCATCCGAAACTGGCTCATATATGTATTGAATAAAATACCAGATTTAATGTTTCACATTGAGATGTTGTGTAGCTAGAGATGTACACGAGTTGAACCGAGTTGAACTTGGCACAGCTCGACTCAGCTCAGCTTTGTCCTCGAGCCTGATTGGCCAACCCGGCTCGGTTCGGTCAGCAACTCGGACTAGTTCGAGTCGAGTTTGCCTGTGTAGCATTTTTACAAACACATGTACTGCACCTTTAAATTTTCATTGTATGTAAAACCGTAGTAGCGGTTTGACAGGTATTTCATCAAATACCTTATAGGCAACATCAAAATCAAGAAAAAAAAGTATTTATTTCATATACATACCTTCCTTGTCACCAGCCGACACTTCGTTGAGTCATTTCATCAAACACTTGGTGAGCAATATCAATATCAAAGTCACCGAACTGGTTCGATCCGAGTTTGGGGTTCAATCCGAGTCGAGTCGAACTCAGGCAAGCTCGAACTCGGTTCGAAAATTTTTCTAGCTCAAAAAATCAGCTCGACTCGACTCGAACTCAGTTTCGAACCAAGTCGAATCGAGTTTTTTCGAGTTGAGTTGAGCAAGCTAACTGAGCTAACTCGGTTCGTGTACAACCCCATGTGTAGCTAATGGAGAGGCTACAATTCCGGCAAGTGTACCTTGGTTTTGAGTTGTGATTTCAGCCCATGGATACTCGTCCATCTGATCCGACTTGGTGCTGACACGACCCCACTCGTTACTTATAACCATATTAGACTCGGTATGGATTAGTTCAGGCCAGACCCGGACTCGAATTAGGTCAGGTATGTTGGACTCGGTAAGAGTTGCATCGAGTTCAGGTCAAGTCTATTTCAAAATTGGGTCAAATTGGGCTGACTCGACTCGATGCCCATCTCTACATAGTAACGAGAATATAAACAATTCCGATCATTGATGCAATCAGGGGATGGGAACCGATCCAAATCCGTATTCACCAAGGTTTACACCCAATGTGGGTCTTATAACATTTACGAACCCTTGGATGGTCCACTTTGGGAATTGATCTAGATTGTTCAATCAGTGGATCAGTCAAAAGAAGCATAGATTGAAGGACACATGATTAGATCTATCCCCCAATGTAGATAGAAGAACTTAAAGCAAGGGTCTAGAAAGAAAGAAAATACAGAGCCTAGTGAGTCCAAACGGTTGTAACTGTTTACTGCAAATCTTAACTACCGCAGCATTAGGCCGAGTGGGCCATCAATTGGTCAGTATAGATTGATTTGATTCATCGGTCATTCTGACGAGCAATGAGGTTGATGCTGTTTAGTAAATGGTAAATGAGTGCCCAAAGTGATGCCGATTTAGACCATCCATATTGCGGGGGCTTAACTTGAATAGGGATGAAAGGTAATCGTTTGATTTTTGCCCATTCTTTCTTTTGCTAGCCACTGATTATTCGATCAGTGTTGTACCCTATTTTTAACCGATTCTGAAATAGTTAATTAGAAAATGACACGTGCATGTCATTGAAAAGTGAAATGTATAACATGCATAAGATCTTTAGAAATATTTAGAGCATTTTTTTAATATCAAAATTACAGCTGGCACTAATGTGAATGATACACTGGGACAACTGAAAAGTCTAAAGACGAAAAATAGTCAACTGATAAAAGGACATATGTCAAAAAGAGAAGGATATGAAAATCGAATGTCGCGATAAATCAACCGCCATAGCCATCGATTGAATAGAGAAACATCCAGAAGATACAGTGAGAGAGATCTATAAATAAAAAAGAATCTAACAAAGCAAAACATCTCCCACCAATCCAATAAACTAATCAAATTATCTTTTCTTATTATAGTTTAGTTCTGTTTTAGGAGTAGCGATAATTCAATACCAATAATCCTTAGTTATAATTCAGTAGTGACAATCTTTGCCTGTTATCAATACTTGTAATATAAGTCTACGCTTATAATTTAAACTTGTTCCTATTTTCAAAACAAGTAATTCTTCTTTCAAAAGGTTTCTTAAGGTTGCTTTAGATGATTGTCTATAAGTATTTTATTTTTTATCCATTTGTTTCTGAATACAAAAGTCATTTGGTATAGAAGGCAAGGTGTAACCTATTTTAAGAGAAAAAATCCCATCATCCTCCTCTAATAATCTAATTATTTAACCATTAGGTAAGTGGCTGGATAGGAAACCGATCTTCTTAGGTTAGTCATATATAATCACTGAAGTATCTACCTGATTTGCAACACTTTTCAACTGACATCATGCTGGGTGGGCCACCATTCAGTACAGGATGGTCTACCCTTTCAGTAATATAGCTCCATTTGATGGGCCCCTTGATGGGGCGATGGGACCAAAATCCTTCTCCAGCCATGATAAGCAGACCTCTCCACCTTGCAACTATTGGCTATCTTTTCTTTCCAAGCTTAGCCAAACGGGGGTGATGAAACGCACTCCTTCAATGGACGATCGAGAATGGACACAACCTGATCAACGGTTGTGATCACTGGAAAGTAGCAGTGTAACTCGCGAAGAAAAGTACCTGTCTTTCACCTAATTAAATGCATGTGCAGTGCACGTGCTTATTACTGTACACATATTGATGTAACTCCATTACAAAATGACATATTTTAATGAGGAACGATCCGATGCAATGGTTGCATGGCTTTTTTGGATGGAAGCAGATTGGGGCTTACCTTGAGGATGTATCATATATCCACGCCGTCCATCCTTTTTTTTCCAGCCCATTTTAGGACATAATCCCAAAAATTAAGTAGATCCAAATCTCAAGTGGGCTACACCATAGGAAGCAGTAGTGATTGAACGACCACCATTAAAAATTTCCAAAGGCCTAAAATAATGTTTATATACCATCCAAGCCGTTGATAATGTCAGAAATACCTATATGAAGAGAAAATACAAATATGATCTTGATCTAAATATTTTTTGGCCCTTAAAAAGATTTTAACGGTCATTCACCACTGTTTCCAGTGTCGTGTTTCACCTAAGATATGGATTTACTTGAATTTTGGGATTAAGTCCTAAAATAAGCTGGAAAATCGGATGTATGGAGTGGATATGAAACGCATTCATAAAGGTGGGCCCCACACGGTCCGGGTAACACCTTAGTGTGTCTCCGGGCAACACCTAATCTGCACCCTTTTTCGACAAAGGCAATGGTTTGACAGATGAGTGTTGACACCATCAAAACCACCTCATCGAAGACTGTCGGGTCACTTGAGGCATGTTTGGATGCACTTTGCTAAATAGCTTTTTTCACCGATAAAGAATTTTTATTTTTATCCATACTTGGAAAGTAACTATGAGGGTATGTTTGGATAGTTGAATTCCTATGTAATTTCATGAAAATAGAAATTGCATTTCATCCATATGAAATCTTGGCATTTTCAGATAAAATAATTTAGAATTGAATTAGGTAATGTTGTAGCTTATTTTGATATTGAAAAAGAATTTGATTGGATGGCAGGTTGTGTTGGGATTTGATCTGCAGAATCACATAGATATGGATATATGATAACAATCTAAGAGCACTAAGCAAACACAAAAGAACACAAAGATTTAACGTGAAATATTCTAACGGAAAAAAACTACAGCACGAAGCGACAAAAATTTCACTACAAAAGCATGGATTACAAAAATGGAGGACTTACCCGGCTTGAGCAATTCCCAAATCTCACTTTTTTTCCACCCCTTGAAACCCTATAACTCTTTTAGAAACCCTATCACCCTTTTAAAAATACTTAGAACCTCTTAGAATAACTCTTAGTCTGGTGTATGTGTGTGTGTGTGTGTGTATATATATATATATATATATATATATATATATATATATATATATATATCCTTATTTATAGGTTTGGAAAGAAACCTAAACAAAATCGGAAACAAAATTTGCAGAATCTGCATTTCCACAAATGAATCTGCGTAAATCTTCGATAACGTCGAACTAGCTTCGATGTCATCAAAGAATGACAAAAATTGTCCAGCGACTGGAGCCTAAAAATACCATTAAATTCGATTTCATCGAGTTGGCTTCAATGTCATCGAGGCTTAATGTCACCGAGCCCAACATCAGATTTAAGACATCTCTAACAACAAAAGGTGGCTATTAAATACAAAGTCATATAAAATATTTTTAAGTTATAGTTTCAAGTACTTATTCAAGTAGGCCCTGTCTCTAACAATCCCACCATGTGATGTTTTGATATAGTTAACTATCTATAATAAATAAAAAATGGGTCTCATAATTTTTAACATTATAGCCTTTGAAATGTGGACCCTTATTAGTTAAAGTAGGATTATGGGATGTATTCATTTTTAAATGGTAAATAAATGTCCCTCAATCTCAGAGTCGGTAGATAGGGGTGTACACGAACCGAGGTTAGCTCGTTCAACTTGACTCGAAAAAGCTCGATTCTACTCGGTTCGAAGCTGAGTTCGAGCAGGCCCCAGCTTGACTCGACTCGAATCGAATCCAACTCAAATCGAACTTGGATTGAACCAGTTTGGTTTACTTCGCCATTGATGTTGCTCACCAACTCTTTGATAAAATGACTCAATGAAATGTGGCTAGTGGCAAGGAAGGTTTGGCCGGTGGCAAGCAAGGTATGTACATTAAACAAATACCTTTTTTCTCTCTGGTTTTTTTTTTTTTTTTTTTTTTTTTTTTTTTTTTAAAGGTTTTTATGTTACTTAGAAGGTGTTTGATAAAACACCTGTAAAACCATTGCCTCTGTTTGTAAAATAGTGGGCTTTTGAAGTTGCAGTTCAAGTGTTTGTGGAAATGCCTCAATGACGAACTCGGCTCGAGCTGGCTCGAGCTACTGATCGAACCGAGCCGAGCTGATCGAGCCGAGTTCGAGCTAAGGTCAGTTAGTGTTCGAGCTGAGTCGAGCTGAGGCCAGCTCGACTCGGTTCGACTCGATGTACACCCCTATCGGTAGATCAAATAAGGATAATTTTTGATTTATTATACATTAAATCAGATTTGTAATTTGTACAATTTAATTTAAATTAGTAGTGTTCTACATGCAACTTTAAAGTTATTTTTTGTAAGTGCATGAATACTATTCATCACACTTTGTTAAAGCATCAATTTTCTCTCTTTTAAACATCCCTTTGATAGGCTTTCTAGATTAGTCTAATATTAGACAATGCGGAATGGGTATTACTCTGTCAATGCAGGCGGGACACGGATTTGATATTGCCCCTTTGGTATGAGCATGACATGGTGAAATTTGATTGGACAATAGCCACGGTAAAAAAATAGCTATGTGAAGTATATACTTATGGAATAAATTTCAAACAAGCTTTGTGTAGGCCCCATCACTAATAGCAGTCTTCTGTCCAATTAGATCCCGCATATCAAACTATACTCCATCTACTTCTCTATCAACCAGTCTGTTTCTCTATTAAAGATGATCCCATGCAAAGTATGTTTGAAAGTTGGTTTCTTCAATCAGTCCTTTTTTCCATGTAAAATCTCACATGTGACGTGTGTAACAACATTAGTACAAGCACCAGCTGTACCAATCCATGTCCAATCTTTGGATTCGGCTAAGATTCGGCTGCTAACTTCTTGGTTGAAATGCCTTATGGTCCCACTATAATATATGTGTTTTATCCACAACGTTCATCCATTTTTCTAGCTCAGTTTAGGACATAGCCCAAAAATGAGGTAGATCTAAATCTCAAGTGGACCACACCACCTCGTAGGAAATGAATGCTTCCTATAGAAAATGGACGTAGATTGGGCGCTACCCCCATGTGTCTTAAGCTCTGCACATGCAGGGGCTATAAGAGTCCACCATAATGTATGGATTTCATCCGCACCATCCATCTATTTTGTCATATTATTTTAAGGTATAATCTTAAAAATGAGGCTGATCCAAGACTCGAGTGGACCACAAAGTGGAGATTGAATGGCCACTACTAAAAATTTCTTGAGAGCTGTAGCAGTTTGATCAAGCTGATATTTGTGTTTTCACTTTATCTAAGTCTATGCGACGTTGTGCATAAGTTGGATGGTAAATAAGCATCAAGGTAGACCATACAAAGATTTCCATGATGGGATCATTCTTATGAATGTGTGATCCACTTATCTTTACATTTGTCTCATTTTTAGGTTTATAGCCAAAAATGATATGGCAAAATGGATAAACTGTCTGAATAAAACTCACATATGATGCTACCTTGCATGTGTCAAGCTTAGGACAGGGTTAGTACCACATGATCGATGATCGCATATTAATATGGGCCCCCATATGGATGGTCCACATCAAAGGTCGGCCCGTAATAATAAAAAACCCACATCCAAAGCAGGTTGGTGTTGAGACTCAAATATTACATATTTTTCTCCATTTATACCTTGATTTATTGAACATTATAATGCTTAATTACTATATTCATACATGTTTCTCTTACAATGTGAATTTGAGAGCTTGATTCGAAAGCAAGGATAAAAGCAATGATTTCTAGACTGTGATCCCCATTCCATGTGGATTCGACCTCTTTCTCACCGAGTTATTACCACATCGCGAGCCTACACTTGGAGTTGTGAACAATTGGTATAATGTAAGACTCACTTTAAAGGTAGGGCCTACTTGATGGACGATCCACATCAAAGGTTGGCCCCATATGATGGGAAGAGGACATTGACGTTGGCTCCACATGGTAGATGACACATATTGAGGTGGCTCCACGTGATGGATGATTCACATCAAAAGTTAGCCCATGATGATGAATGACCCATGTCCAAGGCAAGCTTTGCATGATGCGCAACCCACATTGAAGGTGGGGCCCACATGATGGATAATCCACATCAAAAGTGGGTTCCACAAGATGGGCAATCAATAATAGCGGGGCCCACATGATGGATGATCTACATCAAGGTGAGCTCCACATGATAGATGATCCACATCATAGGTCGGCCCATATCCAAGGCGGCTTTGTATGATGGACAACCCACATCAAGGTGGACCCCACATAATGGATGTCCACATCAAAGGTCTACCGTAACGATGAGTGGTATATATCCAAGGCAGCCCTACATGATGGACAATCCACATTAAAGGTGGGCTCCACATGATGGGCGGTAGTTATTGAAGGTGGACCCCACAGTGTGGACAATAATATGGATGGTGAGTGTCCCTACATAGTAAATGGTGAACATAGAAGGTCAAGTGATAATAATGAACGGTCCACATCTAAGGTGGGCCATGCACGATGAATGGCCCAAATCCATAACTGTCATATATTATTTACTTCATTTCGTATCTAACAATAGCCTATTGTCTTATCAAATCTAGTCACATCACGTCAATAAGCCTCTCATACCAGCTAATGCGTAGTGACGTGGTTGGAAGTGCATGTTCTATTGTTGATACAGACCGGAGCAAGTACCGAATCCGCATTCAACAGACATTCATCCACGATCCGCCCGTCTATTTGAATAGTCCGCTTGTGACAGGTGCTGAGGATGAATCACCACCGTTGAGGAGGAGTCGATCATCGATCATGTGGTACTAACCCTGTCCTAAGCTTGACACATGCAAGGTAGCATCATGAAAGGTCGGCCCGTAATAATAAAAAACCCACATCCAAAGCAGGTTGGTGTTGAGACTCAAATATTATATATTTTTCTCCATTTATACCTTGATTTATTGAACATCATAATGCTTAATTACTATATTCATACATGTTTCTCTTACAATGTGAATTTGAGAGCTTGATTCGAAAACAAGGATAAAAGCAATGATTTCTAGACCGTGATCCCCATTCCATGTGGATTCGACCTCTTTCTCACCGAGTTATTACCACATCGCGAGCCTACACTTGGAGTTGTGAACAATTGGTATAATGTAAGACTCACTTTAAAGGTAGGGCCTACCTGATGGACGATCCACATCAAAGGTTGGCCCCATATGATGGGAAGAGGACATTGACGTTGGCTCCACATGGTAGATGACACATATTGAGGTGGCTCCACATGATGGATGGTTCACATCAAAGGTCAGCCCATGATGATGAATGACCCATGTCCAAGGCAAGCTTTGCATGATGCGCAACCCACATTGAAGGTGGGGCCCACATGATGGATAGTCCACATCAAAAGTGGGTTCCACAAGATGGGCAATCAATAATAGCGGGGCCCACATGATGGATGATATACATCAAGGTGAGCCCCACATGATAGATGATCCACATCATAGGTCGGCCCATATCCAAGGCAGCTCTGTATGATGGACAACCCACATCAAGGTGGACCCCACATAATGGATGTCCACATCAAAGGTCTATCGTAACGATGAGTGGTATATATCCAAGGCAGCCCTACATGATGGACAATCCACATTAAAGGTGGGCTCCACATGATGGGCGGTAGTTATTGAAGGTGAACCCCACAGTGTGGACAATAATATCAATGGTGAGTGGCCCTACATAGTAAATGGTGAACATAGAAAGTCAGGTGGTAATAATGAACGGTCCACATCTAAGGTGGGCCACGCACAATGAATGACCCAAATCCATAACTGTCATATATTATTTACTTCATTTCGTATCTAATAATAGCCTATTATCTTATCAAATCTAATCACATCACAACAATAAGCCTCTCATACCAGCTAATGCGTAGTGACGTGGTTGGAAGTAGATGTTCTATTGTTGATACAGACCGGAGCAAGTACCGAATCCGCATTCAACAGACATTCATCCCAGATCCGCCCGACTATTTGAATAGACCGCTTGTAACAGGTGCTGAGGATGAATCACCACCGTTGAGGAGGAGTCGGGCCTTTCCCACGAAAGCACAGAGTAACAGCTCGGCTCAAACGCCGACGTGAGCTGCATAAGCTGAGTGGAAGGTAGCGACTAAATTTAAAGGCAGAACCTGGTGGGTCCCACCATGTGGCTCCGCAAAACGACAAATCACATCACCTCGTGGGTGGTGGGGTCTAACATCCGTGCCACGGTCATGACCCGACCTGCCTACTGTCTCTGTAATTTCAATTTCATCACCTTTTTGATTTTTCTACCGTATAAATGCCTTCCCATAGATATTACTTTCTTTTACTACGGCAATTCCTCGGCGCTCCAAAATGAGAGGCTTTGCACGCTATACTCGAGTCTCGGTTCTAACGAGTGGGCCTACGTGTATGTAATCCAGACCATTGATCTATTGATTCATGCCGTGGATGGGCCATTACCAAAACATCTCTCGCGTTGGAAGATCTTAACATCCCAACTTGTAGAGTTCTTTTTGTTGAATCTGCGCTGCTGCTGTTGTATTTCTCTTCTCAGCCGTCTATTTGTACTTGATTCAATCAAAAGGTTAGCTTTGTGCTGTCAATGGTCCATCGACGGTGGGATGCCACATCCAAATGGTCTGAATTACTGAACCCGGATTTTCAAATGTGGTAATTTTTTATTGTATGTGGAATGCACGACGCGGCCAATAATATTAACGGTTTGGATCCCTCCAGTACCCACGTTGGTGCTGGAGGAGATCTGTGGGCCCGTCATGATGAATGTGTTTTATCCCAGCCGTCCAACTATTTTGCCAGCTCAAATTAGGCATGAAATAAAAAAAATGAGGCAGATTCAAATTGAAAGTTAGCCACACCATGTGAAAAAGTAGGCATTGGACTACCAATATCGAATCCTTCAACAGCTGTCGTGGGCATTGGCTAATGTTTATGTGCAATCCAACCCATTAATAAGGTGGGCCCCCGGATGAAAGGAAATGTAAAAATATAGGCATTGCCCAAAAACTTAAGTTGGCCCAAAGAAAGTACTGATGTAGAGCGGGTCGCGGACAGTTTCATGGCCAAGATGGATCAGAAAAGGCCCGGTCGATGACAGAAGTGATCCGGACCGTCGGACTTTAGATCGGGCGTATCTCGCAATACGGAATGAGTTACCTGACGTAAAATATATGATTTTGGGATAGAACGAGCTACTTTAGCCAACCAACCCCGCTATGTCGGCTTGCGACGCCCAAAATTACGAAAAACCCCTAAATCGACGGTCGTTTCCTATTTTAATTTCGTTTTTATTATAAATAGTAAGTTTTAGTTTGATTATAACTCTTCATCCGTCGGACTTTAGGAGTTGTGCCCAACATGAAAAGAGCTTAGAATAATTAAGGGAACGGTTTGGTGAAGCCAAATAGGGCACTTACTATTTTTGGCCGAAAACCTTGCGCAGTAGTAGACATCACAATCGTCTATAAATAGAAAGTTTACTATTTATAGTAAGTCGCGAATTCTAAGAGTTTTAGTTGTAATTTGATTCTGATTTCTTTCTTATTGCTTGGTACCCTTATTTAAAGGGTTGTGTACTTGTTTTTAGTAATTAATTAATCAATTTCGAATTTCTTAGAATTTATTTCTATTTTCTGCTTTCTTTCCTCATGGATTCGAGAAGTCTCCGTGAAGAGTCCGGATAAGCTATGTGGATTCGGAATAGTTATCCTCATCACGTTCATCCCTACGTCAAGTACCTAATTGTAAGTGTCCGATCCATACTTTTTTCTAGAGTACTGTGGCCAGTGCAACTGATGAACGAAGTGGATTTCACACATATGGTGGGACCCACGGATATTTTTGTAACTGAGTCTGCCTGCGGCAATTGTAAAATAAAAAATTAAAAAAAAAAAAAATAATAAGAAAAGAAAAGAAAGGAGAATCATGAGATTTGGGAAGATGGGAGTGATGGGCATATGACAATGATCTCATGGCTATCAATGAGGCCACGACAACACGGTGGGGCCCACCATCATTTCAAAGGAACATAAATTCAAAAGTGCTGTTTCAAATGGACAGAGACGCCTGTGGAGGATGCTTTGCTCAGTGGTCCCAACTCAATCTACGGTGTGATGGCCCTTCTGGCTATAAAACAAAATCATTAAGTCTAGCCGCTTGGACCACAGGTTACCGTCCATCCTATGAATAACTTCTAAACTGTCGTGCGTGTAGGACATCTAACCCATCAAATGGATCTTTTTTCCCATGAAGAAATTCACCTTTGCGAAAAACAGCAACGTCCACTCATCAGCTGGACCATTCTATTTTGTTATTCATCAGTTACTAGGATTAGTTTTATGGTGTGGATCACTGGATGATTCTTTGAGGCATATGCTTGCGTGAGATAATCCTCATGTTGGGGGAAATCTATTGGACGGGTTAGATGTCACATGAAGATGACAGGTTGGAAGTTATTCACTGGATGGACCGTACCTTATGGTCCAACTGATTGGACTTGGGATCTTCTTGAGCCGCCATCTTTATCGTGTTCCAGGGTCGGTGTCCCTACTGATGAGAAACGAGAAATATTCCCATTCCTAGTACTTGAACTTTTTTCACACATACAACCCCTTGTACAGAACATCTGAGCCATTCAAAATGTGGACCATGCGATAATTAACATATGGGTAAAAAATAGGACTTATCCATTCATTAGGTCCCATGATCCAGACATCAAGGTACATGATCGGCTGTCCATCAATTTCATTGGTGTGGTCTAGTTGATGAGTGGATCATCCTTTCATTGCAGGGCAGTGATATAATCCAGTGGGCCCCAAGCATAAACCAATAGCTCATGAAGGTCTTATAAGCTAAGGTATGTTATGTAAATGCCATGGTTTTTACAGCTCCACGCTTTGGACTGACTCGGTTGGTCCTGACTCGGCTGAGTTGGGCTGAGTCACCGCATCTCAAATTCTGATAGATGGGATCTTGTGGTTTGAAAATCTAGACCATTGATCTGTTGATATGTATCTTGGATGGTGTGTAGGGTGCTTGCCATGGTTTTAAGTCCTAGAGGAGTCTCATGTGACTCATTCGACTGGACTCGAACTTGGTCAGACCCGGTCTGATTAATTCTATGATTTGCATAACCGGAGGGGGCCAACTCAACCTCACTCAACATGTGCATAAGATGCGTGTTGGTAAAATGAGGATGGCAGGTCATCCCATGAAAGATTATTGTTTTTAGGGCATGGTCTAATATTTCTTGTTGTTGGCCTTCAATTTGTTTTAATCACCTGGTGTGTGTGGGCCTGCCTAAACCAAATGTACGGCTCGATTCATATCGAATAACTTAACCACAAGTGTCAAGATAGATAGATATATCGAACGTGATCGTATATGATTAATAACTAAGAAGCTCGATCGCTTGTTCAGTCCCTCACAAGATATTTATTAAAAAGATTAAGTGATTATCGAAGGGTAAGGTTTTTCCTTGGAAGATGGGTTACACCTTGCTTTCGATATGAAATAACTTTTATAAGTAAAAACGGTCAAATAAACAAAATACTTACGGTCAATCACAAGGAGTACTTATAAGATGCCTTTCTGAAAGACGGATTGATTAAATTAATATCGGGAATAGTTCAACACAAATGTATGGACTTGGATTACAGCTAAAGATTACTACTACTCGATTATGACTAAAGATTATCGCTATTCAATTATCACTAATCTTAGGATAGAGCTAAGATATGATGTGGAAATATAATTTGATTGTTTTGATTGGTTTGGTGCGAGATGACTTAATTTATTAGATTTCTTACTATTTATAGATTTCTTCTATGGTAATCTTTAATGCGTTTCTCGCTTTATTCAACAGTTATGGTAGTTGATTCGTCATTACATTGGTCTTTCATATAATTCTTTCTACTCTTGACACACGTCCCTTTAACCACTCTTTTCGCTCGACTACTTTCCATCTCTTGCACTTCTTAGCTATGCCCATCACCAATTAACGTGTATCATTATATCAATGGCAGTTGTAATTCCATGAAAAACGCTCTAAATATCTTTAAAGATGTTTCGCATGTTATACAATTTCCATGCAATGACACATGTTCTTTTCTAATTGGCTATATCAAGAATGGTTAGAAATATGATATAACCACATAATAACTCTATAGAAAAATGATCTACATTATCGAACCACGGGCCGCACTTTTTACTCTTGTTTCTCAAGTAAAAATACCAATAAAAATCATAAGATGGGAGAATCTTCAAATTTGGCTTGATGAGAGTGATGGTCATGGAGATGATCTCACAGCCTATTCAATGGGCCCATGAACAAGACGTTGGGGCCCACCATTATTTCAAACGAACATGAAGTCACACATAAATACATAAATAGAAACACTTGTGGAAGATATGCTTTGCTCAATCGTCCCAAGACACTCCCAATCGAGTAGGATTAGGTGAAACTGACAACGTTGCTATCTGCTGAACACCTTGGATTAAAACAAAACCTCATTGTCAATCGATTTCCCAACCGATCTTGTTCCGAGACCGGTCTCCACTCATGACTAGCAACTAGAAAATGTTACTTGAACTTTCACATGCAACCCTTTATTCCTCCACTTATCCACTTGCGTAGAGCATCTGAACCGTTCAAACTGTGGGTCACGCAACAGTTATCATATATGTGTGGAAATTTGGACCGATCCACCCATTAGGTGGGCCACACCCCATAAGCAGATCATTATAATTTTCGATCATAAGGCAATGATCTGATTTTTTAGGTGCCACTTAAAAAATTGAGTTCATCTCATTAGGACACTTAGTTCAATCCATCGATCTAGACTGTTCACTAGGTTCAGCGCACATTTCATGGGCTATAGTGGGAAAATGACACTGATTTGGAAAATAAGTACCATTTGATCAATGGTTTTTGATATGGACGGTCAAGATAATTTACAAAAAAATATATCTAATCAACAATTTGATTCATTTATTTGTTGGGGCCTATGATGGGCTGCTTATGATTCTAAAGAATCACTTTCGTTAGGCAAATGTGACCATTCCATGATGGCTTTGAAAATGGATGGTTGTGGAAAATAAGCAAGGCCAAATCATAGACGGACCAGATCATCCGATCAGTAAAAAAAATTATATAAACCTATGAGATGTGTTCTGGACTTAAAAGGGATGGCTCGGATTAACCGAAGGGACAGTTCAAGTGAACTGATGCAGCTAGGAGCACTAACATATAGTGATCTGCTGGAGCAGTTGTAATTGCATCAGGTCAGTTGAAAAGTCCCATCGACTGATCGTAACCGTCCATTAATTCAAGGACACATTCATGAGCTACAGTGTAAAAACAGAACCGATGACTCCATTCCATCTACTTGATTTGGCCTTATTTTCTATAGCCATCATTTTTGGAAGCTATCGATGGGATGGTCACAGCTAGGGGTGTACACGAACCGAGCTAGCTCCGTTACCTTGCTGGACTCGAATCCAAAAAGCTCAATTCCACTCGATTCGAAGCTGAGTTCGTGCCTTATTTTTTGAGCTCGAAAATGAGTTCGAGCTGCCCCAGCTCGACTCGACTAGGATCAAACTCAGATCAAGCAAATTTGGTGACTCGGTTACTTTGATATTGATGTTGCTCACCAAGTGTTTATTTGATGAAATGACTCAAAGAAGTATGGCTAGTGGCAAAGAAGGTATGCATATGAAACCAACACCCTTTTTTTTAATTATTTTTATGTTGCTTAGGAGGTGTTCGATAAAATGCCTATAAAACCATTGTTGCTATCTCAAATACAGTGAGATTTTGAAGGTACAGTCTAGGTGTTTGCGAAAATGCCTCAATGAGGAACTAGGCTCGATCTTGGCTCGAACTCGACCCGAGCTGCTAACCAAACCGAGCCGAGTTGGCCAGTCGGGCTTGAGGATCGAGCCGAGCCGAGTTCGAGCTGAGGTCAGCTAGTGGTCAAGCCGAGTCGAGCAGAGGCTAGCTCGACTCGGTTCGACTCGATGTACACCCCTAGTCACAGCTCCGTAGATATAAAATGGTTCATTTTTAGCATTTTAATTTGGAAGAAAACCTATATAATGTGGGTTAAGTAAGATGAACTTATTTTTATGAGCATCCAAATGGCCCTAAAGGGGCGTTTGGTGCATGAGTTTAAACGGGTTTCAATGGGAGCAGCTTTTCTCATTTTCTCAACTCAGGTTTCAATAAACGTCTTGTTTGGAAAGACGTCCAAATCTGGATATTGTAGCACGTTATCAGAAACTGTGTCTGGATTTGTGGGTGTTGACCAGAACACATGCGATATTGGTCCTTTGATGTGTTAGACTCTATTATGGACCAACTTGATATTCCGGTGAGTTTTGTATCGATGACGTCCAACACGACTCGTACAGAGCATTTCAGGTATAGAAACCCAACTGTTGAGAAAGATCTCGATAGAGAAGTGAGATCATATGTGAAGGTCAAGTGGACCATGTTAGAAATATAAGAAATTCTTGTACACAACGGAGGATAGAAGAAAACGATAATGAAACGAATAGAACTTTCGAGTTCAAGGCTCGACTTGAATAGTATCAATTTCTCAAGACAGATTTGCTGCCCTTTTTCTGGAAATTCCAGCAAGTGCAAACGAAGGAAATCTGCAAATTGTCTTCAGGATACAATAAACTCTCAATCCGATTTTCAACACGAAGATTTGCACATTTAAGCATTGAACAGATCTCTAGTTTTGACACCGATATGCCTGAAGACGTTCAGAAAAAAAAAAAAAATCAGCAAGAGATTAGATCGAGAGTAATTTGCACAGAAGATGATTTATTCTTGAGGATTAAGAGTATATACTTCTGGATTATAGTATCCAGGATTTATATCAATTGAAAGGTTATGGATTTCTTCATAAAGAGGTGCTAAAGAGCCTCTTCAAGAAATCCATACCCATTTACAACAAATAATTGCCTTTTCATGAAAGGACATGATTATTTGTCCTATGGCAGTTATTTCTGTACTCATTCAGACAGGAGCAGTTATCCAACAAGAAAAACTGTATCCACGTAAGCGACACATGGCATAGGTGCCACATGTACAATCATGTAACAATTACTTTCAATCAACAAAATAAACATCAGGGTACAATAGCCCAAAAAATATGAACCGAGTGCCAAAAAGACTAAGGCTCTCATAGCTCCTTGCGACGATGCGCACGTGCGAAGTGCGCCAAATAAAGCGCCAAAAAGAGCCCAAGCACCCCTACAGCCCACGCCACGCACGTGCGCGGATGGTGCTTCGCATCGTCCTCGAGGAGATTTGAACCCTGGTTGCATAAGCAAAAACCCCTTCTCTTACCGACTGGCTATATACACTATTTATGAAAAGTTTAAATAATTAATATATTTATTTACCTTCTAAAAATAACTTTTATTTTTGAAATTTATTTTTATTCTAGAAAACATAACACTGGTCGAAGAGACTATTTGGAGCTTCTCCTCATTAATGCACGGGCTTCACAAAGCCATACGAATCCAGCCATCTCCACTGTAGTTAGGAATGTCGTGCAAAACCTTCTCAACCCTCGTCTGTAGCTGTTGAGGGTCAAATATTGCATATTAGACCCTAGTTATGCCTGGAATTATGAACATGATACTGTTTAACGCCTGATTTTTAATCATGTTTGTGATGCAAGGTGAATTCAAGAGCCTGAACTGAAAAGGATACTAAAAGCGTGGATTTAACGTTCAAGCATCACCAAGACAAAGGACGGACTCCAGGGGACCAAGATTGAAGGAATTACGCACCTGGGATCCGCGAAAATCGAGAACCTGAAGCTCAAGTGGCCTGAAAGTCAACCAGAATGCAAGATCACAGGGCTTCCACCATCTGATCGGCTCCGAATTTCATACATTGCCTAAGGACCACAAATGAACCGTACACGTCAAATTTCAGCTCTTGAATCCCTACAGAAGTAAGCCAATGGACAGATCAGTCCGTAGATTGGTGAATTGGGGCCCACCTGGGATTTGGATATGCTCCAGTTTTGGTTCCAACCGTTTAATTGAGCTGGAAAAGTGGATGGACGGATCAGATGTCTCTTGACATCACGGTGGACCCCATTTGCATGGGATGAGTGTGCATAGCACACGTGCACATGAGGTGCACTGAAAGCAAAGTCGGGTCAAACCGACTTTTACCCGCGGCCGCCCGACCTTCCTAAACAGAGAAGGAAGGCCTCTGTTTCCTTAACGCGGGGGCGTCCACTGATGATGTAGTAGGCCCACCACCATCATCGTTTGGGTGATCCAAACGGTTCATCGTGTCCAGGAGGGAGATTCGACCACAGCCCTATCCGTTCCATGCATCCATGCCGAAATTCAAAACCACAGTAGCAAGGAAAACGTCATGACGTCGATTGATGGTGTGGCCCATATGAGCCACGAATTTACGTCAAACTTGGGCCCATGATCAGAAACTAATGCAGATGACAGAATAAGGGAGTGATTCTTTATACGGTCAGCCGAAGTGGGACACACCGACTTCTATTTCCGATTTTTAAAAAACGCAAACAGCGTTTACGCTGTCCGACGTCGAGACCGCTCGGTGGGCCCCACTCATCATGGAGTTCGAAGATCCGGACCGTCCATTAGTTTTCCAAATGTCGTATTATCCAAGCCTAGGTGACAGAATGTTAGAAGATAGCGTGGATTGGATTTCAACCATCCAAACGGAGGACGAACGGTAATATGAAAAACTCTGTGGGCCGCATCAGAACCCATCTAAAACCGACCATACCCGACCGAAATTGCGAGGGGAATCTGGTGGACGGTTCGGATTTCTTAAAATATAAGGGAAGTGGACCCCACCAGCAACGTCAGATCGTTGTGCGCGACCCCTGTTCACAGCGTCCGTAAAATCCGACCGCTGTGGGCCCCAGTGCGTCCGTGATCATCGTCGGATGGACGATCCAGACCGTCCATCGTGTATCTCATCGAAAAATCTCTCAAGTAACGTTGTCTGTTTGGAAAGGAAGCAAGGAAAGTGGGCCAGTTACGAGTCACCTTCTTGGCTGCGAATAGAAAGTTACGCACGTTTGCTGCGAAAGGAGAACTTCACCGTCCGCACTTTTTGACGACTCCAGCAAGGACTGTACACCACGCTGCTGTCTATAAGAGAGGGAGAGAGGGAACGTGAGAAGGATTCATTCACGGCTGTGGAGGTTTTGAGCTTTTGGCTTTGAACGTGAAGAGAGAGAGTGGAAGCAGGGTTTCTTGTTTTTTCTTTTTATTTTATTTTATTTTGTTTTATCTAGGAGATCTAGACCGATCATGTCGGGCTAATCTCTTAGCTAGGGCTAAGAGGTGAAGCTTGTAGCGTGATGGGGAGGTTTTATGGCTTGGATTCATGTCCCTGAACTGATTTGATGATAGTTTGATTTTATGGAATATTTGTAGTTTTTAATGGTTTATTGTGACTTAAATTACAATGGATCTGCGATAACTTCAGGTATGTTCATTGCATTACAGGGATTGTGAATTTAGGAGGCCTTGTTGTTCGCCATTGTCTCCTGGGCATGGTTGGATGATATAACCCTTCCTAATATCCATACGTCTCTCAGATTAGCTGTAGATTGGTTTACTTCTGTTGTTTACTTTGTCTTATGGGCATGGTCTTGTGATGGAATCCATTCTCATTTACATCCGTCTGATCACTTGAAAACTAAATTCAATGGAAGTTCAGATCGAGCTTTAGTGACATATCTTCCAACTGGATGAAGATGGGACTGAAGTCCAGTTGAGTTCGTGAATCAAGCGTAGATCTCCCTGATCTCTACAAGTGGATCCTTGGCACCCTAGTTCCTTACCTTTGAATTTTACATATTTTAGTTTACTATTTCACCATTATTCACTCATATTCACCTGATTTAGATTTCATCTTATTCCAGTTCTAGATCTGGTTATTTTCAGATTACGTACAGGTTTCAGTCCCTGTGGATTCGACCTCGATCTTACCGAGTTTATTACTACATCACAACCCTATACTTGGGGAGTGAACAAGTTTTTGGCGCCGTTGCCGGGGATTGAAGGCTACGTTTCCTGAAGTTAACTAGTTTTAGAATTAGTTTAAGATTAGGACTTTTCTGATTTTTAAGGTTTATTTTTAGAATTTTCTAATTCCAAGTTTTCCTCTAATTTTTAGAAATTTTCTTTCACGTAACTTTCTACTTTTATATAGTTTTTCCCTTTTTTAGAAACTAACCCAACTTTCCCGTTTTGTAGGATTTTGAGATAGGCTTCTAATTTGGTAATTCCTTTCTTAATTTCTTCCTTTCTATTTTTCTAGATTAGGATTTGTCTTCCTTTTTAGCAAGTTTCTAATTCTCACTCTTTTAGAATCTAACTTTCTTTCCTATTTAATTTTTAGAAATTTTCTATTTATAGACCTTCTGTTTAGAAACTAACTTTCCTGTTTTGTAGGCTTTATAGAAATTTCTAATTCGGTAAGCACTTTCTAATTTCTACTTTCTATTTTAGGGTTAGGATTTCTAATTTAGAAATTTCTAACTTTAGGTTTAGAACTTTCCTAATTATTTTTTTTAGAATTTATTTTATTTATTTTTAAGAACTTTCCTCTTTTGTTTTTAGAAACTAAGTTAGTTGTTTCCCTTTTTAGAAACTCTTTCTAACTTTAGAAACTAACTCATCTTTCTTTTATTTTATTTTTAGAAACTTTCTTATTCTAGGTATTCTTTTTAGAAACTAACTTAGCTTCTAGGTTTAGGGAACTTTCCTTTTTAGAAACTAACTTTCTATTTCAATTGTAGGAACTTTCTACTTTAGACTTTCTATTTTAGAAACTAATCTCTTTTGTTTTCTTTTGCAGGATCTTAACATAGGAACTTCTATTTGGTACCTTCCTTCTTCTCCTCCTCTTACTTTCCATACTGCTGTAGGATCTTTTCTTTTATTTTTCTTAAGATTAGATTCAGATTAAGGGTCTCACCATGTACATGCACGAATGGGAACGTCAATATGCTGAGATAGCTTTTGAGCATGCGAAACAGTGTGAAGGGATGTATGATGATTACGATCAACATCAACCTATGTCTCAGAATTTTCCTGAACCAATCATTGAGAACCGACCTGAGCATAACACTCCATCGGTTAAGAAGTCTTTACGCGATCATATACGGGAGAACAATTCCACCCCACGAACAGTACGCGAGTGTTGGGGTTATCATAACTATGGAAGTGAGAATCATTATCACCCATCTGAGAAAAAGAAAATAATGCGTGATTATATTATGAGTGATAATAAGTATTACCAACCATCAGATTCTCCCACCTATGATCCGTATGACTATAACCAGTGGAAACATCAATGTCGGGAAGCTGAACCAGCTATATATCATAGTGATAATTCTCTTGGGTCCTCTACTTTTGAAACCCAATCAGAAACAATCCAAGAGGACTCACTTCAGAAGCTCATGAAAGCACAAGAGCAGTTCAATCAACTTTTCATACAATCATGCGAATTGCTCAAATCCTCAATTCCAATAATTCAGTCACGTCTTATGGAGAAGGAAGAAGCTAGGTTACCCCAGCTTCATCCCAATCTAGAAGCACATTGCGAAGAAAATGATCATAACTCGCTTGTGGCAGAAACTGAAATTACGAATGAGGAATTAGAGCAGATGGTTCAATTTCCCGATGAGTCGATCTCGATGACTGTCCAAAGGAATGATCAAGAGACGTGGGTCTCTTTCAAATATAATGATAGTAACACACTTCACTCACATGACACACATGATTACACTGATGAGGTAGAGGTTAGTTTATTCGAACCTCAACCTAGTCTAGGAATAGAATGTGAGGAATGTGATCCCATCCCAAGTGCACACTACACGGAACTGGACAATGATGAGTATAGAGATTCAATCTCAAGTGTGGCCCATGCCAATGATCACGAGGTTCAGGAAGTTGTCAACCATAATGATCTACTCCACCTGCCTGACATGACTGATTTGAATGTGGAGAATGAACCAATTTCAACTAACCCTTCCAACCCTTGTGATGCATATTTGGACCACTGTCCTGAATTGAATGATGATATGATTTGGGCGATGGATGACTTGCTTGATATAACTCTGGAATTTGAAACTACCCAGTTGAGGCCACAATCTGAGCTACACACTTTAGACGATTCAATGCCCCCACTGAGTAGCTTCAATGACCAGAGTCTCCACATCAATTCTTCGCCTATTGATTGTCTATTTGTCTTTGAAGGGCAAGAGCAAGCGAGCATGCGTCCATCCACTTCAAAAGACGATGAAATCCTTGGACAAATCATCACAGACTTTAATGCAGGAGACGAGTCACTCTCAGCTGAATTTTCCAATTCTTTGGACGATTGCGCGGCATACTTTTCAGATTCGAATGATCGTATGATTAAAGAAATAGTGGATGCCTTGCAAGAGACTATCTCGGTAGTTGTTACTAACCGAGAGCACCCTCATTCTGAAGCCCCTCTTTCCCCAGAGCCTGAATGTTTACCATTACAGGAAGATGAGCTGAAAATTGAACCGAAGTCTGGAACTTCGGAATGTATTGAGACTACATTACTTTCTGAGAATTCTTTTGAATTTTATCTACCTGCAGTCTCTGATTCACCATGGGATACTAATTCTGAGACTTTTTCTGACATAGGTGAATCATATATACTTTGGATACCTCAGGCGAATCAACGACAAATCTTTGCTAAGGTACACAAGTTTCTCTGGACATTCATGCTCCAGGGCATTCAAGCTTATTGCAAGATGGGCTTTTGGATGATCCTGTTGAGAAACCTACTGAGAAATTTATCTAGATATTGGCCGGAAGAGGAACCTTGTGGCATTACCGAGTAGTCTTTTCCCTGCTTTCATAGGATTAGGGTATTTTATTATTATTATTTTTTTAGTCTGGCTGAAGACGTTAAACTTAGCGCTCCTGGGAGGCAACCCAGCTTTTGATTTCATGATTAGTCAATTCAATGTTTGTGGGTAACATTACTGCAAACCCTCACGAGACTACAACTCGTCCACTAGGGGCAACCTAGGGGTTTAAAGGCTTGTTGCATACGCTAAATGCAATCGAGAGCACCTGCGAAAGTGGTATAGGTAGGAGTTTATTTTTTGTTATTTGTGTTTTACTTTCGATTGGTTTCACTCTTGTGCTGACCCGCTCTCATGTTGAGTTCTCTACGGAAAAATCTCTCTCGACTCGTTACCCAGGTACTATCTTCCCATCACTTCTCATTTACTTTCATTGTCCCATGTGCATTGCATGCTCATATCTTTTACATTGAGGACAATGTAGATTTTAGGTTGGGGGTGGGAGATTAGGTTTCCTAATCAGTGTTTTCTTGGTCTTGAGCAAAATTTTTAAAATTTTTTGAAAATTTAAAAATCTTTTTATGGAAATTCTTGTGAATTTGATGGATATCCTTCATTTAGACTTACAAGATACGTGATGTTGGTAATTTATGACTCTTGGATTTAGTTGTTTGGTAAATTTCACCGCTGAGTTCAAATTATTAATCCATGATCGGAAGTTGTAAACATTAATTGAGTCATGATTTCACATGTCACATCTCGCTCTCACATTAAGGTTTCCATTTGATATTGAAGGATTAACTCGGTAATCACTAAGCATGTAAGGAACCATCTTGGAAAATTTGCCTGTTATGATCAACTGAAGAAAAAGAAATTACCTAGCTACAAGATAGCTGCCTGCGAAAGGGTTGGGCGAACAAACTGCACCACAGGTTTGCTCCCTATAGGTGTATGTTCGACTCCCCATGGTTGCAATTCAGAAAATATTGGGTGACTAATCTTCACCATAGGTTTGCTCCCTATAGGTGAAGATCTAATTCCCCTCGGCGTTACAAAAAAAAAAAAAAAAAAAAAACAGAGAGTCAAAAGCTGGAAGAATGAAAAAAAAAAAAAAAAGAACTGTAAGGCAAGTGCTGGTTTAGGTTTTGGTTGTCCTGAATGCTCTTTGGATCATCAACGGTATCATGAAAATTGACAATTGGATTTATTAATGTTGTTGAGCCGAGATTACACTATACACCCATGGATCTTAATGTTTAGAAACTGTCTAATTGATGAATTAATACTTTGAAACTTGATTATGAAGCTTACTGTGTGCTTGAGTCCAGGAGAGAATTAATAATCAACATTTATGAATCTTAGGATTCTGGTACCAGGATCGTTGCAAAAATCACTCAAGTTTATTAAAATGTCCTATAATTCTCAACTTATTTTTCGCATATTTTGCTTGGGACTAGCAAAATGCTGGTTGGGGGTTGTGTTGAGGGTCAAATATTGCATATTAGACCCTAGTTATGCCTGGAATTATGAACATGATACTGTTTAACGCCTGATTTTTAATCATGTTTGTGATGCAAGGTGAATTCAGGAGCCTGAACTGAAAAGGATACTAAAAGCGTGGATTTAACGTTCAAGCATCACCAAGACAAAGGACGGACTCCAGGGGACCAAGATTGAAGGAATTACGCACCAGGGATCCGCGAAAATCGAGAACCTGAAGCTCAAGTGGCCTGAAAGTCAACCAGAATGCAAGATCACAGGGCTTCCACCATCTGATCGGCTCCAAATTTCATACATTGCCTAAGGACCACAAATGAACCGTACACGTCAAATTTCAGCTCTTGAATCCCTACAGAAGTGAGCCAATGGACAGATCAGTCCGTAGATTGGTGAATTGGGGCCCACCTGGGATTTGGTATGCTCCAGTTTTGGTTCCAACCGTTTAATTGAGCTGGAAAAGTGGATGGACGGATCAGATGTCTCTTGACATCACGGTGGACCCCATTTACATGGGATGAGTGTGCATAGCACACGTGCACATGAGGTGCACTGAAAGCAAAGTCGGGTCAAACCGACTTTGACCCGCGGCCGCCCGACCTTCCTAAACAGAGAAGGAAGGCCTCTGTTTCCTTAACGCGGGGGCGTCCACTGATGATGTAGTAGGCCCACCACCATCATCGTTTTGGGTGATCCAAACGGTTCATCGTGTCCAGGAGGGAGATTCGACCACAGCCCTATCCGTTCCATGCATCCATGCCGAAATTCAAAACCACAGTAGCAAGGAAAACGTCATGACGTCGATTGATGGTGTGGCCCATATGAGCCACGAATTTACGTCAAACTTGGGCCCATGATCAGAAACTAATGCAGATGACAGAATAAGGGAGTGATTCTTTATACGGTCAGCCGAAGTGGGACACACCGACTTCTATTTCCGATTTTTAAAAAACGCAAACAGCGTTTACGCTGTCCGACGTCGAGACCGCTCGGTGGGCCCCACTCATCATGGAGTTCGAAGATCCGGACCGTCCATTAGTTTTCCAAATGTCGTATTATCCAAGCCTAGGTGACAGAATGTTAGAAGATAGCGTGGATTGGATTTCAACCATCCAAACGGAGGACGAACGGTAATATGAAAAACTCTGTGGGCCGCATCAGAACCCATCTAAAACCGACCATACCCGACCGAAATTGCGAGGGGAATCTGGTGGACGGTTCGGATTTCTTAAAATATAAGGGAAGTGGACCCCACCAGCAACGTCAGATCGTTGTGCGCGACCCCTGTTCACAGCGTCCGTAAAATCCGACCGCTGTGGGCCCCAGTGCGTCCGTGATCATCGTCGAATGGACGATCCAGACCGTCCATCGTGTATCTCATCAAAAAATCTCTCAAGTAACGTTGTCTGTTTGGAAAGGAAGCAAGGAAAGTGGGCCAGTTACGAGTCACCTTCTTGGCTGCGAATAGAAAGTTACGCACGTTTGCTGCGAAAGGAGAACTTCACCGTCCGCACTTTTTGACGACTCCAGCAAGGACTGTACACCACGCTGCTGTCTATAAGAGAGGGAGAGAGGGAACGTGAGAAGGATTCATTCACGGCTGTGGAGGTTTTGAGCTTTTGGCTTTGAACGTGAAGAGAGAGAGTGGAAGCAGGGTTTCTTGTTTTTCCTTTTTATTTTATTTTATTTTGTTTTATCTAGGAGATCTAGACCGATCATGTCGGGCTAATCTCTTAGCTAGGGCTAAGAGGTGAAGCTTGTAGCGTGATGGGGAGGTTTTATGGCTTGGATTCATGTCCCTGAACTGATTTGATGATAGTTTGATTTTATGGAATATCTGTAGTCTTTTTAATGGTTTATTGTGACTCAAATTACAATGGATCTGCGATAGCTTCAGGTATGTTCATTGCATTACAGGGATTGTGAATTTAGGAGGCCTTGTTGTTCGCCATTGTCTCCTGGGCATGGTTGGATGATATAACCCTTCCTAATATCCATACGTCTCTCAAATTAGCTGTAGATTGGTTTACTTCTGTTGTTTACTTTGTCTTATGGGCATGGTCTTGTGATGGAATCCATTCTCATTTACATCCGTCTGATCACTTGAAAACTAAATTCAATGGAAGTTCAGATCGAGCTTTAGTGACATATCTTCCAACTGGATGAAGATGGGACTCGAAGTCCAGTTGAGTTCGTGAATCAAGCGTAGATCTCCCTGATCTCTACAAGTGGATCCTTGGCACCCTAGTTCCTTACCTTTGAATTTTACATATTTTAGTTTACTATTTCACCATTATTCACTCATATTCACCTGATTTAGATTTTATCTTATTCCAGTTCTAGATCTGGTTATTTTCAGATTACGTACAGGTTTCAGTCCCTGTGGATTCGACCTCGATCTTACCGAGTTTATTACTACATCACAACCCTATACTTGCGGAGTGAACAGTAGCCCACCTGCCAAACATTGTGGTGGATTTTACAAATCTATCATTGTTGGGATCAGGCACAATCAGTATCCAAACAGGTTTGAGAGCTGATCCTTACAGGACATTCTGATGATTTCGTACCATGGATTTTGTGCTAACATGCAATTTAAACAGTCACCCAGTTACAACCAACCCTCTTGCAATTCTACGACAACACCTGACATATGACAATCATGTGGTTATTTGAATCCCATCCCACCTAATCCTTTCCAATACCATACGCCTAACGTCCCCTAAGTATGCTATGCAAGTGCCCTACATTTAGGCCATGTTTATTTTCTTATTTATAAGGTGCCATCCACCCATTTTTTTTCCACTCATTTTAGGGCATGAGCTCAAAAATGAGGTAGATCCAAATCTTAAGCAGACCACACCATAGGAAATAGGGGAAATTGAATGCTAAACATTCAATTTTCCGCCTCATAAATTAGATGATGAAAGTTCTTTCATGAAATATAGGGAATACATGGTGTGTATATATCTGATGAATGTTTCAAGATGATGATTGCACCTATTTATTTATCATCTCATTCTTAACCATACATGTTTATGTTGTAGATTGGATGGTTAAGATAACTCGATTGGTGTAATTTTAGCACAATGAGTTGCCCTTAGTGGTATTAATGAATGGGCCATTTGGATCAAATTTTGGCCTTGTCATATGCTATTTAAAAGCTTTGGAGACATTGCACATTCATCATGAGACTTTTATTAAAGGCATTTAGATCTTGCATGGAGACATGTACTTTTGGCTCTTAATTCTTTTTTATGCTTTTCAAGAAATCAATATCATGATTTTGGAAACAAGATTTAGTGATTTGGACTATCCATTCATTTTTACTAACAAGATCAAGTCATACCACAAAAAATTATGTTGAACGGATGATTCTAATCCTTCGAATAAAAGCCAGTTTGTCATTACCGTCCATTTTTTACACCTCATAATTAGATGAGAAAAGTTCTTTCCCTAGGGAGTAAATGATGTGTATGTATCTTATAAATGTTTCAAGATGATGATTGCACCTATTTATTTATCAACTCAATCCTAACCATATATGTTTATGATGTAGATTGGATGGTTAAGATCACTCGACCATAGAGACGTACACGAGTCAAACCGAGTCAAGCTTGGCACAACTTAACTCGGCTCGGCCACTAGTTGACCCCGGCTCGAACTCGGCTCAGTCCTCGTGCCTGACTAGCCAGCTCGACTCGGTTCGGTCAGCAGCTCGGGCCAATTCGAGCCAAGTTCGAGCCTCTGCGTCATTTTCTCAAACACATGGAGCGCACCTTCACTTTCTCATGGAATGTTGTTGAGACTCAAATATTGCATAATTTCCCCCATTTATATCTTGGTTTTATGAACATGAATCAGCTTAATGTTCTATTTTACTTATGTTTGTGTTGCAAGGTGAATTTAAGAGTTTGAATTAAAAATGGTGTTAGAAGCATGAATTTGATAAGCAAGAATCACCAAGGCAAGGGATAGATCTTAGGAGATCAAGATTAACGAATTTACATGTTAAAGATCCAAGAAAACCTAGTGATGAATGAAGAGAATCAAATATTTGAAGTGAAGAAAATGAATTGTGAAATCGTCTTGAAAAAGCGTATTATGAAACTTTGAAGTCTATTTTGAGAAACTGTGCATAGTGAAGTCTATTTTAGCAAACTGCGTAAATTTGAAGCGGTTTCTAGAGTTTAATTTTCAACTAGGTGCGAAAGTTGGAGTTCTCCACTTATAAATAGGGCTTCCCAGGGCATTCTTAAGCATCATTCAAAGCATTCAAGAGCAAAATTTAGAGTTTTTAGAGAGTTTTCAATTTTATTAAAGTTTTATAAATTTTTTTTTTCTTTTAGATCTTTTCTATTTGCATTTATTTCTTTTTTGTTGCTCTTCTATTTTGCAATTTAATTATGTTCTTTTAAGTTCTCTCTTGCCCAAACTTGAAGGGAAACACATTGATTTAATGTTTTCATAGTTATAATAATGAAAAGAATGCTGAATGCATGTTATCAGCTATTTAGGTCTAGTTTTCTATCCTCATATGAGATCAATATGTTTCCATCATGTGAGATCCATATTTATGAATAGACTTACCCTGAATCAATTAGATTTCTTATATAAGAGAGGTTCTGTACCTGTACATTTCTTTGATATTCATTATCTTATAGATATGAATTCTTAAAATCACTGGTGCTTGAGAATATATATCAATGGTATAAATCCATGATTTTCTAATCTTTTATATCATTTATTTAAAATATTTATATTGTTTTATTTTCAGATTAGGCCGACCATAGTGCTCGGATCCTAGTTGTGTTATCCAAGTCATCATGATTTTGGAACATTAACCTATGTGTGGAACTTTGAAGCTTGGATGTTGTTTTAATTCAGTTGAATTACATCCATTCAAAACTCCTAAAATCAAATCATCAGTTTAGTTTTTATTACTTAGTTTGTTTTGCATTTGATTTTCTCCTTCTCGAAATTCATCTATTTGTGGGATCGACCCTGTATTCACGGGATACTACTAACGAACCTCTACACTTGGAGGCAAGTAATCAAATGTAAAGCAGCAACATTGATTTACAGGTATTTCATCAAACATTCAGTGGGCAACATAAAAATCAAGATTCAAGGGTATTTGTTTCATATTCATACCTTCCTCGCCATCGGCCGACACTTCGTTGAGTCATTTCATCAAACATTTGCTGAGCAACATCAATATCAAAATAATCGAGTCACCGAACTGGTTCGATCCGAGTTCGATTCGAGTTGGGGTTCGATCCAAGTCAAGTCGAACTCCGGGCAAGCTCAAACTCGGCTTGAAATTTTGTCAAGCTCAAAAAATCAGTCAACTCGGCTCAAACTCAGTTTCGAACTAAGTCAAATCGAGCTTTTTTGAGTTGTGTCGAGCAAGCTAACCGAGCTAACTCAGTTCTACTCGATTGGTGTAATTTGTGCACCATGGGTTCCCCTTAGTGGTATTAATAATGCGCCATTTGGATCGAAATTTGGCATTGTCACATGCTATTTAAAAGCTTTGGGGACATTGCACATTCATCATTGACCTTCATTAAAGGCACTTGGAGCTCATTGGAGACATGTACTTTGGGCTCTCAAGTCTTCTTCTTTTCTTTCTTTTTTTCTTTTCACTTTTTAGAAAATTAATATCATGATATTGGAAACAATGATTTAGTGATCTAGATTGTCCATTCATTTTTACCACAAAGATCAAGCCATGCTACAAAAAATCACATCGATAAGATGATTCTACCATTTCCAATAGAGGCTAGTTTATTATAATCGTCCATTTTTTATAACTCATAAATCAGATGACGAAAGTTCTTTCATGAAATATTGAGAATACATGGTGTGTATATATCCGATGAATGTTTCAAGATTATAATTGCACCTATTTATTTATCAGCTCAATCCTAACCATACATGTTTATGTTATAGATCGGATGGTTAAGATCACTCGATTGGTGTAATTTGTAGACCATGGGTTGCCCTTAGTGGTATTAATGAATGGGCTATTTGGATCGTACTTTGGCTTTGTCACATGCTATTTAAAAACTTTGGAGACATTGCCCATTCATCATGGGACTTTTATTAAAGGCGTTTGGATTTACACACTGAAGACATACTCATGGCTCTTAATTCTTTTCTTCTTCTTCTTTGCATATATTATATATATATATTATTATATATCTCTATATATATATATATTATATATATTATTATATATATATATATATTTGCTTTTTTAAGAAATTAATATCATGATTTTGGAAACAACAATTTAGTGATCCGGGCTGTCCATTCATTTTTACCAACACGATCTAGTCATTAGCCAAAAAATTACGTTGATTAGATGATTCTAATCCTTCGAATAGAGGCCAGTTTGTTATAACCATCTTTATGCCTCATAAATCAGATGACTAAAGTTCTTTCATGGAATATAGGGAATATATGGTGTGTATATATCTGATAGATATTTCAAGATGATGATCGCACCTATATATTTATCGGCTCAATCCTAACTATAAATATTTATGCTATTGATCAGATGGTTAAGATCACTTAATTGGTGTAATTTTCGCACCATGGGTTGCCCTTAGTGGTATTGATGAATAGGTCGTACGTTTGGATCGAATTTTAGCCTTGTCACATGTTATTTAAAAGCTTTGGGGACACTGCACATTTATCATGAACTTTCATAAAGGCACTTGGATCTTGCACGTTGGAAACATGTACTTCTACTTCTAGCTCTTAATTCTTTTTTTCGCTTTTCAGAAAATTAATACCATGATATTGGAAACAACAATTCAGTAATTTAGATTGTCCATTCATTTTTACCACCAAGATTAATTCATGCCGTAAAAAATCACATCGATCAGATAATTCTAATCCTTCAAATAGAGGCCAGTTTGTTATAACCGTCTATTTTTTACACCTCATAAATCAGTTGACGAAAGTTCTTTCATGGAATATAGGCAATACATGATGTGTATAATATATGATAGATATTTCAAGATGATGATTGCACCTGTTTATTTCTCTGTCCAATCCTAACTATATATGTTTATGCTATTGATTGGATGGTTAAGATTACTCCATTGGTGTAATTCTGCACCATGGGTTCCCCTTAGTAATATTAATGAGTGGGTTGTATTATGGGGGAAATATGTCAACCTATCATCCATAGGCCAGGTCGAGTGTTCTAACAGCAACAAATGCAACCCAATGGTCCAAACACCCTCACCTCTCGTCCAACCAGGAGGGAGACCCCATCTCCCAGCATCCGGTCGAGCTTAGCAGCGAGCCCGACCTTAGCAAATATGCCAAGTCTGACCTCATCGGACCAGAGCCCAACCAAGAAGAGCTCAGCCTCTCACCATCATGTCGAGCTCGGACCCAACAATAGATCGAGACCGACCTAACTGGTGTTGTTGTTCGTTCACAATCCGCGCTGAAGATCATGGAGACCATCTCCAACACGGTTTTTCTCGCCGAAGATTTAGAAGGATCCCCGCCGCGTGTAAACTCAAAATCCTAATAGGATTCTGTCCCCGCCAAAGTAGGGATAACCGCACCCTACGCCACCGCCTCTTCGCATCTATAAATAAGATTCCAGAGGGGGAGGTACGTACAATCTCTAGCCCTAAACCCTCGACATTCAAATAGATCCAGATTTCTGACTTCGGCATCGGAGGGTCCTCGACACAAGCCAGGGTCTTCTTTGTTTGTTCCCTATGCAGGTTTATGGGCCCAGGGAGGGCTAACCAGATTTCTACATCAACAGGTTGTTTAGATCGAAGATTGGCTTTGTCACATATTATTTAAAAGCTTTGGGAACACTACACATTCATCATGGGACTTTTATTAAAGGCATTTGGATCTTGCACATTGGAGACATGTACTTCTGACTCTTAATTCTTTTCTTCTTTAAGGAAAAAATATCATGATTTTGGAAATAGTGATTTAGTGATCTGGACTATCCATTCATTTTTACCACCAAGATCGAGTCATGCTGAAAAATATGTTGATTGGATGATTCAAATCCTTTGAATAAAGACTAGTTGTTATAACCATCTTTATGCCTCATAAATCATGTGGAAAAATTCTTTCATGGAATATAGAGAATATATGGTGTGTGTATATCTGATAGATATTTCAAGATGATGATTGCACCTTTTTATTCATCCGCTCAATCCTAACTATACATAATTATGCTATTGATCGGATGGTTAAGATCACTAGATTGGTGTAATTTTCGCACCATGGGTTGCCCTTGGTGGTATTAATGAATGGGTTGTTTGGATCAAAGGCCTTGCCACATGCTATTAATTAAAAGCTTTGAGAACATTGCACATTCATCATATGTCCTTCATGAAAGGCTCTTGGATCTTGCACATTGGAGTCATGTACTTCTAGCCCTTAATTCTTTTTTCCCCTTTTCAGGAAATTAATGTCATAATATTAGAAATATCGATTCGGTGTTCTAGATTGTCCATTCATTTTTACCACCAAGATTAAGCCATGCTACAAAAAATCACATTGATCAGATGATTCTAATCCTTCAAATAGAGGCTAGTTTATTATAACCGTTTATTTTTTATACCTCATATGATGACCAAAATTCTTTCATGGAATATAGGCAATACATGGTGCGTATATATTTAATAGATGTTTCAAGATGATAATTGCATGTATTTATTTTCTCTGCTCAATCCTAATTACATATACGTTTATGTTGTTGATCGAATGGTTAAGATTACTCGATTGGTGTAATTTTCACACCATGGGTTGCCCTTAGTGGTATTAATGAATGGGCCGTTTGGATCAAAGACGACCTTATCACATGCTATTTAAAAGCTTTGGGAACACTGCACATTCATCATGGGGCTTTTATTAAAGACGTTTGGATCTTGCATATGGGAGACATGTACTTCTAACTCCTTTTTTCTCTGGACTATCCATTCATTTTTACCACCAACATCAAGCATGCTGCAAAAAAATTACATTGATAGGATGATTCTAATCTTTCAAAAAGGGGCAGTTTGTTATAGCCGTCCATTTTTTAGCCTCATAAATCAGATGACAAAAGTTCTTTCATGGAATATAATATACGTAATATATGGTGTGCTATATCTAATATATGTTTCAAGAGATGACGTTGTTGCACTATTATTTATCCACTCAATCCTAACATACATGTTTATGTTGTACATAGATGGTTATGAATGCCCAATTGGTGTAATTTTCGCATATGAGTTGCTCTTAGTGGTATTAATGAATGAGCAGTTTGGATTGAAGATCCATCTTGCCACATGCTATTTAAAAGTTATGGGGGCACTGCAAACAAGTCATGAAGGGCATGTTTGACTAGTCCCGAAAATCATTTCATCTCATTTTAGTTAAAGATACTTATGTATCAGAGATAATGTTTTTCAGCTATTGTGATTATAGGGTGGGTTTGGTTGCACCAAATATCATGAAACTTTGTGATATTTTGTACTAAATTAGACTGATTTATATGATATTTCTTAATATTTGGTGCAACCAAACAAGATCTAATAAATGACCAATGTTGCTGTTGGATTTTGGCGAACATATAAGATTGATGTAGAAGTGCGCCCTCCAAATAGACATGCAAAAGATAGGAAAGAGATGAGTAGGGGGGTTGCCGGTGACCAACTATGGACCCTCCGATGCCTAAGTTAGGTTTGTAGATGATCTCAAATGTGTGGATTAAGGTTTAGATCTCGCATATTTTATTTTCTCCAATCTTCTGGTTTACGGTAGTCATATAAGGTTTAGATCTCAAATGGAAGTGGTTCTTAAGTGTTGTCCCTTGATGTGATATGTTGGAGAGTACCTTTTCTGACGTGATTATTGCCCTAGATTTGTCAGAGTGATTTTCGGTCAAGATCAGGTTGGATCCTCTTCTGTGAGATTCCTTCCAAATTTCTCGTACCGCCTCTCTAATAGTGGTCAACCTGATCAACTCGGAATGCTGGGGAGCTCGAGGCTTAAGCTCCTTCCACTCAGGTTCCTTACCCGTGTTATAAACATTCTTGGCGGGGCAAGTCCTCTCCTACCTAGGTCCGTGCTCTGACACCTCATCTCGACGGCTCGTCTCTAAGCTAAAGGGACTTCGCATCCCATGTCGATGGCCATTTTGCTTAAACCTTGGTCACCTCAGCTCGGGTCTATCTTAGCTCGGAGGCATATCACTTATAGTAAATTGACATTTTTCTCGTGTGAGGGACCGGTTCAATTTTCCTCACAACAACTAAATAAAGAAATTTTCTGACATAAGATTGTAGGAACTTTATTTGGTGGCCCCACATGATCACCAGGCTAGATCATATGATTGGATTATTATTATGATGAGCATACTAAATGGCCCCAATATATGTGTGATTGTTAAAGATAGGTTGGGGTGGTTACATTCATGTTGTGTTACTATCCACAACAATTTGGATAGGCATGTGGAACTCCGCAATGTGGATACTCTCGAGTAAGGAAGTTGTGATGGGCTCAACTTCTTCCCACCCTCATTATATTATAACCACAGTCTTGGTCCCCTCACTTACATATACAAAACCACTAGTCCCATTGAAATAGTTTCCTCAAGTGTGTATGTTGCAAAAGATCGAGTCGGTTCCTTATACAAACACAAACACCAATAGATTTCCAAGGTGTGTTGATTTATTTATCTTATTGTTTTAATTTAGCCAATCTCCATCTTTGATGCATAGTTGGTCCGTTGATCCGCAAATTAGGTTTAACAATGCCATGCTTTTATGAATTTTTCAGTCTTTGCTGTTCCGTCACAAGATTGAAAGCAACTTGAAATGGGACCGGTTTTTTGCTAGCATGGTTTTATGACTCCAAACAGTCTAGCATGACTTATCCAAATTGACATGGACAGGTCGAACCTGATTTGGTTTGATACAAACCCTGACTCGGACGAGTCATGCTGACTCTGGCGAGTCCTGACACGACTCAGGCCTGTTTGGAGTGTTAAATGAACCACAAGAAATGGATGGTGTTATTATTTTTATTATTAACTTTTTTAGTTTAAATATCCCTGTAATTTACAAAGTGGGGCCCACCAAGGCTAGAAATAGCAATGCAGACAACCATCTGTGTTTTCCTGGACATTCCAATCCTTAGCAATGCAGAAACTATCTGTGTTTTCCTGGACATTCCAATCCAGTCAGTGAAAACATTTCATGGTATTTTCATTTCAACGCCCACTTTTATCCTTCCATATTCTGTGGCCCTAAAAGCTTCTTTCATTTCAGGGGTATGCTGTGGTCGTACTAGACATCCGTGGCCCACTTAAGTTGGCCGAATCAGAAACTTAGGTGGGCCACGGCACAAGGGACAAGTTGAGAAGGTTGTGCTGTTGGAATACAGATCATGTGGTGGGATTTGATTAGGACATGGGCTGCTGTAAAATCAAGTATCTTGATGTACTTGATCTGGGTGACCTTATCTCAGACAAACTAATCAAATCCTTCCTTATTGCAACGAGACAAAGCCACGTGGTATTCAGGCCACCATGTAATTTGAGTCGACAATCCTTCTATCTGCTATGGATTAAGGGTAAGGACAAAATACACCTAGATCTATAGCTCAACTGGCAGACTGAGTGGAGATAACTCGTTTCAACACTTGAGGTCTTGCTATGGATCCCTAGTGGGGGTGGCTAACATGGAGTCTGTGTACCTACGCATAGGTGTGTACTAACAAGCTAACCCCAAAAAAAAAAAAAAAAAAGGGTCAGGACAAAAAGCATATGGACAAGTTGGGTATGTTGGAACGAGTATGGTAAAAGGAACAGGTGTGTGTTGAATCTAACCCGTCCATTTTTTGTGCTAGATTATATCGTAACATGAGCCAAAAAATTAGACAGACCCGAAACTCAAGTGGGCAACACCACATGAAAGATCAAGGATGGGATGGCCCACCTTTGAAACCTTCAATGGACCACCTAATTCTTTTTATTAGGCCAATATTTGTTTTTTTTTTCCTTCATTCCAGTAGGAACACCTGGTGAACGGTTTGGATGGTATATTAAACATCATTCTAAAATAGGAAAGTTTTAGTGGTTGGCATCTCATCCTCACTGTTCAATGTGGTGTGGCCCACTTGGGTCATTTTATCCATGACTGAGATGTTTCGCCATCTTTATCCATGACTGATCAGATATCTCATGATGAGAGTATATTGCGCTTCAAATCAACATGCAGTCACACATATAGTGAATGACCCAACTTTAATTGTGCATGTGAGAGCATGTCTGTGTCGAGCATACGAGAGTTGTATGCAACTCGAATCGAATTGATCGCATTATAACCCTAGGCAATAAAATAATCAAATTAGAATCAGATCTACGGAGATTGGCCTGATTACTTAATCACCGAGTAATAAATAATTAGATGATTTGTGAAGGAAATGGTTTAACCTTAGATTAGTACTTTTTACATTGAAAATACATATTTTTATCTCAAAAGTGATAATTTGGTGGCATTCGTCAACAAAATTAAAACTTACAAAACACACACACACATAAGGCCAAGTGTCTATTTTACTAAACTAAATACAAATATAGAATAATAGGCCGAAAAGTAAATAAAATAGATGAAATTTCCAATGATTGTTTAAGTGAAGCTGCCGTAGTAAGTTGACGGTCTTGTGAACATGGGCGGTTGTGGTTTGGCTAGCAAGTTGTAGCTAGGAGAATCACTAAGGATTTAGGGTTTTGGGTTGCAACGACGTGATTTTGGATGAAACTAAATTAATTTAACTTGTTGTAGTGATGCATTTGACAAAAATAGGTAGACCGCACCAAAGCAATGATAATCGATATAAATTTGATGCAGCATGGTGCTGGATAAAAGTGGAGATTGGCTAAACTAGATTAAGCTAAGGTAAATGTTCATGTTCGTTGACATATTTAATAGGTAGCGTTAAGCTAAATAAGTGATTTGTTTGATTGAATTAGCAAATGCATGGAGCTCTTCATACTCTATCACTTTTATAGACTTGGGTTAGGCAGCGGCGCTACATATGGTATATTGGCTTTCAAAATCAATGGTCCAATCAATCAGACGCCTTAGCTCAATACATTTGTATTTTAAGAATGAGTTAGTCAACCATTGTGTTGCCATATGCATTTATATTTCCTTTTTTAGACAACCCTCCCTTCTTAATACATCACTCAGAGGTCTACCGCTACACGTAACCAATTAGATTTGGCTTTATATCCTTAGACGTCATTGCCTTAGCATTACGCTGAATTATATATAGTCATGTGTCACCAAGAGGATGACTGTATCTAGAGTTTCGGTCATACATATGTCTCTAGGTCTCGTGGCATTTATAGTGCGAGATACATTTATGGAAGTAGTGTATTTCGAATTTTCCCGATCTCTTTTTTAACTTACGTGACGGCATTTTATTTTCTGTAGCGGGCCATGCCAAGTTGAATATAAACGGATGACCGTCTTATTCACGGCTGAAACTTAACCCAACACCTTATGGTTCCTCTTTATAGGTGTACTGAAATTTGACCTTGAGTGCTTGAATTGGTTAAAAAAAAGGCAGTAGTATTACTCATCACATCACGGATGGGGATCTTCAAATCAGGTGTCAATCGATCTTTCTTGCCTACATGGATCCGTCTGGGAATCCATGGTAAATGTATTTGTTCTAATAGTCTCTCCATAGTTATTAATTTTTCTTGCCTTAGGAGAAAAAAGAAGAAGAAGAAGAAGAAAGCTGGTCAGTTCATTAGGTGGACCACACGTACAGAGGGAGACCATCCAATCTCCATTATTTCCAATGATGTGGGTTGCTTTATGAGTCAGCCAACTTGATTTTTATGCCTGGTGATTTTCCTGGTGTGCCCTACTATTTGAATGGAACAATTTGGTGTACGGAGGAACTTATGTTGTACTTGATACTCTGGCCGAATGTGATGGATGATACTCAGGCGCTAGAAATTACTTGCAAATACAGTTGGGAATGCACCCAAACTTAATTGTATATAATATTTCTGGTGTACGCACGTGGGTGCACACGTACAAGTAATTTAAATTAAATTATTGAATTATGAGCCCAAGTTTAAATGTATCATGAAGTGGACCATGTATTGGACTGTTAAAAATGAAAAATATCCAACGGTTCAATTTCAACATAGTTAGGACTGCTCAACTAATTTGAGTTTGAAATATGAATCGACGAGGGGCAATTATGAGTACCTGCGTATCAAGTGTTATACTCTACCAGAGTATCAAATTACCCCCCAGAGTCTCAGGTTTCATAATGGTTACAGCTGTCTCCTATGAAGACTTCGGTCTTGTGAAATGAGAACTGATTCAATCAGGACAGGGCCCGACCGAGTGACTATGGGGCCTATCTTAATGTATATGTTATATATCCACACCGTCCATCCGTTTTTCCATATCATTTCAGTATGTTTTACCAAACATTAAGAAGTTCCAAATCTCATATGGACCACACCACAAGAAACAGCAATGATTGAACACCTTCAATTAAGAACTTCCCAGGGCCAACCGAAAATTTTAATTTCCATCCAACCTGTTGATAAGTTCAAACAGACTTGGATTAAAGGAAAAAATAAATTTCAGTTTGATCCAAAACTTCTGTGGCCAACAAGAAGTTTTTAATGGTCAATTACCACTTTTCCTGTGGTGTGGTGCACCTGAAATTGGATCTATTTCTGTTTTGGTACAAAATACTTAAAATGATCTGAAAAAATGGATGGAAGGCTTGGATATGAAACATATACATCAAGATGGGCCCCATGGTCATGGACCTACCTGACTGAATCCTCTCCATTGTAAAATGGTATTTCTTGGGAAGCACGTTTAAATAAATAAATAATAAAAAGATATTAAAAGGCTGGTCTGTTGCAAAAAGCATCCACAAAAAAGGAAAAGTAATCTCCATGGTCCCCAGATAATAGGACCACATCATAAATGGCTATAATCATTACGATCTATAGGTATTATCACTTACTAGAATATAAAAAATCATATTAACTAATGTTAAAGCGTCCATAATGCAAAAGCAGCTTTAGGTAGGCCGTGAGCCGAAATTCAATATGATTTTACAATCCTACCCCTCTAATTAGCGGACAATACTTTGTTGAATTAGGACCGTTGGATGCTAAGGCCATGGTTGCTGCTTAAAAATGAAATTATTGTAATTAATGTTAACTGTTGATGTAGATTTCAGCACGCCCTCCTGAGACCTTCGCTATCTGCACACAGGAAAGAAGAATAACCGAAGACCCTGGCTCTAGCCAGGGGGACCTCCGATGCTTAAGTCAGTCTCAGTGAATTATAGAGGTGGCGTGTGAAAATGGTGATGTTTTCGTACCTTTCACTGGAATGGAGAGTCCCTATTTATAAGTTTGAGAGGATCCTATTATGCCCGGATCTCTTCCTGATATGTCGGAGATCAAGATATCTTTGTTCTGGTCTCTATCCATTCCCGAGATCTTGGGAATCGTAGATCCTCCTACAGATATTCGGAAAAATATCGAATCATCTTTCTTCGTCTCATCCGGCCAACACTGAACCAACCTGGCGAGACGAGGGATAATTCGACCCGGCCGAAACCGACTCAATTAGATGGCTCGGATTTACGAGGTGAGATAACTGAACCTTATATGACCACATCCGAATAACCCATTCGTCGCTTGTGTCGGCTCAATTTGACGCGTCTCTTCGATTCGTGACCTTTGGCTCGGAATCACTATATGCCCGGATAACCGAGCCATTAATTGAACCCTCGGAATGCGGTTTTTATCCCCAACAGTAAGCCCC
>JAJHSJ010000018.1:55609020-55663801 GCA_021015155.1 Magnolia officinalis
GTGATTACTAGCGCGTCGTCATGAGGATGATGAATACCTCGGGAGTCTTCTTCTGTGAACGAAATGCAGTATTTTTCTCTTCTCGGCTCCTGGATGGCCGAGCGATGATCATGAGCTCGGACTCAGCCGACCCAAGATTTCTGGAATGATTTTTTCGAGCATTGTTTGAATCGCCCCCCCCGCATGGACCACCGATGATCGTTCGGATTTCTTCCGTAGGCTGATTTTCAATCGGACATTCTTTGCTTGCCGCGGCTTTGCCACATGATCCTTGAGTCGGCCTTCTTTTATGAGCCGTTCGATCTCTTCTTTCAAATGAAAACAGTCACTCGTATTGTGCCCATGGTCACGATGTAGCGGCAGTATTTGTCCTTGCTTCGCGATTAGGGTTGCTTCTCTGAGCTTATTGGGCCAGTTGACAAAGCTTTCGCCTTTAATCTCCATCAGCACCTGTTCTTGAGTCTTATTCAGGGGGGTGTAAACAGAGAATCGTCGATCTGGTCGTTTGCTCGAACCTTTGCTCGTCGCGAACTCGCTCGTCTCTACGCTTCTTCTCTCCGGTTGACTCTGGTCTTTTTTGACCGAGTCTTTGACCAGAGCTTTTGTTTCTCGCATCATCCGCGTCTCTTCGGCGTTCGCATATTTATCAGACCGCGCCATAAATTCCGCCAGAGTATCGGGCGGATTTTTGTCCAAAGACGCCAAGAACGGTTGTCTTTCACTCCCTGCATGAGTGCATTAAGCGCTGTTTCCTCTGAATGCTTTCGACCTGAAGAGACTCAAAGTTAAACGCTTGATATAATCTTTCAGTAATTCTCCCTGTTTTTGGACTATGTTGTTTAGATGTACAGGGGGTTTTAATTTTCTTTTTCCGCCAATAAAGTGGTGGGAGGCATCGCTGAGCTCGGCGAACGAGCTAATGGATTTTTGGCTTCAGCTGTCTAAACCAAAGCCTTGCTACGTCTGTCAACGTAATAGAAAAGGCTCGACACATTACCTATCCGAGGCATCGTGCAATTCCATGTATGTTTTAAAACATTCGATATGTTCGACCGGATCAGTTTTACCTGTAAGGAGGGCGCGATTTGAGGCAATCGGAACCTTTCGGGCAACCGAGCCTGCATTATCTCGTCCACAAAGGGCGACTTTTTTACCTCGGACCTTGACTGATATGTCTGTCGGCCGTTTCTCATATCCGCCATTTCTTTTTTTCATTTCTTCTCGCACCTCCCTTCTAAGGTCTTGAATGTCGGCCTTCCATGGTTCACCGCTTTCGGCCGTTCCTTCGGGTGGGGGCCGACTACGCCTCCTTCGATCTATCTCATGGCGAAGATCTGTGGGAGGTAAAACGGCATTGGCCGACTGAGCTGGATGGGGCTCGGAGACCAATTGAGGTTGGCTAGGTTGATGGAGCGATCGCGGTGCAGAGGGTTGGGGATCACCGCATTATCGGCCGATGCTGGGGCACGTGTTGTTTCCCCTTGGAAGGGCTCTGCACTTGTTGCTGGTATAGCCGCTCGAGCATTTGCTTCATCACGTTCATGTCAGACCGGATTTCCTGGACTTCCTGGTCCAATCGCCCATCGCTCCGAGCCCGCTGGTTGTTTGGCTGCGGCCGTAGCTCGGTTGCGATTATTAGGCGGATTTTGAGCAGCCGAGGTGGCGGATGGGCCGCCGGCCCTGTAATGGCCACCTCGTTTAATTCATCTTCCTGAATTGTTCTTCTCGTCATCACCATTATGATTGGAATGTAGGGGGATGGCTTTTCGTACGTTTCCCTCAGACGGCGCCAAACTGTTGATGTAGATTTCAGCACGCCCTCCTGAGACCTTCGCTATCTGCACACAGGGAAGAAGAATAACCGAAGACCCTGGCTCTAGCCAGGGGGACCTCCGATGCTTAAGTCAGTCTCAGTGAATTATAGAAGTGGCGTGTTGAAAATGGTGATGTTTTCGTACCTTTCACTGGAATGGAGAGTCCCTATTTATAAGTTTGAGAGGATCCTATTATGCCCGGATTCTCTTCCTGATATGTCGGAGATCAAAGATATCTTGTTTCTGGTCTCTATCCATTCCCGAGATCTTGGGAATCGTAGATCCTCCTCCTACAAGATATTCGGAAAGATATCGAATCATCTTTCCTTCGTCTAATCCGGCCAACACTGAACCAAACCTGGCCGAGACGAGGGATAATTCGACCCGGCCGAAACCGACTCAATTTAGATGGCTCGGATTTACGAGGTGAGATAACTGAACCTTATATGACACACATCCGAATAACCCATTCGTCGCTTGTGTCGGCTCAATTTGACGCGTCTCTTCGATTCGTGACCTTTGGCTCGGAATCACTATATGCCTCGGATAACCGAGCCATTAATTTGAACCCTCGGAATGCGGTTTTTATCCCCAACATTAACTATAACACATAATTTATTAATTATTTGCATGCTCAATTAGTTGGTATGTGGGGCCACCATAGTGTTTGTATGACATCTCCTCCATCTAGATAGGTTGTCCAATCTTTAAAATGAGATGAAATCATTTTTAAGCGGCAACCAAACATGGATGGTGCAGCATCATTTTACTTAAATGCATGTCATATCTGTATTTTATTAGTGCCTGACCACATGCATTATTTATCGCACCAGAGTATCGAAGTGTTTGGATGTATTTCCTTGTCTTTTCTAAATGAAGACTGAGTACTAAAAATAAAGAGGCTCCAACTTTAGAAATTTATATATATATATATATATTATATATATATATAATATATATATATAAGTGGGCCCTACATTTATTTAAGGTGAGGGATTTTGCAAATGATTAAAAGTAATACTGATTACCCGTAATTTATACAATTGCAAACATTATTTATAATTATTTTAAACTAAAATGAGATGAAATGCATGTCGTATGCACAATTTTTTACATTGGTAGAGTGTTTTGGATGGATTTCCTTGTCCTTTCTAAATAAAGACTTTGAGCACCAAAAACGAAGAGGTTCCTAACTTTAAAAATAAAATGTGGGACCCAGTAGGCACATTGGTCTATTTTATAGCTTGGAGTAGGTTTATGGTTCACTTGGTTTATTAAAATAAGCTTTTTGACTTTCGGGGAAATGGTATTTTTTCTAAAAGCTGCCTATAATTTAAGCTATAGACGGATGACCATCTACTTTCCAACATCTTTTAAAAGCACTTAATCATTAGAAATATTAGAGTTGTACACAAGTTGAACTGAGTCAAGCTTAGCCCAAATTGGCTCAGCTCGGCCAGCGGGCTACCCCATGCTCGAAGTTGGCCGGCCAGCTCCAGCTGAGTTCAAGCCAAGCTTGAGCTTGCTCTTTCGAGCCGAGTTCAAGTTAGATCATGCAAGCCAAGTGTTTTTTTTTTTTTTTTTTTAAAAAAAAAATTTTACACACACACACACACCCCCACACACTCACGCCACACGCACACCGTGGGTACTCGAACCCTTGACCCGGTGTTGAACCCCAGGGAGTCTACCACCCGGGTAAGAGTAAGGACCGGAGTCTACCACCCGAGTCCAAGTTGGATCATATGAGCTAAGTTGAATTTAAGTTTTATATATATATATATATATTATATATTATATATATATATATATATATATATATATATATATATATATATATATATATATATATATATATATATAACTAAGTGAACCCGATTCAAATCGAATTGATTTGAACCGTGTCAAGTTCTGAGCTAAGTTGAGTCGAGTTCGGTTTAGATTAGACTCGGCTCAAAATTTTTTGGAGCTCAAAAAATTAACTCAACTTGGCTCAAATCCAATTTCAAGTCGAGTCAAGCTTTTTCAAGTCGACGTAAGTGGGTTAACCAATCTAAATCAGTTCAATACAACTCTAAAAATATGTTAAAAAATAAGTGGTATGTTTTTTAAAAGTAAAGAGTGGTTATAGTCATTTCTAATCTAGATGAAGCATGGTTTCCACTATTTTACCCCTCAAACATCCATTGCACCAAGTCATTGAATACGACATTATTTGTTCCTGTTCGTCCACTTCCCTGTCAGTATAAATCTACACTGTTCATCCATTTGAAAATGAGTAAAATAAGAAGCTCACACCCACATGAAAAGGTTGGGATTCAAAGCTAGTTAGATGGTTAGGATTGCCAAATCAGTAATGGCCGGCTACAGAAAATTAATTTTGATTATAGACCATCATGTATTGTTTAAGATCATATACATCCCATGTATGGATGACTAAAGAAAATCAAGCCAATTATAATGGATTGGTCATCCAATCAATTCAATTTTGTTGTAGTGGTTTTTAAACTTCTATTTTAGATTTGATGGACGGTTCAAATCATTCTAGCAAACTGTTCAATTAGGAACACTATAAGGCCAATGTAATTGCCATGAGACCGGCGAGAGGAAATGAGGAAATGGGGAGTGGATTAGGTGCAGCATTAATAAGATAAGTCTATGAGAAAGAGAAGGTGTAGAAATTTGTGGGTTTTGAAAAATCAAATTCAAAAATTTTAAGATCTTCGTTTTGCAGCCAAAATACTTTTTAGAAAATTTCAAATAAAAAGTGTGGTGTGTGCTTTTGTCCCACATCGGAAATAGAAGAAGAAGAATTGAGGTCTATATGCGGAGGTATATATAGTATTCTTACTTGGAGTTTTGAAGAGTGAGACGCTCGGGTTGCGTGTTTCAGTGCGTAGCATTGGACACTGGAACGCACGCACATGCAAGGGCTCGGGCATAGCAATGTAGTTGTACTGATTACTGCACACAGGATCCAAACAGGCTTATCTTATTTTATTTTTATTTTTGGCATATCCAACGCATTGTTTTCAACTGCAGGTCACCTACAAAGCACGTGCAACATACAAGCTTTACATAGATGAAAGTGGTGCACGATGCAAAATCCACTCCGTTCACTAGTTTTACCACCTAATTTTCAATGTACATAATAAAATTCATATATTTTCAAGACTAAGGTGATCCATACGAAATGAAGAATATAAAATCACAGTTAAAATGCTTTTGAAATAACAACTGAAAAGTAGGCAGTTTTCAGTCAATAGCTCAAACTGTAGTCATTTTTTTTTAAAATCATTTTATTGGGCTGCTTGTTTCTATTTTGCTTAAAGGGAATTTATTTGATTTCTGTCAACAGATGCATATACACATGCACTTAAAAGTGTACAGGTGGCATACATTTACTAAAATTAAATCAACTAATGCATGTAACCCACTATATATGAATAGTATCAAAATCAGATTGGTGGAGCCATCCTAACCTTGATTTGTGGACGCTTGTTGGTTGATATTCAGCTGTTGGATACATTTTATTTTTAACTTTCTAATAAATGCCCATGAATCAGATGATCAGATAATCTGATAATCTTATTTTTGTTCCATGATACATCTAAAATCAAGCCATAATTTCTATTACTTTGCTCCATGTATTTTGTTAGTGCATGTGTATCATCTATCACACTTTGCCAAAGTATTAAAGTTCTCCTCATTAAGGGCCCGTTTGGACGGGTGGATTGGAAGGGATTGGATGGTATTGGAAGGGATTGGAAGTTAAATCCCGGGATTAGTAGGGCGTGTCAAACAGACGGGGTGATCTTATCCTGGGATATAGCAATCCCATGGATCTTAAGGGCCTGTTTGGGCAGTGGGATTAGAAGGGATTAGGTGGGATGGGATTCATCTAATTAGATGGAATTGCATTGGGTCCCGTGCCAATTTCACTCAATGTTAGCAAGTTGTGTAGGTCCCACCATGATGTGTGGGCTATATCCACACCGTCCACCCATTTTTCAAGATTATTTTAGAGCATGGACCAAAAAATCAGGTAAATCTAAAGCTCAAGTGGACCCCACCATAGAAAGCAACAGGGATTGAATACTTACCGTTGAAAACTTCTTTGGGGCCACATAAGTTTTGGATCTACCTCATTTTTAGGCCAATGCCATAAAATGAGGTTACAAAACAAATGAACAGTTTAGATATAACACATATAACACGTGTGTTATTCTCAGTAATTTCAAATGATGGTGGGTATATCCATGCAATGTACCACCGTATTACCAACAAAGCATGGAATTAATCTTATCCCATGGCAACGGGGAACAATCCCTGCCATGGGTAATATTTATGTTTTTTTGAATCCCATCCATACTTAATCCCTTCTAATCCGCCCAAACACGCCCTAAGACAATCCACTGACAACATCATCATTACCTTTAAATCTCATCCAATCCACCCTAGTTTGTTCAGATTTGCATAAGGACGTGTTTGGTTCGAGGGATTGGAAGGGATGGGAAGGTTTAATCCTAGGATTGGCCAGGGTGCCAGTCAGACTCGATATAGCAATCTGGGGATATAGCAATCCCTTGGATCTTAAGACAATCCACCGACAACACTATCATTACCTTGAAATCCATGCCATCCACCCTAATACCATTCAATCCCTTCCAATCCACCCATCCAAACGGGCCCTAAAAGTCATGTATATGGCTAAGGCAGGATTGGGTGGTGGCCCAAACACAACCCTGCTAGGTGGTGTTGGGCACTATAGTTCCCATGATCATCATGATGCATGTGTTTTATCCACGTTGTCCCTCTATTTTGCCAGCTCATTTAAGAGCATGGATCAAAAAAAGAAGTAGATTAAAAGCTGAAGTGGACTACATCACAAGAAATAATGGTGATTGAATGTTTGCCCTTATAAGTTTCATGGGGGCTGCAAAATTCTGTATCAAGCTAATATTTATGTTTTCCCTTCATCCCTAGGTTGGATGGCAATTAAACTTTGCCGTGGGTGTCATTATTCTCACTGTTTCATATATTATGGTCCACTTGAGTTTTAGATCTGATTTATTTTTGGGCTCATGGCCTAATATGAGTTGACAAAAAAGCCATCCGTACACATTAAAGCTGGGTCCCACAACATCCAACAACTATGGTCACCACCTAACCTGTCCAAAACATGAGAACAGGGTGCAGACACGGGCTACAAGACTGTGATATGTGGTCCTATCCGTTCCTTCCATTCATTTTACCTACTTCTTTAAGTGCATGAGCCCAAAAGTAAGGCAAATCCAAATCTTAGGTGGATCACGCCACAACAAATAAGAAATGGCGGTGAGCTGATATTTATGTTTTCCCTTCATTTAGGTTTATGTGGCCTAATCAACAAGTTAGATGGCAAATAAATATTACTTTGGTGCTCAAGAAGTTTTTAACGACTAGCGTCCAATCGCCACTATTTTAGAGTTGGTTTTGGTGCACTTTTGCAATCATGTCTTGTAATGAATTGGAAAAATAAAACTATAGTATGAAAAAGACAAATAAACTAGGTATAATAATTTAGACTTTTTAGGATGAATTTTTTAGCAGCGAATCTAATTTCATCCTAACAAATTATTTTTTTATGATGAAGGCCCCACTGACTACTGACAGTGTCAGCATGCAATCTGCAGCGTCCACATTTTTCCATCTAGAGATCCTCAGTAATCGGCCATCTAGAGATCCTCAGTAATGGTGTAGATTCGTAGATTATTGCATTAGATCTCCCACTTGAGCGCAACGCACACGATAAGGAGATTGGAAGGACGGCCAGTATCCCTTACGTGTGAACTGGGGTTACGGCGCCCATCAGTTCGGGTCTCTGGAATGACTGTCGGGTTACGTCGATCTCATCCGATGATTCGGATATGCTGGCCACGATGGATGTGACGTTGACAATTTCAATGAAATCAGAGCCACTAGTTTTGATTTTTTTGATTTTTTTATTTTTCTTTCATTGCCACTAGTTTGATTGTGGAACATGTCAGCGAATGAGCGCCACATGGTTATTTACTTGGTGACGAGTCAGCAAATACACACGCCATTACGTATGCCAGCATGGCATACGGGTGAAATATCCAAGCCGTCCATCAGAAGAGTACCACTATATACAATCCACTCCCAGAAAATCGTGTTGGTTCACTAATCATGTGGACCACAATTAACTGGAAAAAATGTGCGGGTGTGAAGAATTTAGATGATGTTTTCCTACCCGTTAACTTATTTCTAATACCATGGCACACCTGCTTAGTGGATGACCTTTATCTTTGGGCTGCCAAATCTACATGGTGAGGTCCACCTGATAGATGGCTTGAATATTTCACATGTTTGCTAAGGTGGTCGCACGCGCATGTGTATTAATTGACTCGCACACACGTGTGAGTTTAGAGTATTAAAGTTCATCTCCACTAAAGTGTTAAAGTTCTTCTCTTTTATAAAAAGGTATGTACATGACCGAAGCAGACTGAGCGCTGTAATTCCGCTACTTTCTGTCTTTTTTCTTTTTCTTTTTCGTCGATCCATTTTGCTACCTGATTTTAAGCGCGTGGAATGGATCAGCTTAGAATATGAGGGGCTGTTTGATTTTCCAAATTCACTGTAAATGACATTTAAATAACCAATTGTTACAATTTCATCCCTTCCGAAAAATAGACAGGTATCACGGCTAGAAAAATGGTCCAAAAGGACTAGTTTAAATTTGTGGGTCCTACCATGATGTATATAATATATTCGTGTCGCCCATCTATTTTTCGAGAACATTTTAAGGCATGAGCTTAAAAATGAGCTAGATCCAACATTCAAGTGGCCCACACCAAAGTAAATAGTGGCCCAATGAAGCTTTTAATGATGGGTGTTCAATTCCATTTTTCCCGTGGTGCGATCCACTTGAACTTTGAATTGACTTATTTTTTGGCTCATGCCTTAAATTCAGTTAGCATAATGGATGGATGATGTGGGTAATCCACATACATCACGATGGGCCCCCACATATATTTAGCAGCATTCTTGATTTTAGTGTTATAAAAAAATAGAATGAAACCAACCATAGAGAATGATGAGATAATTACCAAAGGAAATAGTTATTAGCCATTTGTAGAGGTGTACACAAACCCAGCTAGCTCGGTTAGTTCGCTCGACTCAACTCGAAAAAGCTCGATTCGACTCGATTCGAAGCTCAGTTCGAGCTGAGCCGAACTAATTTTTTTTTGCTCGAAAATGAGTTCGAGCCGAGTTCAAGCTGGCCCCAAATCAACTCAACTTGGATCGAACCTAGCTCGAATCGAACTCGAATCGAACCAGTTTGGTGACTCGGTTACTTTGATATTGATGTTGCTCACCAAGTGTTTGATGAAATGACTCAACAAAGTGTGGCTTGTGGCAAAGAAGGTACGTACATGAAACAGCACATTTTTTTTTCTTGGTTTTTATGTTGCTTAGAAGGTGTTTGATAAAATACTTGTAAAACCACCTTTTTGAAAAACACAGAAAAGCTTTCGAAGGTGGGATTTCGAAGGTGCAGTCTAGGTGTTTGTGGAAATGCTGCACAGGCGAACTTGGCTCGAACTGGCCTGAGCTGCTGACCAAATCGAGCCGAGCTGGCTAGTCAAGCTCGAGGACCGAGCCGAGCCGAGTTCGAGCTAAGGTCAGCTAGTGGCTGAGCCAAGTCAAGCTGAGGCCAGCTCGACTCGATTGGACTTGATGTACACCCCTAGCCATTTGTAATGCATTTACACCATATATAGTAGGATTTCACCATCCATGGCTATGCAACCCTTGACTTGGTGTTAAAACTCTTGTAAGTCAACCATCGAGGCAAGAGTAATGACCAAATGATATTTGAGTTTTCCTTTCATTCTCGTGACCTTATCAACAAGTTGGATGGTAATTAAACTTTATAGCGGGTTCTAAGAAGGTTTCATTTGGGTGTCATTATTCCTACCGTTTAGGGCCTGTTTGGCCAGGTGCATTAGGTGGTATTAGATGGGATGGTATTCATAATCCCATCTAATACATCTAGTTGACATGTTTGGAATGGAGGAGGAAAATCATTTTGAGATTGGTGCCCAAACACCGTGGTTATGGGTGGGATTTTGCCATCCCTCGTTGATTCTTCGAATCCTACCTCCACGAGTGGTAAGGGAAGGGGGGGGCCTCCACTCGTGGGTCCCAACTTGATGTGTATGTTTCATCCAAGCTGTCCATCCAATTTTTCATTCAGTTTTATCCTTAAAACCCAAAACTGAAGTCTATCCTCATCCTAGGTGGGCCACAGAGACTGGGAAACTCCTACCTCACACTCGCATGCATAGAATTTTATAGTGAGTTTCTACTTATGGGACCCATAATGAGGTAGATGTTAGATCCACACCATTCACCTCTTTAATTAGGTTATTTTGACCACTGGAACCAAAAATCAAGCTGATCCAACCATCAGTGGACCACACTATAGGTGACGGTGGGTTGGTAAGACCCACTCACGTCACTGCTCGCCGAGGTGGGGTGGGGTGTCCCACTCGTGACCCTACCTTGATGTATATGATATATCCACACTGTACACCGGTTTCTCTATATCATTTTAGGCCAAGGGCCAAAAAAATGAGGCAGATTCGAGTTTCAAGTGGCCACACATAAGGAAATGAACTCCTGCTGTTGAAACCTTTCAAGGCTCTTTGTGGGGTCCCTGATCATCCAAACCAGTCAAAGTTAGGATCCATAAGACCCGCTCAAGCTGACTTACTTGGTGAACGGGTCGGATTGTCCAAATGGAGCCCACCTCGATTGTGACACAAAAAAAAATATAGAAATGATTTATACATTTGCAATCCCATGATTTATCTTTCCCAAACAGGATTTGGAACGTTCCAATCCTGCTGGATAGAAGTAACTCTCATGTCTTCCAATCATGCCATTAAAAAGCATGGAATACACCCAATCCAGAGACAATACCTTACACATGCATTTAATGCTACTTTTTCAATTCCATCCAGCTTAATCCCACCTAATGCAGGTGGCCAAACGGGCCCTTATTGTATTATATTCCACTTGAGCTTGGGATCTAATTCATTTTTGGGCTCATGCACTATATAAATTGCAAAAAAAATCATCTATGTTAGTGAAATAGGTACATAAATCTGGGTCCCACGACACACGTGGCAATTAGGGTGGTGTTGGGGTCACTACCCAATCCACTTAGTTTCACTCACTACTAGACTGCGCTATGTGGTCCCCACATATCTATTCATCTCGCGTCTTATTTTAGGACAAACTTAAAAATGTAATACATCTAAGCTTCATGTAGACCACTATGAGAAACAATGGTGATTGAACGCCCACCATAAAGAACTTCTACCAGTCATATAAAAGTTTTGGATCAAGTTGATATTTGTATTTTTCCCTACCGTAAGATCCATGTCACTTAATCAATAGGTTAGATGACAAATAAACATTACAGTCAACTTAAAAAGTTTTTTAATGATGGACATTTAATAAATATTATTTATGTGGTACGGTCATTTGAGTTTTGGATCTATTTTATTTTTAGAACTGTACCTTATTTAGTAAACTTTAAAATATTAGATGAACAGCATTAATAAAATATACACATGATACATGATAGCAAGGGCCACAGATCATAGTCAGTAGCCACGCATAGCTATTGGCAGTGTCAGCATGCAATCAAGGTCCATGATTTTCCATCCAGAGATCCCCAGTAATTGACCCATCAGCTGCAGGTCCCCCTTTAGTAATGGCATAGATCCATGGATTATTGTATCAGATGTACAAGATAACGAGATTGGAAGAGGGGCCAGTCTTCGGAAGCGGATTGGCTGGTGTGCCACACACCAGTAGGGTTGTACATCGAGTTAAACCGCTAGCTCAACTCGGCTGGAACACTGGCTGACCTCAGCTCGAACTCGGCTCAGCTCGGTCCTCGAGCCTGACTGGCCAGCTCGGCTTAGTTTGGTCAGCAGTTCAAGCTAGCTCGGGCCAAGTTCGAGCCAAGATCAAGCTAAGTTCGTCATTGAGACATTTCCATAAATACCTGAACTGCAACTTTAAAATTCCACTGTTTTACCAATAGAGACGGTGGTTTTACAGGTATTTTATCAAACACTTTCTAAGTAACATAAAAATCCAAAAAAATAAAGAGAAAAAAGGTATTTGTTTCCTGTACAAATCTTGTTTGCCACCAACCAAACCTTTCTTGCCACCCGCCACATTTCATTGAGTCATTTTATCAAACAGTTGATGAGCAACATCAATGGCAAAGTAACTGAGTCACCAAACTAATTTGATTCGAGTTGGATTCGATCCGAGCCGACTCGAGCTAGGGCTTGCTTGAACTCCACTCAAACTCATTTTCAAGTTCAAAAAATCAATCCGACTCGGCTCATCAGTTATATAGTTGATGTATTGAGGTCAGCCAGGTTCATGAGGTATTTGTTATATCCTAACCATCCATACAATTGGCGAGCTCGCCTTAAGGCTTTAGCTGAAAAATAAGATAGATATAAAGATTAGGTGGATTACACTGCAAAAAGCAGCGGGGGATTGAACGTCTACCATTGAAAAGCTTTTGGAGGTCACGGAAGTTTTGGATCAATAGAAAATTTTTTTTTCCTCTTCATCCATCTATTTGTGACATTATTAACAAATTGGATGGAAAATAAACGTAATGGGCCTGCGAATTTTTTAACGGTGAAAATCATTATCCTCTCTGCTATTTTTGGTGTGGTCCATTTGAACTTTGGATATGATTTTTTTTTTCTAATGCTCTAAAATGATCTCAAAAAATGGATGAACGGTGTGGATATAATAAATACATAATTGTGGGCCATGTGACTTTGATCTCCTTTGAACCGTACGTACAATTCGGAGCTCGAGGAGCGTCGGCGCTCGTCTTCACACGACACGTATCTACATCAGCTATATAGCTGGTGTGAACTAGGGTTACGTAGACCATCAGTTCGGGTCTCTGAAATAACCATCGGGTTAAATCGATCTCATCCGATGATGCAAACATGCTGGACATGATGGAAGTGACAATCCCAGTGAAATCAGAGCCACTAGTTTTGATATTTTTCGTTTATAGCCACTAGTTTTGACTATGGATCATGTCAGCGAATGAGCACAACATGGATATTTTCTGGATAAAAAGAGAAAGGGTTTACAAGTCAGCAAATACATAAGCAATTATATGTACCAGCGTAGCATACAGATGAAATATCTAAGCCGTCCATCATAAAGGGTACCACTATATACATTCCCTACGTAGAACATCAGGTTAGTCCACTACTTAGGTGGACCACAATTAACCGAAAAATAAATGTACGGATGCGAAGAATTCAGGTGATGTTTTCTAACCCGTTGAATTATTTCTGATATCATGGCCCACCTACTTGATGGATGACCTTTATCTTTGGGAATTAAAATCCATATGGTAAGTTCCACCTGATGGATGGTTTGGATATTAGACGTGCTTGCCAAGCTGCCGTATGTGATGGTATGTGCATTAGATGACTTACACTCGCACGAGGTCTTAGAAAAGCTCGCTTCGACGTACCCATCAAATGTTTAGCAATTCCAAATCGGGAGCGGATTAGGTGTTATACCCATGCCGCGGGGCCCACCGTGATGATGTTATGTATATCCACACCGTACATCCGTTTTCCATCCCATTTTAGGACCGGATACAAAAAAATGAACAGAAATAAATTTCAGGTGGACCACACCACAGGAAACAGTGGTGATTCAATGTCCAACATTAAAAACATAACAGGGCCCAACTTAAGAAGATCCGTAATGTTTATTTTCCATCCAACCCGTTCATAATATCAAACATATCTAGATTAATGGAAAATACAAATTTCAGCTTATCCAAAACTTTCGTTCCTTACAAAATTTTATAATTCTCATTCACTACTTTTTCCAGTGGTGTGGTCCACCAAATATTTTTGTCTACTTAATTTTGGGGATAACATGATAAAATAATCTGAAAAAATCGATGGACGGTGTGGATATGCAAAATATTCATTAAGTTTAGCCCCATACGGTACGGGTAACACCCACTAAAGTGTTACGCGAGTAACACGTAATCCACTTCCCTCAAACTCAAGCTGATATTCAGGGATTTGTCCTTGTACGCATGTTAGGCTATTGTGCGTTCGAGCTGTGTGGGGTCCACGTGAGTGTGGAATCCAAGCCGTGAGTATTATTTGAGGAAACATTATGAAAATAAAAATATATTTCTGCACAAAGTTTCACATGGCTACAAATCATCTAACAATGGCCTCACGTGGATATGCACATGGCCATGATCTAATGGACGTACCTTGCCTGCCACCCCAACAGCAGAACCTAGGTGGCCCCACCATGACGTTTGTGAGAAATCCGCACGGTCCATCCGTTTTTCGAGCTCTTCTTAGCACGTACATGAGCTAAAAATGAGGTGGATCCAAAATTTAAATGGGTCACACCATGAGAAGCAGTGAGGATCGATCTTCGACCGTTGAAATATTAGTGGGGCTAATATTTCTGTGTTTTCGGTTCATCCCAGTGGAAATGACTTTATAAACGGTTTGATTGACACCAGGAAGGTTTCACCATTCCATCCTCACTTTTTACTACTGTGTGGCCCTTGAGTTTTGTATCTGTATTAATATGAGCTGTAAAAACGGATGAACTGAGTGGATTTCTCACAAACATTACCGTAGGCCCCACCTGGCATTGGAGTTTGCAAGCAATCCAAGCCCTTATCTAATAACAGTGGGCCCACATGTTTAGAAATGAAAATATCCGGTTTTCGTAATTCAACAAACACATTAGATTGAATTGGAGATTAAGATCGTGCGGGTAGGGCTGTAAATGGTCGGGTTCGGGGCGGGTTTAGCCAAAATCAGACCCGCCCATTTACTAAACTGGTCTGGGTCCAAATTTTAGACCCAGACCCTTTTACTAAATGGGCGGGTCCGGATCGGGTCCGAGTCAACCCATTAGACCCATTTATAAATGGGTCCGGGTCTGGTAGAGGGAGATCCACCCAGACCCATTTATAAATGGGTCGGGTCTAACGAGTTTGGTTAAGGGAGATCTAGACTCTAAACCAAACCCGTTTAGAAACGGGTCCAACGGGTTGTTGATGCATGAGAAGTGTAGTTCTGTTTTTAGCCTTAAATAAATAAACTTTTTCCAAAAACCTGAAATTATTTTAAATATCATTCAAATGGAATGTTTGTAAATGTTAAAGTTATATAAACAAAATTAAAAATTTGAGAAATTAAACAAGATATACCTTAGAATTCAATTCTAGACCAATCCTCCAACTTATTAGAATCGTCATCCAAATAAACAACATAGTGGGCCAGATAAAAAATTAAGGAGGTGTATCTTATTTTCAAACTAGTTTGTATTTTATTTTGAAGTGGGAACGTTGTTAGTTGCTTAATATATAGGGAAGTGGGAACGCCAGTAGAATATATAGGGAAGTGGGAAGGATATGGGTCTGAGTGGGTCTCATGTAAGGTAAACCAGACCCGCCCATTTACTAACAGGGTTCGGGTCGGGTCGGGTCTAAATGAAAGGAACCCAGACCCGTTTGACAAATGGGTCTATCCTTGGATCCGGACCCGTACCATTTAGCAAACGGGTCGGGTTTGGGTCGGGTCTTAATGGGTCGGGTCCGGGTACCCCATCGGGTCCGCTGACCCATTTACAGCCCTACGTGCGGGTACAATAATCATGTGTCTGCGTATCAAGCGCTGTAAATAGCCCGAGTAACAAATAACTCCCACTGGCCTCATGCATGACATGAGCTATTTTGTTTGTAATTATGCTCAGGGGCAGCACAAACGTGGACGCGGTTTGGCTATTGACCCCAACACCTAGAGCTGGGCAAACTGGGTCCAATCCGGTGGATTCAACCTGACCCGACCCAATCCGACCCGATTTAAACTGATCCGACGGGCGGGATCGGTGCGGATTGGGTAGTTCCATCCAAATCCGAATCCTTTTCGGATCGGGTTCGGGTTGGACATGACTCGATCCTATTTGGACCAATGCGATCCGATCCGGATATATTTAGTAATTTTTATTTTTTAAAATTTTTTTACTATTTTTTTAAAACTTTTTAAATATTTTTTAATTTTTAACCGGTATGAATCGTGTCCGATCCGATCCGACCCGGTTTTCTTGACCAAGTCGGACTCGGATTGGATTTGTACAGTGAGTTTTCGGATCGGTCCGAGTCAGGCAACCCGGACTCGGTACTGGATAGAATCGGGTTCGGGTCAGACCAGTATCGCTTCGGATCGGTCCCTGTTAGACCCAATCCGGTCCGACTCGGATCGATGCCTAGCCCTGCCAACACCAGGCAGCCAACTGATGTCAACGATCTATGGGTCCACCATTTTATCCACGCTGTCCGTCTATTTTTACGGCTCATTTTAGGGTATGGACCAAAAACTAACGGCGATCTAAGACTCAGGTGGACCACACCACAGAAAACAGTGTTGATTGAATGTCCACCATTAAAAAGTTCCTAAAGCCCATTGTAATGTTTATTTCCCATCCAACCTGTTGATAAGGTCACACGAACTTGGATGAAGGGAAAATAAAAATATTAGCTTGATCGAAAACTCCAATGGCCTGAAAAAAGTTTCCATGGTACGTGTTTAATCTCTACTTTTTCCTATGGTGTGATCCAACTGAGATTTAAATCTAACTTATTTTTGGATTCATGTCCTAAAATGAGCAGAAAAAAATAAATGAAAGGTGCAGATAAAGCACATATATCATGGTGGGCCCCCAGAGATTTGACACCAGATAGACTGCTGGTGTTGGGGTCACTAGCCAACCCGCGTCCCACAAATGTGGAAACGGATTGGCTGCTCCCCCTCCACCAGCCGATGGCTGGTGGTCGGTGCTCTGTGAGCCCCAACATGATCGATGTATTTATTTCATCCATGTGGTCCATCTATTTTTTAAGATCATTTTATGCTATGAGACAAAAAAAAATGAGGTATATGCCAATCTCAAGTCAACCACATTAAAGGAAACGAAAGGAAACAGTGTTGAATGAACTTTGACCATTAAAAACTTTTTAAAAACTTTATGGGCCATAAAAGTTTTGGATCAGTATGACCTTTGTTTTTTCCCTTCATCTGGGTCTGTATGACCTAATCAACAGATTGGATGTCAAATAAACAGTACAATGGATCTTAGGATGATTTTAATGGTGGATATCCAATCACTATTGTTTTCCTGTGGTGTGGTCTACCTAAGATTTATATCCCTCTCATTTTTGGGAGCAAGCCTAAAATTATCTATAAAAATAGATGAACGGAATAGATGAAACACATACATCATGGTGGGCCCACAGAGCACCGACCACCAGCCACCAGGCTGGTTGGCAGGGGGAGTAGCCAATCCGTTTCCCACAAATGTGGGGCTCCTCGTACTGTTCCTACTTTTGCATGAGTCAGACCCATTGGATATCTAACAAGATCTTTCTCCATCCTAACGGATGAGAGCATGAGTCACATGTAGACATGCAATAATAGAACAAAGGACATTTAAAATTAAATATTAAGGTAGCGTTTGGGTGCCATTTAAAATATATTTGTCTCATTATAATTAATATTAATAATGCATTAGAGTCTTTTTGTGAATATTAAAAAATTTTCAATAACTATGATTTATATAAACTATGGTATCTAATATGTAATTAAGTGCACTCCAGCTGTGCCCATATCACACTCCAGCAGTGCTCGTATCACCTTAAGCTTTGGACGGGTTTTGGGGCCATGTGATGTATTCAAGATATTAAAATTATCAATTCGATGCGTGGCCACATTTTCTGGGTTTAAAAAAAGCCAAATCTAAAATTCAAGTGGACCACAACAGAGAAAATAAGGTAAGAGAGAGTGGTTGTCCATTTGTGCGTGGGCCCACTTAAGTCGCAAACTAGCTTTATTTTCATCTTGGTCTTTTGTTCGGTGATAATGGTAGGTCTAAATTGTAAACTATAAGTGAAATTGCAAAGTACCGCCTACTTGATTGGGATGCCATCGATGTAAGCTTAATGTCATAATCTATTGTAGTTTTCCGCACCTTACACTCTTAGCGAAGCACACGAATGAGAATAAAAACTTATGTTATATGTAAGCTTGAGAACAAGCTCTAATTATATATAGTTTAGAGGGTTCAAGAGTTTGAAACCCATCGAAACTTCTTTTCCTATAGACTTTACACGAATTTGAGTATTCTAGTACTTCAACTAGAACATTGTGCATGTCACACAATTGTAGCGCACTACCCCTTACACAATTTAGATAAATCATAAGTGAGTGGGGTCCACTGGTGTTCCTTATGACACTATCCAACCCTTAGAGCAATCTAGACCATTGATCAATAAGGCACACCTTATAGAATTCTTACATAAATGGCTTGGATTTCATATGGACCACTAGGTCTGCCCTCATGCAAATAGAGGATAAAGTTGTGTTGTGGTCCACCTGATTCACATATTAGCTTGATATTTTGACCCTAGGGTTTATTGTCTGGTGAAGTGTATAATTAGAGCTGGGCATTGAGTCGAGTCAGACCGAGTTAGGGCTGACTCAATCCGAGTCCGGTCAGGCCTGGATTGATCCATACCGAGTCCGATCTGATCAGAAGTACCGAGTTGGGTCAAGTTGGCACCAAGTCGGATTGAGAGATGAGGGAGGGAGAGACCGAGAGAGTGGAGAGGAGAGAGAGAGAGAGAGAGGAGGAGGAGGAGGAGGGTGATGGCGGTGGGTGGTTGTCAGGCTTGGAAGATGAGGAGGATGAGGGAGGGAGAGAGAGAGAGAGAGAGAGAGACAGGTCGGGCTTGGAAGATGAGGAGAATGAGGGAGGGAAAGAGAGATTTTGGGATCGGGTCGGGGTAGAGTGCGGCGGGTAGGGTTAGAGAGTCGGATTTAACCGGATCGAGTTACTAGGTAACTCGAACTCGACTCGGTTTGAGTTCGAACTGAGCGAAGCCTATTCGGTTCGAGTCGAGTTCGATCTGAACGAGTCAATCGAGTCAAGTTAGCCGGATCAAGTCATCCCGTGCCCACCTCTATGTATGATAGACGGGTTGATTTCATGTCGTGGCCCATATTTTCCTTTTAGTCATAAATAATCACTATGTGAATTAAAATGAGGTGAAGTCATTTTAAGTGGCAACCAATCAAGGTATAAGTAATACTTAGAAAATCATACATGTGTCAATAGAAACCATGCACACACATGCACATAGAATTGCACGTGTCAATGGAAACACATGCACCAGATCCTCTATCCTAAAAATTAGATTATTGCACTTTTCACATGGGCCACCAACTAAGCCAACAACATTTTCTAGCCATCCACTTGTTTAGAATGGTTTGACCACTCAAGTTGTGAAGATTCAAGGAGAGTACCCCACTTGTTAGGAAGCTACAATCTCACACGTATGCCACATTATTGTCACGTGCGCTTGCATGAGAAGGAACAAAGCTTCAGGTGCATGTGATGTACGATATATCAAACCTCGAAAGTATAAAACCTAACTTAAACTTAGGGGTGTATATTGAGCCGAACCGAGTCGAACTGGCCTCAGCTTCGCTCGGCTCGGTCACTAGGTACACCCAGCTCGAACTGGGCTCTGCTCGGTAAGCAATCGAACCAGTTCAAGCCAGTTTCGAGCTTTCGAGCCGAGTTCGAGCATGAGAGAGAGAGAGAGAGAGAGAGAGAGAGAGAGAGAGAGAGAGAGAGAGCACGGTCAGATGTGAAGAGAAACTCACGTGGCTCATCTCCACAAAATTAAGAAATAGGAGATTAGTAAATCTGCAAAGGGGAGGTAGATGCAAAAGAAAAAAATAATGCATAATACAGATCCACTTAGGGGTGCACATTTAACCGGTAGAACCGTGGAACCGGACCGGAACCGTTGGATCGGTCTGGTTTGGTCCGGTTCTAAACAGCACTGGTTCCGGTTCCGATTCCGGTTACAAAATTGCAAGAACCGTTGGATACAGTTCGGTTCCGATTTAGGGGCATGTAGAACCGAACCGAACCGTGGACCCGAACCGTGGAACCGATCCATTGAACCGTGGATCAGAACCTTGTTCTGAACCGTTGATCCAGAACCATTCCATTTTTTATACTTTTATACCTTGCTTCCTCGGCCCGTTTACAGCCCTACTAATCCCATCGTTCATGTATGACTATCTCTGATGAGGCCCACCAGGCCAATAATATGTGAGATTTTTAGTGTGGTTTGCCATAAGGTTTTCTAACTTGATAACTCACAAACTCGACGACTGAGGGATCTTTTCCATAATGAAAGGTGTCGAGGAGGTCTTTGATGGGGACAAGGACTTCACCGATTAGATGGTCATGGTGGAAGAAGCAAGAGGAGAAGAGCTTGAAGCTGAGAATGATACCATGGTTGTTTGTGATGGGGATGTTGATTGTTGTGGGGTAGTTCTAGTTTGGGTTTCTGCCACTGCCCATATGGATGTGTGTTTTGTGTTTGCGACGATGATTGCTGCTGAGAGAGGCGACTGCATAGACGCCCATCTTGGTGAAAAGATTTACGTGGCTGAGATCTCTGGCTGATATGATTGTTAGATCTAACGGTATGGATTCTTCCATGGTGGAATAGTTGATACTAGAAAATGAGATAGAGGGGAGAGAGAGAAATTTTATACCGAATACAGAAAAAAACCAAGACGAGGCCATGGCCAGGCCCATATATCTGTAGGATTTAAAGATTAGGCCCAAGCTCCACCATGTGGCAGGCCCAGATGTGCCCGTTAAAAGCTGAGATGTGAAAGGAAGACATGGCATACCATATACATGTACTCGTCGTGGCCCCATGACATGGTATTTTTTTTTTTTCACCTTTTTTTCTTGTGTTGAATTTTCTAAAAACCCAGAACTGTGGAACCGATCTGGAACCGAACCGGTTTTCATGGTCCGGTTCTGGTTCGATTCTAGTATGCTAACGGTTCAGTTCCGGTTCCGAAAATCCCAGAATCGTTAGGAACGATTCGGTTCCAGTTTTACCCCGGAACCAGACCGAACCGACCCGTGTGCACCCCTAGATCCACTTATCGATGAGTTGCGTCAGGTGGAGGAGCACCGAGCGGGGCACGGATGAGTTGCGGCGGGTGGAAGGGCACCGGGCAAGGCAGTGACGAGCTACGGCAGGGGAGGGGCACCGGACAAGGCAAAGACGAGCTACGGGCCTACGACAGTGGGTAGGGGCACCGGGCAGGGCTGGGATGCCGAGCTGCGGCGGGCACCGTGTAGGGCAGGGGCTTGAGAGAGAGAGAGGGAAGAAGGTAATGGGGTATGGGGATGGGGTCGTGCGGCTGGGAATGCGATGGGGAGAAAGGGTTTTTTAGGGAAGAAGGTAATGGGGAGAAAGGGTCGTGTAGGTTGGGAAGAAGAAAAGGGAACAAAGGTTTTTTTTTTTTTTTTTTTTGGTGAAAGGGAACGAGCAGCTGGAGTTAGGGTTGTTTTAATTTTTTAAAAGGTATATATAGTATATACCCTAATTTACAGAGTCGAGCTGAGTATCAATCCAAGTTGAGTCGAGCTAGGGTCAGCTCGAACTCGGCTTGAACTCATTTTCGAGCTGTAAAAAACGGCCTTACTCGGATCGAACTCAATTTCGAGTCGGGCCGAGTCGAGCAAGCTAACCGAGCTAGCTCGGTTTGTGTACACCCCTACTTATACTACTTTTGAATCTAATAATTTTTTATTCTTTAAATAAAGTGGTAGTTATGATATGGTGATATAACAACTAAAAGATCCACTTTTGTGTTTTTTACTGTATATTCTACTAGTCTAAAAGCTTTTTCTAATCTCACGCGCATATACAAGTTGGTGTTATATATATATATTATATATATATATATATATATATATATTATATATATATATATATATATATATATATATAAATCACCCACATGGGCACTCCGATGCATGACATCAGTGCTGAAACGCAATCCAAGCCATCCATTTCTTATATGGAAAATCCATATGGGAAGCTAATAAGGTGGGCCATGTTAACTGAACAAATTGTAGTGAAAAATAAAAATAAATCGAGGTGGATTGCTTACTGATGTTGTCAGTATCCATTGGCTACTGGATGGTGATACGTGGACCCCACCATGATGTATGTCTTTTATTCATACTATTCATTCATTTTTTTCGGATCATTTTAAGGCATGAGACAAAAAAATGAGACAGATCCAAATCTCACTTGGATCGTGATATAGGAAACACTGGTAATTGGACACCCACCATTAAATACTTACTAGGCCACAAAAAGTTTGGATGAATTTCATAGTTATGTTTGAATGAAGGGTGTTGTAAATATTACAATGGGGAGGTCCACCTAATGGATGGCTAGGATTTTGGATGGATTTTATAGTTATGTTTGCAACCTAATCAACAAGATGATGGAAAATAAATATTACAATGGGCCTTATAAAGTTTGAATGAAGGGTGTTGTTCAATCACCACTATTTTCTAGTGGTGTAGTCTACGTGAGATTTCGATCTACCTAATTTTTTTGGGTCGTGGTGCAAAATGATCTGAAAAACTAAATGAATAGTATAGATAAAACACTTACATCATGGTGGGGCCACAAAGCACTGTTTAGTAGCCACTTCGTTATTGGCAACATCAACATGCAATCCACCTAGAAAAAGATGAGTAACCGTTTCAAAGCAGACCACATTTATTTTTGGGTAGTAACATCGCAGTCACCTCGAAAAACATGAGTAACCGTTTCAAAGCAGACCACATTTAGAGCCTCTTTGGCCGGGCAGATTTGATGGGAATGGATGGTATTAGAGTGGATTGCACCCATTTCAAGATAATGATAGCTGCGTCAATGGATTGGTGGAAGATATATGGGATTGCTATATCCCTGGGATTGCTATATCCGGTCTGTTTGGCATGCCCGGCCAATCTCAGGATTAAACCTTCCAATCCCTTTCATTCCCTCAAACCAAACACGTCCCAGGTAATTTTGAAGGGAATAGGGTGGATTGGATGGGATTTAAAGGTAATGATATGATGATGTCAGTGGATTGTCTTATGATCCATGGGATTGCTATGTCCCAGGATCAGGATCCCCTGTGTGTTTGGCACGCCTGGCCAATCCCGGGATCTATCTTCTAATCCCTTCCAATCCCATCCAATTTGCACAGCAGGCCTATTTGGGAGCGTGGAATTGGAACCCCCCGGATTCGGAACCCCCATTATTGGAAACCCCTAAATGGAATTGTATTCAGTCCCGTGCGGAATTTCTATTTGAAATCCACTCCACATCATGTGGACCCCACATTGATGCATGCGTTTATCCATGCTATCCATCCATATACATTGTTTATACAAGACATTCTAGTTATATATGTGTACAAGCGGATGACACCCATTATGAATTTGGTCAATTGATTACAATTTCATGTTCCACCAAACAAAATTGTCCTTAATCCAATGCTTTCAGTGGCAAGAATTTTATCCCAAACATGGGATTGAATGGCTAAAATAGCATGATATTTCCATACATGCAATCGTCCTGCAAATACAATATTAATCCCATCTAATACAATTCAATATCGTTTTATTCCAGAAACCAAGCACACCCTAAAGTGGGCCCCACAGTGAGTACAGCACCATATTGAGTGAGACCTCGCCACACCTAATCCACCGATGAGTATAAATGCAACATATGCAAGCGTGCGTACAAGCTAATTCACAACGTTCAAATCATGGGTGGAGGATGGCTGGAAACTTTATTGGAAAAGGTGATCGAAGCCATCTATTAGGATTGTACGATCGACCTGATTTTCAGGGCATGTTCCATCAACGGTGGGGTCGACCCATGATTTAGATCATGCATCTGTGTACCACAGGATCTGTCTGTGAGTCGCCATAACTTAGTAAATTGTGAAGAACGCGTAGTGTAGCTTTACTGGGTATATTCTGGGAATCCAGGATCTGGTCCTTGAGTGAGTACATGTACGTCACGTTACAGTGGCCGTCTCCATGCGTTTGAACAGTTAAGGATGCGAATTTCCTGCAATAACATATACAAGGAGTATCTCGATGGGGCCTACCATGATGTGTGTGCGAGTGGCTAGTGGTCGGTGATATGTGGACCCATCATGATGTATGTGTTTTATCCATGTCCATCCATTTTGAAAGATAATTTTAGGGCTTAGATATAAAAAATGAGGTAGATATAAATCTTATGTGGACCACACCATGGGAAAACAGTAGTGATTGAATGCACACCATTAAAAACTTCCTAGGGCCCACTGTAATGGTTATATGACATCTAACCTGTTGATTAGGTTATACAGACTTCGGTGAAGGGAAAATACATATATCAGCTTGATTCAAAACTTTTGTGGCACCTGAGAAGTTTTTAATGGTAGGCGTTCAGTCAACACACTGCTGTCCACTTGAGATTTGAATCCACCTCTTTTTTAGGCTCATACCATAAAATGATGAAATGATGGGAAGAATGGGTAGATGGCATGGATGAAACACATACATCATGGTGGGCCTACGGAGAACCAACCACTAGTGGCAGGGTAAGAAGCTAATCCGTTTTCCATAAAACAAACGCGAGCACAAAATATCAAGCGGCACCATGAGCTGGGCCCCACCATGATGTATGTGTTTTTATCCCTGGAGTCCATTCATTTTTTCATATTATTTTAAGGCATGAGTACAGAAAGAGGTAAATCTTAAATTTATGTGGACCACACCACACTATGGAAAATAGTGATGATTGAACGTCCACCATTAAAACTCTCTTTCCGGCCACAAAAGTTTTGAATGAAGCTCGTACTTGTGTTTTCCCTTCATCAGGTTGGCAAACAAATAAATATTATAGTTGGGCCAAGAAAGTTTTTAATGGTGAGCATTTAATTAATATTATTTTCTGGTGGTGCAGTCTAGATGATATTTGAATCTATTTTATTTTTTGGCTCAGGCGCTAAAATGATCCAAATAAATAAGATAAAACATATATGTCACAAGGTAGCCACCTCCCTTGTGACAGGGTCAACCAGCAATCAGGGTCAATGTGAAATACCAACCTTACCAAATCCCTTTGGTGGCCCCAACAAGGTTTCAGTTCTAGGTTTCTCTATCTTTATTTTTCATGTGATGTGGTCCATTATATATTTGGACTGGCCTGATTTGTGTGTATTAATATGAGCTGGCTCAAATGATGTGATGAACACATGGTGGGCCCCACAGACTATTGTCGCCATTCGATCATTGAAGACCCTTTTCCTACTGGTTGAAAGAGTCTTTACGGGAAAAAAAAAAAAAGAACAACAAAAAAAAGACTGTCCACATCCTATTCATTTGTGGGCCAGCCTCCTGAAGTGGGCCATACTCTTAAGCAAATGGTCCATTCCATCAAGGGACGATGACTCAACTTGAACGTACGGAGGTTGCCGGGTGAAACCATCACCTTGTAGCTACGTGGTGTAAGGACGCAGGTGAATTCCAAAGTGATGAACACGGTTTATGAATCCAACTTCTCTACTTGCCATAAGCAAAAAAATTGTGTTTTCTTACATTGTAATTGGTCCACATTACTACTGATGTTGTGTTGCATTAAACACCGTGTCTAATGATACGGCCCAATCAAATGGCAAGAAGTAAGATTTTTCTACTTGTCAGTGATTTAGATTCCTAGTTTATCCATGTCGTTTGTCTATTTTGCCTACTCATTTTAACCATGCTTAAGGCAAATGCAAATCCTAAGTGGGCCACACCATATAAAATAGATATAATAATATATCCACTATTAAAATCTTCTTATAGCCTACAGTGATGTTTATTTGCCATCTAACCTATTCATAAGGTCACATAGATATGGATGAAATTAAAACACGAGGGGGCGTTTGGCGCAAGATATTAGATGGAATTACGTGGGATAGAATTGCATTTGGTCCTATGCAATTTCATTCAACATTGGGAGAGTATGGAAAAGGTGGGACTAGGTGTGATGGAATTCCATTTAGCCCGGTGGAATTGCATTTGGTCCCATACATGATTTCCGTGGATTTTGAAATCCACCACACATGTGGGCCCCACATTGATGAATGCATTTATCTATATTGTCCATCTATATACACTGTTTACACATGACATTCTGGTTATATATGTGCAGGTGAACAACCTCCTTTGTGAATTTGGTCAATTGATTACAATTCCATGGTCCACCAAACATGATTTTGCTTAATCAGTGTTTTTCGTAGCAAAATTTTTATCCCAAATATAAAATTGGATGGCTATAATACCAGACATGCAATCATTATGCAATAATGATGTTAATATCATCTAATACAATTCAATACCATTCAATTCCACCGACCAACACGCACGCCCTAAATAAAAGCTTAATCTAAAACTTTCATGCTTGTGAAAAGGTTTCAACAGTGGACATCAGAAGATATTATCCCCACTATTTAATGTGGTGTGGTTAGGGGTGTACATCGAGTCGAACCAAGTCAAGCTGGCCTCAGCTTGACTCGGCTAGGCCACTAGTTGACCTTAGCTCAAACTCGGCTTGGCTCGTTCTTCGAGCCTGACTGGCCAGCTCGGATCGGTTCGGTCAGCAACTCGGGCCGAGTTCGAGCCAAGATCGAGCTGAGTTCGCCATTGAGTCATTTCCACAAACACTTGGACTGCACCTTCAAAATCCCTCTGTATATGAAACATAAGCAATAGTTTTACAGGTATTTTATTAAACACCTTCTAAGCAACATAAAAACATGAAAAAAAGGGTATTTGTTTCATGTACATACCTTCTCTGCCACTAGCCACACTTTGTTGAGTCATTTTATCGAACACTTGGTGAGCAACATCAATGGCAAAGTAACCGAGTCACTGAACTGGTTCGATCCGAGTTCAATTCGACTGGATTCGATCCAAGTTTAGTCGAGCTAGGGCCTGCTCAAACTCTGCTCAAACTCATTTTCGAGCTAAAAAAATCAACCCGACTAGGCTCGAACCGAGTTGAATCGAGCTTTTTCGAGTCGAGTTGAGCGAGCTAACCGAGCTAGCTCAGTTCGTGTACACCCCTAGGTGTGGTCCACTCAACCTTTGGATATGATTCAATTTTGAGCTCACTCGACGGATAGACGGCGTGGATAAAACATAAGGGCCTGTTTGGCCAGGCAGATCCCACAGTATTAGGAGGGATGGGATCGGCAATATCCTGTGATTGGCATGATGAGCCAAACAGATCCGGGGAACTTGTCCTGGGATATGAGCAATCCCATGGATCTTAAGACAATCCACTGACATCACCATCATTACCTTAAAATTGATCCTATCCCTTGGTTGGATGGATTGGAAGGTAAAATCTCGGGATATGCACGGCATGCCAAATAGACCCAGTGAACTTGTCCCGGGATATAAGCAATCTCATGGATCTTAAGACAATCCACTGACACCATCATCATTACCTTAAGGCCCTGTTTGGGTAACGGGATTAGAAGGGATTAGGTGGGATTGGATTCATCCGGTTCCGTGCCAATTCCACTCCATGTTTGGAAAAGCTTGGAATTAGATCGGATGGATAGAGCTGGGCATCAGACCGAGTCGGATCGGATTTGGTCCAACTCGGCACCGTCCGAAAGATGGCTGGACTGATCCGAACTCGACCAGATCCGCGACCGAGTCCAGAACACCCTACTCGACCAGAATCGTTATATGCTTGCCTGACCTCGAACCGATTCCGACTCGGTCAAAAAAACCGAGTCGGATCGGATTAGCTAAGGATCGAATTTTTCTACGGTGAAAATCATTATACTCGTTGCTATTTTCGGTGTGGTCCATTTGAGCTTTAAATATGATTCATTTTTTCTTTGGATGGATTAAAATGATCACAGAAATGGATAAACGGTATGGATATATTAAATACATCATTGTGGGCCCATGTAACGTGGATCTCATTTTGACCGTTCGTACAACTCGGAGCTCGAGAAAACAGCTGGCTTTCGTTGACGTGCACGGCACGCTAACAGGACGCGCGGATGTTCTGTGAAAGTATTTTCGTGTGTTGAGATTGTAGGTGGGGCCCACTGTAATGCTTTTCAAGAATCCACTCCATTCATCGGTTTTTTGAGATCATTTTAGAACATGAGACCAAAAGTTAGCAGGATCCAAGACTTAAGTGGGCCGTATTAAAGGAAAAGGTAGTTAGATAAATTCCTACCGTTGAAACCTCCCTGGGTTCGACGGTGATGTTTACATGACATCCATACTGTTAATAACGTCAATCCTACTGGGATTAACTGAAAATGCAAATATTAGCATGATTCAAAGCGTTTGTGGCCCCACGAATAGTTCAACTGTGGACGTTCAATTATCACTTTTTTGGCCCACCTGTGTAGTGGATACGGTTCATTTTTAACCTCACGTGCTGAAATGAACTCACAAAACGTATGGACGGGGAGGATTTCGCACAAACTTCGCAGTGGGTCCCACATGGTTCCCAGCAGAGGAACTTCTATTGAAGGAAAAAGCATCCTTCCTGGCACGACACGTACCTACAGCTAGCTGTACCCAGGTACGCAAGTGGATTGCGTACTGAGTAACTCGTTACGTTTTAACGTACTAAGTAAACTTTGTGGGGTCCACCGCGATTTACGTATTTTATCGGATCTGTCCATCCATTTTAATAAATAATTTTATGGCTGGAGACCAAAAATGAAATATATCCAAATCTCAAGTGGACCTCACCACGGTAAACAGTGTGAATTGAAATTCTACGGTTGAAAATTTCTTGAGGCCCATAGAAGTTTTGGATCAAGCTGTTATTTGTGTTTTCCCTTCATCCCTGTCTTCTTGATCTTATGAAAAGGTTGGATGACAAATAAACATCACTTTGAGCCCTAGCAAGGTTTCAACAGTGGAAGTCATTATTCCCAATGTTTCCTTTGATGTGGTCCACTTGAGCTTTGGGTATACTTATATTTTGGACTCAACGATTAAAAGGATCTTTAATAACAGATGGACGGTGTGGATAACCCACATACATTCATAGTACGCTCAACTGAGTTTACTCGGTACGATAAAAGCGTACTAAGTAACTGTACGCAATCCCATTTCGTGTACCACACGGAAACGGATTGGCTACTCCCCTGCCACAGCCCCGTGGCTAGTGGTCGGTGCTCTGTGGGCCCCACCATGATATATGTGTTTCATCCATTCCGTTCATCCATTTTTAAAGATCATTTTAGTAATCATCTTAAAATTGAGAGAGATATAAATCTCAGGTGGACCACATCACATGAAAACAATAGTTATTGGATATCCACCATTAAAATCCTCCTAAGGCCTACTGTATTGTTTATTTGACATCCAATCTGTTGATTAGGTCATACAGGCTCAGATAAAGGGAAAAAACAAAAATCAGCTTGATCCAAAACTTTTATGGCCCTCAAAATGTTTTGAATGGTCGATACTCATTCAAAACTGTTTCCTCTAATGTGGTCCACTAGAGATTGATATATACCTCATCTTTGGTCTCAGGCCTTAAAATGATCTTTAAAAATATACGAACGGCATGGATGAAACAAATACATCATGGTGGGGCCCACAGAGCACTGACCACCAGCAATTGGTCGGTGTGAGGGAGAGTAGCCAATGTTTCCGTGGTACACCGGCGAATCCTATTACTGTACTCAGTAAACTCGGTTGGGCCCACCCTGAATGCATGTGATTTATCCACGCCGTCCATTCGCTTTTCCATATCATTCTAGTGGTTGAACCTAAAATTGATGAATATCCAAAGCATTAAAATAAGCTCGCCAAATGGATGGGCGGTTTGGATATAAAACATACCTGTGACTCTCTTTATCTTCCCCTCTTTCATCATTTCTCAATATCTCTCCAGTAGAGATATTCAAGCTCTGAAACCTTTTTTTTATCTTCTCCTTCAACAGAAATAGAGAGGCATATGGAGAGAGAACCATCTTCGTGCCTTCTTGTTCAACAGAAATAAAGAGACATATAAGGAGAGAACCTTCTTCTTGCCTTCTTCTTCAACAGAAATAGAAAGACTTGCGATAGAGAATAGCAGATAGAGACCGATAGAGAGAGAGAGAGAGATAGAGAGTACATTAGGCGGGATTTTTTGGCGCCGAATCTAAATTCAGGTGGTAAAAGTTTTTTAATATATATATATAATATATAACGGCTGCCATTCGGGTCGAGTCTGTTCGGGTCGGGTCGGGTACATTCGGGTCGGGTATTCGGGTCGGGTCTGTTCGGATATAGGTCTATCCGTACCCGAGCCGAAAAGAATCGAATCTAGAAAATCTGACCCGATCAGGCCTGATCTTGGCCGTCGGATCTGTTCGGAACGGGGCGGATCGGGGCGGATCCGCCGGATCGGGTCCATTTTGCCCAGCTCTACGGATGGAATTGCATTGGGTCCCATGCCAATTTCACTCAATGCTAGCAAGTTGTGTAGGTCCCACCTGATGTGTGGGCTATATCCACACCGTCCACCCATTTTTTGAGATTATTTTAGAGCATGGGCCAAAAATCAGGTAATTCTAAAGCTCAAGTGGACCCACCACTGAAAGCAACGGGGATTGAATACTTACCGTTGAAAACTTCTTTGGGGCCACATAAGTTTTGGATCTACCTCATTTTTCGGCCCATACCTAAAATGAGGTTACAAAACAAATGAACGGTTTAGAGATAATACATGTGTGTTATTCTGGTAATTTCAAATGATGGTGGGTATATTCATTCAATGTACCACTGTATTACCAACAAAGCAGAGCATTAATCTAATCCCATGGAACTAGGGGACAATCCCTGCCATAGGTAATAATGATGTTTTTTTGAATACAATCCCACCTAATCCCTTCTAATCCCGTTGCCCAAACAGGGCCTAAAATTGATTCCATCCCTCCTAATACCACGGGATCTGCCTGGCCAAACTGGCCCTAAGGGCTTGTTTGGCTAGGCAGATTGGATGGGATTGGAAGATAAATCCCAAGATTGGTCAAGCTTGCTCCCACGATATTACAATCCCATGGATCTTAAGACATTCCAATAACATCACCTTCATTACCTTTAAATCTAATTCAATTCACTTTAATCTTTTCAAAATTGCTTGGGACGTATTAGGTTCTTGGTTCGAGGATTGAAAGGGATTGGAAGGTTTAATCTCGAAATTGAGTGGGCGTGCCACCCAGACCGGATACAGTATTCCTATATATCTTGCAACAATTCACTGAAATAGTTATCATTACCTTAAAATCCGTGAAATCCTCTATGATACCGTCCCATTCGCCCGGCCAAACAGGCCCTAAACATCACGTTGTCTCCCCAAAGTCGGTTCATCACGCACTCCGTCTCCTAGATGACACGAGAAAACGTTAAACGAAGGAAAGTAGTACGAGAAGCGCAGTGGAAGCGGATTGGTTGGTGTGTACGTGTCGTGCAAAGGGGAGCACTGATCTCCTCGACCTCTGAGTTGTACGAACAGTTTAAAAGATATCAAAGTTACATGGCCAGACAGTTATTATATCTACACAGTTAATCTATTTTTAGTGATAATTTTAGAGCATTATTCATAAAAAAATTAAAATGATTAATATCTAAAGATCATCTGGACCACACAATAAATAGGAGGGGAGATAATGATTTTCCCTGTTAAAAATTTGTAGGGCCACTATACCATTTATTTTACATCCAACCTATTCATAAGGTCACAAATACTTAAATGAATAGGGAAAACAAATTTCATATTGATCCAAAACTTCTATGACCCCGAAAAGGGCTTCACTGGTAGACATTAAATCTCCCACTAGTTCTTGCAGTGTGGTCCGCTTGATAGTTATATCTATCTTTTTTTTAGTTTCAGATAGTAAGTTTATCTCGCCAAATGGATGAACCGTTTGGATATAACATATAGCTCATAAGACCCACGGAACTTGCTGACGTCATGGGTGCACCGATGCTATATAGCTGGTGCGAGGTACAGTAGCCAATCCGCTTCCAGTGCGCATATGGTCAGGAGCATCTTTGTTACGTCATGGGTGCACGGATGCTAGCTGGCACGGTCCGTACTTTCAAGATAACGACAAAGAACAGTGGTTGATGGTCTCTGTCAGCCGACGCAAGGACGCTGTACGTGAAATGCGCACTGGCTTATCTCTCGCCACGTGTAACTCCGCACGTGAAGATCCAGTCGTATAAGACGATCTGCTTTTGTAATTATTAACACATGGTTGGCTGATCAGGATAGGTTACCGTACGTATTTCCAGCTGTACAAGCCTTGGTTTCATTTCCTCGGTAATTAATCGGCGAAAATGAAATGATTCGGTACTCTCTTAATAATACAAGCTATAGTGCTCCTAGCTACATCTTGAGGTTTTAATGTATCAATAGATTGATCTGGACCGTCCGTTCGATTAATCATGGTTTAATTGGATACCTTGAGAGAATCAGGCACAGTGATTGGCCTTCTTTTTATAGCTATCCATTTTAACAATTCGGTGATGGGATGTCTAGAATTTTTCTTTCATGGGATGCGGTGGAGCCCACCGTGAAGTACGTCCCTTACATCTTCACTCTTTCATCGACCTGATTTATGTATTTTATCAGCTTCATCTATCCATCTTCTCACATAATGTTGGGTTGAGCTAAAAAATAATGCATATATAATATTAAAATGAACCACAGCGCAAGAAACAATTGAATTTTACTTCTATTATTGAAAATTTCTTGAGAACCATATAAGTTTTGGATCAACCCTATATTTTTGTGTTTTTCGTTCATCCATGTCTGTATAATCTCATGAACAGGTTGAATAAAAAATAAACATTATTGTGGGAGCCTAGCAAGGTTTCAATGGTCGAAATCATTATCCCCACCGTTGCCTATGGTATGATCTACTTGTTCCTTGGATATGTTTCAATTTTTAGTTCAACCCCTTAAATTAGATGGAAAAATGGATGGACAGCGAGGATAGACCACATACATTCAAGGTGGGCCTAACTGAGTTTACTCAGTATGATAAGAGCGTACTGAGTAACTCAGTAGGCAATCTGATTTCTTGTTCCGATCATAAAATAACTTAAATAAATTTAAATTTGAATTTTGGTCCTCATAACCATCCTTGCTGCTTGTTTGGGCGCATGGATTTGGAACCCCTAGATTTGAAATCCTGTACATTGGATTGGGAATCAACTGTAATACAAAAATAGCTATGCATGCTATACTCACCGGGCTTGAATTTAATTATTAAATCAACTTTAATGTCTCTAATTAGTAAATGTATGTAATGTTTAATATAATGGTTGCAAAAAGCTTGGTGAAATATATGTTTTGTTCAAAATGATGAAATTACAAGTCTCGGATGGGCTACAACCACAAAATCATGTCTGAGTGATTAACCAACGATTATTAACCGTTGATTTACATGGACAATATTTGGACAATGTTGATCATCATATTAAAGTATTATAGTGATGCAATTGATAATTTAATTATTTTGGAACATCATTAGTGGGTCATGTGCACAATAGAGTAATGGTCCAATGACATACATGTTACACATACAACTCTCTTAAGGATTTTATATGTGATTCAAGCTCTCACTATGGATTTGAAACCCATGGATTTGAAACCCCCAGTTACTTAAGGGGGTATTAGGCACATGGTATTAGATAAGATTAAGTGGTATGGAATTAAAAAAGTATAATTATTACATATGATAGGACTGTTCCCTATTACCACGGGATACTATGACACAAACACAACTCCATGTCCTATTTGTGTCATGGTGGTATTCGGTTGTTAGTTTGTTGCACATTGAATATATATACCAACTATCATTTGGAATCATTGAGAAAAACATATATGTATTATATTCGTACCGTCCATTCATTTTGCAACTTCATTTTATGACATAGGTCAAAAAAATGATGCAAATCAAAATCTTACGTGGACCACAACATATAAAGCAGTGGGATAATGATGCCCATCGTTGAAATATTCCTAGGGTTTATCGTGATGTTTATTTGCCATCCAACATGTTCATAAGGTAAAATAGACCTGAATGAAGGGAAAACACAAATATCAACTTGAACTAAAACTTCAGAAGCCCCCAAGATGTTTTGGATGGTAGACATTTAATCTCCACTGCTTTTTATGGTGATGTCCACTTAAGCTTTGGATATGCTTGATTTTTGGGCTTATGCCCTAACATGGTCTTGAAAAATAGGTGGACGGTGTGGATATAGTCCACACATCATGGTGGGACCTACAAACTTTCTCACATCTACAAAAAATTTTAAAAATTTAGACGAGAGTCATCCGAATCCAATATGCACCAAATGAAAATCCATAAAACCTAATCACACAGCTTTTCCATTATCCAAAACGTAAGGTAGAATTTGTACGCGCGGTACCAATACAATTCCATCCCATCTAATTCTATATAACACCACGACTCAAACGCCCCCTTATGGTGCCAAACAACCCAAGGATTTGAAATCCCCTCAAATCCATGGTGTCAAATGACCCCTTGATGAAATTAGATAAATTGAAATGATATTCCATACATATTATATATATAACATGTTAGATGATGTTAATCTATTTTGACTACTTATTTTAAAGCATAATTTAAAAATAAAAGATTCAAATATTAAGTGGACCGCACTGACAGGAAATAGTAGTTATTGATCATTCAAATTTATGCGCCTTATCAACAGGTTAAATGGCAAATAAGCTTTAGGGTGGCCTTATGAAGTTTTTACTAGTAGGCGTTCAATCATTTCTCTCTCCCACGGTGTCCACTGAGATTTGGATCTACTCTATTTCATTTTTGGGCTCTTGCCCTAAAATGAGCTAGAAAAATGGATGGACGGTGTGGATATAAAACACCTACACAATGGTGGGCCCCACAATCACGGCAAATCATCATCCATCAATGACGGGGAATTGCTGATTAGGCCTTATTTTTCTATTAGTGATCCTGACTGTCCATTTTATAGGCAACCATTGGGATTGTTAGGATCATCAGATGTGAACATTTTTAAGCGATGACCCATGAAATAATTGCTGGACCTAATGGACCAATCAGGTTGGTTAAATGGACGGTTCAGATACTCCGGATGCAACTAGGAGCACCATAACTAATATCACTCTACGAGCACCGGATCATTTCTCGTTTCTGTACGTACTGTTTCTTGAACTGTCAATGGGCCGGGTCCGGCCGCTACTTTTATATTCTAGCTCGAGTGCAGCCAAAAATGGGCCGGGCTCAATGCCTGATGGACTAGCCCGGCCCATTATCAACCCCAGCTCTTTCTGCTTCTAGTGTTAAAATAGAACATGCATGCATGAAACACTATCCTCCACCGTTGCTTGGCAGATTAAGTAGGACATATGTTTCAGTAATCCAGACCATAGGATGTTGTGTCCACAATTGATCAATCATAACCCTCCAAATTCTCCTGGATAGGATGATCTCAACCTTTCAATTCATGTCCTACAAACAAACGGTTAAAAAATGATACAATAATAATCCACATTCAACTAGAAAAGGTCACGAAGTTGATGGCTAGAAATTCTAGATTTTTGGGGATGATTTGTGGTGGGATGCAATGGACCGATGTTTTGGACCCACGAACCGTAGGTCCCACTTGATAGGCCATGGACATCAAGTATATGATCACACATCCAAGGATGACTATAGTATCTTTGACCCTCAGTTTTCAAGTGGGCCCCACTTTCCACAATCTTAGTCTATTGATTTAATGGGTCATATGTGGGTGGCCCATATATTCCCACTACGGCAATATTCACCTTAAAATGCTTCTGAAGTTTTCTACAATGCTTTGTCCATCTTTTGATAGATGGAGATCATTCACCACTGTTTTCTATGGTATGGTCAACCCGAGAATTCGATCTTTTTCATTTTTTGACTCATGCCCTAAAATGATCCAGCAAAATGGATGGACGGACCGCATGGATATAGAATACATACATCAAGGTGGGCCCGCGTGGATATAGAATACATACATCAAGGTGAGCCCACGATAAGGGCCTCGCCGTCTTGGTTGGTTGAGTCCGGCCAGCGCCCCCAAAAACTTGACTTGATGGCTAGGCCGGGCTTGAAATGTTGGTCAATGATAAATGGCCCAGTCATTGGTCTGATCAAATCATCAAGTGGGTCACCTTCGAACAAATGAGTGGACAATTTAAAGACACTTGTGAGGTCCGCATTCAACGTACATGTGTAGTTTAAAAGTTAATTTGAGCCTTAGATGATGTTTCTATGATCAAACCATCCATGTGATGGGCCTCATCATGGATGGAGGGAATACCCCAAAAAACTTTCTTAGATTTAGATTATTTCAAACCTTTGATAATTTCATTCTTTTACTTACCTGGCCTGTCCTTGAGCCACCCGGCCCTCTAGGGCCAGGACTTGAGCCAGTGACAGTGGAACTTGCGCCGGGCCAGCCCATCGCACCACTAATAGTGAGTGAACCAGGTCAGCTACACCGAGTGGCCCACTTAAGCTGGCATATGAGCTGTAGCAGCATGTGTGTTCGAGTGTAGATGGGTTAGCAAAACTCACTTGTAGCAGGTGCTACTGATGAGTTGGGTTGATTTGTCGGGCCTTCAAGCACCACTCTCATCAAAGCTTGGACTGCATGAGCCTGATGGCTACGATAGGGGCTGAACCATTAATGGGACTGGGCTAGGCCACAATGTGGTTGGCCCAATGAACCCTTCTCCTCGCTTAGTTTTCTACACTAAATATAAAAAGCCCAATACAATGGTAGTATTCTTTTGCAACAAGCCCAGTGTAAGTAGCCATATTATTGCCTGCGTCAGCCCGAACAGGCACAAATCTAGACCATCTAAATCATGGGCCTCATGTGAATGGACAGAAGAGCGAAAGATTGCTTAATGAGATGACAAAGTGGTTTTTTATTTCCTTAATGGAGGTGATTATAGTGAATTCTTTGGTGGGCCTAATCAAGGACGACACCTCTAAAAATATGGATAATTGAAACTTGATCAGTGGTCTACCTCTAGAGCTGGGTATAGGACGACTTGACTTGGCAAACTTGATTCGGCCGACTCATTCAGACCCGACTCGATTTCAACTAAGTGGGTGAGTTGATTCGAACCTGATAGACTTCATCTAATCCGAACTCAAAGCGAGTCGTGTGTGGGTCACCCAGTAACTCAACTCTACTCGTCTTGAAATCCGACTTAGTACCGACTTGACTCGATTCGAAACTCAACTCATGCACGCATGCAAACACACACTTAGATATAACGTTTCAGATCTGACAAGCAGTGTAGTTGATGGAGAGGCTGCAATTCTAGCAACTGCACCTATGTTTTGAGTTATAATTTTAGCCTGTGGATACCCATTGCACCGACCCGATTTGGAACCCACTCGACCCAACTTGGTACTTGTGACCGGGTCGAATTCAGTTCGGATTAGTCCAAGCCAGACCCGGATTCATATCGGGTCAGGCATACCGAATCGATGCTGTGTCAGTTGAGTTCAGGTTAGGTCTATTTTAAAACTGAATTGAGTCAGGTCAGCACTAACTCGGTCCGACTCAACTCGATGTCCACCTCTGTCTACGTCCGATGTAAAGAGTGGCCCACCTGATGAGTGGGCTAAAAGGAATTTTGGGCCGGGCATCAAGAAAGCAAGGCCCACCTAATGAATGGCCCATTCGCGTATGCTCGTTCTTTCCAGGAGTGCTGCGTGCGTATGCGCATTTTCAAGTAGAGAACTGATCACCTACACCCAACGGCTGTATATCATCTTTTCCCGCCAATATGCCACTCGTGTTGAACATCCGTACCATGAGAATGGTAGGCCCCACCGTGAATATTACCTGCCACTAAAATCTTTCCTGTCCACTGATCAGATTGATCAGACGGCTGGAATTGGATGCGGCTCCGGTGGATCTATGAATGTGGGGCCCACCATGATGTATATGTTTCAAATCCATGTTGTCCATCCGTTTTTTTCAGCTCATTCCAAGGCAAGAGCCCAACAATGAAGCAGATCTAAATCTCAGGTGGACCACGCCACAGGAAACGGTGGGGATTGAACAACGTAAATCTAGCTGGCCCACCGAATGAGTAGATCGCGCTATGTCTTTGGCTGCAGTACATTGACTTCGATCCTCCACAGTGAAAATATCAGCTGCCGATGTGCCACTTAGGCACGTGTGGGGTCAATGTTTTTGTGATCCAGACCGTTAATCTGATATAACAAAAGATCCTACCCTTTGATAATCTGCCATTTTCTTCCTTTGAATATGGACCGCTGCCTTATTTACTCTCTTTTGTGGGCACCAGCTGAAGGTTTGTGATCTTTGAAATTTGTGGAATCTGCCATCCAAATAGATGGCTTCATCAACTACGATGGTCGCATGTGTACAAAATCTCTACCGTTGATTCCTTGCCTCTCTTTCTCATAGGAATGGCAGGGATCGAAAAACCCACGCAGATTAGGTTGTAAGGAGCTCACCACCCCACCAGCACTGTGGTATGTGGCAAGATTTCATCGGTGAATTCATACGATGTCAGAGATGGGCCCAAGCCTTTTTAAAGGTTTTTTAGCAACCCATCTTTGACAGCGTATGGCCCACCAATCAAATTTCATCACATCATCCCACCACCTTTTGAGAGGATGCTTGGTTGGAGGGTGTTAAGGGCCTGACTACCTAATTAGTGTCTTTAACCAAGTTCAATGGATCCGAGATTGTGGTGCTTACCATGATGTAAGTGTTTGATATCCATGTTGGATATCTATGTTGTTCATCCATTTGATGTGATTATTCTAAAACGAGCTTGAAAATGGATCGTATCATAATTTATAGTATAAAGTTTATTTTAAGACATGAGTATGAAAATGAAACATATCCAAATTTATATTTATAGATGGGCATCGAGTTAGGGCTGACATGACTCGATTCGATTTTGAAATAGGCTTGACCTGAACTCAACTCGACTAGGTACCGAGTGTGGCATGCTTGACCTGATTCGAGTCCGGGTATGGCTTGGACTAATCCAAACCAAGCCTGACTTCATTAAAAGTACCGAGTCGGGTCGAGTTGGCACCAAGTCAGGGGGGGGGGGGGGGGGGGGAGGAAGAGAGAGAGAGAGAGAGAGAGGGGGGGGGGAGTTGGAGGGAAAGGGGGGGGGAAAAGAGGGGGAGGAGGAGTGGAGGGCTAGTTTAGGCTTGCTTAAAAGAGGAGGGAGGGAGGGAGTGGAGAGGAGAGGAAGAGAGGAAGAGGGCAATGATGGGTGGGTGGTTGCTAGGCTTGAAAGATGAATAAGATAAGGGAGACAGAGTTTGGAATCAAGTAAGGTTTTGGGTGCGATGGGGTAAGATTATAGATACTTAGAATTAGGATATATATATATATTATATATATATATATATATAGAGAGAGAGAGAGAGAGAGAGAGAGAGAGAGAGAGAGAGAGAGAGAGAGAGAGAGAGAGAGAGAGAGAGAGAGAGAGAGAGAGAGAGAGGGGGTATGCTCACCTACGCACATGCGCACCTTTACACACGTGTCATGGGTGTCGAATCCGAACGGTCCATAAGATGCGGAATCCCATCAAACCTTAAGGTGTGAATTTTCACCCTAAAAAAGTTCGTATGTAGTACGTACGAACTGGTTCACAGGTGAGCGTTTTCGTGTGTGTGTGTGTGTGTATATATATCAATCCAAGTCAAGTCAAGTCGAGTTTTGAATTGAGTCGAGTCTGACCAGAATAAGTTTCAGATTGAGTCGGGATGAATTCCGCGCTTAGCTTGGTTAGAATTTGGATTGGGCGAATCCTACACGGTTTAGACCGACTCATCCATTTGGTTCAAGTTGAGTTGAGTCTGAACGAGGCGTATTTATATTACAGTCATTTTAGGACATAAGCATGAAAATGAAACGTTATACCATACTATAGGAAAGTGATTGAACTCCTACCATTAAAAACTCCTTTAAAGTATAAAAGATTTTAATCAAACTGTTATTTTTGTTTTCCCACCAATTAAATTTGTGGATATACATTACAACGGCTTTAGGAAGTTTTTAATGGTAAATATAATCATTACCATTGTTTTGCTATGGTGTCGTCCACCCAACATTTCTTCAATCTATTGTTTTTTTTTCTGGCTCATACCATAAATTTTGTTGGAAAGTGGGATGGGCAACATGAATGTAAAACACATACATCAAGGTTGGCCCCAAAAATCACGGATCCAACTGGTTAACGCTTGCATGATTTTCATGCAAAGCCAGAAGAATCTGATGAATGAACCGTCGTGATTAGGCAATGTTCAAGTGGCCCTTAAACGAATTGAATGGATCTCGCACGGGTGGAAGCGTGTACACTTGTGCGGCGAGGCCTCTCTACTCGCGGACGCGTGCGAGTCTCCTAGCGGGGCTACTCTCGTGAGCAATGCCTTACGTTCCACCGGCTGGGTTTCCGATTTGAGTTGGAGATTTGAATCCGAACCTATCTCTTTCATCTCTATCAAACACATCGACTGCAGAATTAGGGTTAGGGTTTTCATCCCACGCGCGGACGGCTCTAGGGTTAGGGTTTTTGTAATTTCTCCGATCTATTCATCTCTCTTCCATGCGTAGAAGTCTTTAGGGTTAGGGTTTTGCAAATCGAGCGAGCGGAGCGATGTCTGGTTACGAAGGTAGATACGAGGGCTACAACAATTGGAGCTCGGCCACTCAGGCCAAAGGTGGAGGAGGCGAAGACTACGGCGGAGGTTCTTCTCCCTACGACGCTTTCGAAGATCGAGATTCGCAGCGGCAGGTATGTTCCCTTCCAGTCACTTTCCAATCGACCTTGTTTTCGTTTGCTTGTTTTAAAACATGAACGCACACAATCTCGCGATTATTATTATTATTTTTTATTTTTTTATATGGAAGATTTTGCGGATTCTTTGTTAAGGTAATGAATTTGACAGATCGCTTGTGGAATCAACGGTCGGATTTCTTTTTGTAAAATACTTCGTTTAGTGCTGCTTCAAGATGTTGCTATTTCTAGAATCGTTGTGTAATAAAAGTGTTTGTTTGCCACTGTTTGTATATAATATGTGGGAGGGATAGTGAGATGGTGTGCTTTGTCAGTACGATGGGTTTCTTAGATAGAAAATGATGTGATAGAGAGCCTGCCTTCCACTATTCATGGGCAGGGGATCAGTCCTAACCATGGATGGCCTATGGTAGAAGAACCACACAAACTGAATGACACTAGGGAATCTGATTGCTGGCTTTCAAATGTACCGTGGAAAGCAAAAATGGTTTATGATCGACATTGGATGATGAGAATTGAGTGAAAGTGGCGGCTATGAATCTATTTTCAGGTCGTGTATAGGGGGTACCCATACGCATATCCGCCAATGGATAATGCACTCATACCCATAGGCATTACCCATGTTGGGCCTGAAATGACACTTGCACTTGTGCCCACTAGGGTGTTGGTGTACCCATTAGGGTATTGGGAACCCATTTGTGATTTGAGATTGGAAAGAAACATTTGAGCCTCCTAACGGCTTAGACTTATCCACACGTGTGCCAATCAAATCAATGCGTCAAGATATTGGAGATTTGTGTCCGGAAGGTCCATTGCTTGATGATAGACCGATACACCCGGGCTTTGGAAGACTATAATATGTCAAATATAACAGGACGACTTGTGTACCAATGCCTCAACATATTGGGGGAGACGGGGAGTGGTGTCTTGGTCTATTACATTTTGTGGAAACTTGACAGATGAAGAGATTGAAGAATTTGCAAGGCACCAAGAAAGGTTGCACAATCATGACATTATGCTTGGGTTTGTAGACAACCGGTGATGGCAAATGGAAAATTTAGGCTCATTCTCAATTAATTATTTACCCTGATGAGCCCAAAAAAGGGCAGATCCAAGGCTCTAGTGGACCACACTACAAGAAGCAGTGGTATAATGACGCCTACTGTTGAACTCACTGTTTGTTGTGGTGTGGTCCACTTGAAATGTGGACCTACCTCATTTTTGGGCCCACGCGCTAAAATGATTTGAAAAAAAAATGAATGGATGGTGTGGATATAACTCATACATCATGGTGGGTTCTCTAGAGTTCTGGCTCAAAGCAAAGTTGAGTTTTGCCCAGTTTTTGAGGTGCAATTTCAACTATTTCCAAACAACGAGCACAACTAATGATTATGCTTTTACCACCAGTTTACCAGTATTTTTTTTTTAAAGATACGAAAATATATTGAAAACGAAAAGAGAAGAGGTACAAAAGAACCTGCTGAGATAGCAGGAAAGAAAGAAGAAAAAGGAAAAAAATGAAAAGAAAAACAGAACTATAACCCAAGGAAGAGGAAATCAAAGCCCGCAAGAGAAGGCACATTCGAAGCCCATTCAATAAGCAGATTCTTAGCTTTCAATCCTACAGCCTGGGTGGAAGCGTGAAGATTGTTGAAGCATCTGTCATTTCGCAAACAGGCCCTTAGCACAAAACTTCATATCCCAATTTCCCCAAAATTCTCTAATTCTAAATCCTAATTTCCTAAGTTCCCCAAATCCTAACCTAAATTTCCCGTTTTCTCCAAATCCCCCAAATTCACCAATCTAGAATCATAATTTTGTTAAAATCCCTAATCCCATTATATATATATATATATATATATATATTATATATATATATAATATATATATAAAGGTGAGAAACACACTCACTCTTACACCGCACGCATGGGTTCTCGAACCCATGACCTCAGAGGTTGAGACACAATGTCTACCACTGAGCCAAGAGTAGAGACCCCCCTAATCCCCCATATTCACTAATCCAAACCCTATATCCAAAATTTCAAAATCTCTAAATCCTATAACATAAAATTTTCAATTCCTTCAAAATCCCCAAATCCAACAAAAAATTTGTTTTCAAGAAGTTGAATGTGATGACCTTAACACACTATTAGAAGAAAGAAATCAAGAAGAAAAGATGTTGAAATTTGGAGGAAGAAATGAGAAAAGTTGTTGAAAGAAGGCCTCAAAGCCTTTCTTATCTATTTGCATCCTTATTGGTTTGTCAAACGGCAAAGAAACCACACATATTAGGTACCCATAAGGATACATCATGTAAAAGCAACATGCATCGCAGGCGTGCCTAGGTGCACCTGAGTGATAGGTGCACGCTTGAGTTATGCGCCTCACCTGAGATCCATGCCAAGTGCAACATGCCCAAACCACCTAGGTGTGCGCCTAGGTCTCCTTTGAGTACACTAGTTGGCTTTGAAGTAGTTTATGCACATTTTGTGCATAATCAATTTTCTAAATAGCATGTAGCGTATTGCACAGGTTTCATCCCTCTACAGAGTGTAGCTACGAAACGCTATACTTCTATTTTTTAATTGAAATAATTGGAAAAAATATAGTAAATAGTAAAATAAATATAAAAAATAGCAAAAAAAAAAAGGCCTAGAGAAAATATGCTCCATTTTTCAAGTAAAATCATGTCGAAAACAAGTTATCAAAAGCCCACTCACTTATATTCAATCCAAAAAAAAAGTCACATTAACACATTAAAAGGCAAAGAAAAAACATAAACAGCTGTACACAATTCTTTTTTTGCAGCTTTAGTGAGGAAAAAAAAATGACAAGTAGCATGGTATCACTAAATGACTAAACATATAGAAGTTGTGTAACTAACTATGGTATTGGCTGCATTGGATATTGAACCACAAAATAGAAAACAATGCATAGCCATAGAGATAAAAAAAAAGTTAGGCCTATACCACCATCACATGGTCCACAGTATAGAAAACAATGCGCAACCATTCAAAAACCACCACTGTATTTTGGTGGCCCACATGATGGACTCTATAGGTTGGATGGCATGCCATACACACCACAATAGTCTCTATGCAACAAATGGTTGTAGAACAATTCTACGACGTTGTGTAGGATCCAACATCCCAAAAAGAAGAAAAAATGCCCAAAAATACCCAAGACCTACAAATGAAATAAGATTCATTATTGAAGATTAAGGGGAAGAACTTGTCTCTTTTAGCTTTAAATCAATAAAAAAAACTCGAGCTCCACAACCGTACAGGTGTTAAAAAGGGGAAATCGATCTTCTCTTTTGTTTGGGGATCAATTGCTCCTTAAAATTTATTTAGCTAATAGATTCTTTAAATTTTGTGTTCAATCATTGTGTGGATTGAGAAGAATCAAAAGAGGCCTTTTGAAAGAGGGAGCAAATATGCCCTGGTCCGGAGCAAGGTTTGCTAGTCTTGGAAACTCCTCCTAAATAGGCCGGTTGCAATCTCTACATCTGATGAGAAGCAATGAGCCAACAATATGCCCCAGTCTGGAGCAAGATCTGCTGGTCTTGGAAACTCCTGAAGAGGCCGGTCTCCAACCCAATAATTAACCCATAATCGCTCCTCCGCCCATCTCTACATTTGAAACAAAAAGGCCTCCTCAAATTTGTTCTTCATTGCATGTATCGCTTTCCACATCCTGGATGCCCTGTAAGATGGTTCCACCCATCTCTGCATTTGAAACGAATGGCTTCCTTAAATTTGTTCTTCATTGCATATATCACTTTCCACATCCTGGATGTTCTGTAAGATGGTCATCTAATTATGCAAGCTAGAATGTTGAAATCAATGGAAGCCGATGACCTGAATCATGTATGTTTGTTTCCCACATAATGATTGGATCGGTTTGATTCTCTGATTTTTGCCCCAAGTGATCTGATGCTGCTGACCCTGTAGGGCTATGACCAGTGCCAGGGCCTTTTCAGTCCGGCTGGGGCCAAGGCTCGGACAAGGCAAGTTTCATGGAATTGGGGCCTGGCTAGGGCCAACCTTGGGCTGGTCCTAGTCTGTATTGTTGCCACCCCTACACCTGTATCGATCTGTAACTAATTTGATAGTTCCATTGCTTTAAGTCAATTCCTAGTTCTTTAGAAGCTGAAGTATGCATCTTTCTCCTTGTTTGGTATCCTAAATCATCTTTTCTTTTTGTTATGTTGCTAGTTAGTTTCTTTGATTCATTTCCAATTATTTCAGCACAATTCTCGGGATCAGAACATGAAAGGCCAAGGACTAGAGAAAGGGATCGGAGAGGGAGAGGGGAGAAAGAGACGGGATCGCCATCACAAGGACCATTATAGGGACAAAAGCGTGAGGGATGAAAGAGTAAGGGACAAATCTGATGATTATGATCGTCATCGAAGCCGTGATTATGACAGGTAACATGACTACAATTTGGGAGTCTGACATGCTCATGAAAATTTCCCACTGGTCCAAGTGTTGAGCTGTTTCTCTAGATTGCAAATAGATGAGATCTGATACTCTGCAATTTAAGTGTTTTCAATTTCTTCAAATGCTCATTAGGATATGCTGGTACTTGCCATTGGTTGAATGCATAAATGAATCAACATGCAGTTTCTTTGCGTTGTTTCTCTAAAGAAACAAATTTATTGTGTTTAGCTTTTGTCCCTTTGTTCTTTTGCTTTGGAAACGATTATTTTTCCCTTTGTAGGCACCGTGATTATGATCGAGACAGAGAAAGGAGACATAGACATAGATCACGTTCTCGTTCAAAGGATAAATCTAGTAGGAATCGATCCAGATCACGCTCTCGCTCTCGTTCAAAAAGGTACTCTAACACTTTATTTTTGTGTATCGATTCATTGAAATATTACACTGCATGAATTGTAAACAGAGAATTGGGAGCTCTAGTCTGTATGGAACACGAATTAGGGAATGATTTTGCTTTATCTGTGGTTTTCTTTGTTTGCCAATGAAAATCCTATTGTTGATTTATTTGCACACTATCAATAACTGCAACTTCTTGCCTGAGCCCAAACTGTGCTTTATTTAATGTGTATTTTTAGTCTTCACTCCTTCCTTGCTGTCAATGGATTGGGCCCGGGCAAGCAAAATCAAAATATTGAATAGGCTTGCTCCACAGTCCCAGCCCAAATAGTTCAAAGTCCAGGCCCAAGCCAACCCCAGGCTCAGCTGGTTGACAGCCTCATTCCTAATACAGAACGCAGACCTTGTAAATTAATGGTGTATTTGCTAGGGTTTTGGATGTAGGGGTACCCTTATTATTGTTACTAACTGTCTGGAAATATTCTTTTCTCTACAGTAAACGGGCAAGCGGTTTTGACATGGCACCGCCTGGTGCTGCTGCAATGCCTGGTACTGCCATTGCAGGTCCGTACCAAGCCATCCTGTTATCATTTTTACTGCTCTTAAAACTGTTATATTAGCCAAACTGGCGTCTATATTGCGGATTGTGGCGTTCAATGCGCGGTAGCATTTTGCGAGCACTTAGACTTTCAATATCATTTCTTTTACTTTATTTTCTTGTTTACTGATTTTCTATTTATAATTGGTTTCCTACTGGAACTGAGGATCCTTGTTGTGTTGTTTGGCTGTTGTGTGTGGTTGTTTGTTTGTGCTTGTGTTTATCATTTGGGGTAAGAAGGCAATGTTGGGCCACGTGTCCCACTGTGCTACCCATGGGCGTGATCACTGTAGATTTTGTGTTCAACGAGGAACCAATGCACGGTTCGCTGGATCTTGTTCGCCTTCAACCGGCAGCTATTTTCTTTTGGTAGTCTTGCAAATATTTCCCCAGCATCTGCAATGATGGATTTTATTTCTTATTTATATTTCCAACAGCTTTTTTGTTAGTCATATTGAATAGGAGGCTGTACACCCAAAGATTAAGGTGATGCAATAGATCGAGCTGTGTTGCTTGTGTCTGTGGCAACACGTTTTGACATTGTTGTTGTTTAACACTTTTTTCCATCTTTACTATTTGACTTTCAGGGCAAATGCCAGGGGCTCCTCCGGCCGTGCCGGGAATGTTCCCAAGCATGTTTCCTTTCGGGACGCCTCAGGTACATGAATCTTTTGTAGATGAATAATTTGTTTCTTCAGCGATTCTCAAGCTTCTAGGATTTTATGGGTAACTTTCTAAGCTGTTGTAATCTAATGTCTGATTTAGTTTGGGACCCTTCCATTGATGCCAGCACAAGCAATGACTCAACAGGTATCTTGTTGAAGGATTCATCCTTTTTCCGTTTGCTATTTTTTCTTGCTTTTATCGGTGATAAGTTCATGAATTGATTTCATTTCTCTTCTTTGTCTTTTTCTTCGTGTTCTTTTTTCTTTTTTCTTTTTTACCTTTCTTCATTAGGCAACAAGGCATGCACGCCGTGTGTATGTTGGAGGCCTTCCTCCTATGGCAAATGAGCAGGTGATATTCTGGGTTACTTGCAACTTTTTAGTTGATATTGACCATTTGATGTGATCTTAACTCTTCTCTATATTCATTTCATTTTAAGTAGATAACTCAGTAGAGCCCAATGAATCTGGCCAGTTGAAAACAGCCTGCCAAACTATGACAAGGAAATGAGAAACTTCGTGGCTTGTAGCCATTTTCGTCAATGGAAGTACCATAAAAGCAGATATCTGTATCTCTTGATTTTTGTACCTTGCTAAAGAAGCATTTCCATTGCTACCTTTTGGGGCTTGACTCCACTGATAATGCACATGTCTTATGATTTACTAAAACAAACTTAGCTGTAGACTGTTATTGCTGATTAGTTAAATTTGTATTAGCAAATATTGGATTACATGTTTGAGTATTGCTGGATTATCATTTAGTAGTTAGGATGTACGCATATATTCCCTTGCTTTGCATCTTCATTTAATACTAAAATATGGCCATTGATGGAGTGGAAACCCCAATTAATTGGGGTAAGGCTTAAATGATGATGATAATGATTCCCTTGCTCTGCATATCCATGAGTCTTGAGAGATTTGAAATGGATGGGATATTGGACTTACATATATATTGACCTTATGGATTGTGTGTACTGTAATATAATACATTATCCAGTGAGGTGCAAAAGCCAGTGAGGGACGGGATCATGGGACTAGGAAGGTTTAAGAGAGGAATTGGGTACTCTAAAGTGGTGGTGGAGATACGGAAGAACCGAATGCCTTGTGACTGATGTGATTTGCATGAAACATGGTGAGTCAGAGGATGGTTGGTTCCCGGGTATTGGAGCTAGACATTGGGTCTCTGAGGTGTGGAAAGCCATAAGCAAGATATGCCAATGATCAGACAGTTCCATTAGGGACATCTCAAGCAGGATTGGAACAGAGTTTAGTAAAGGTATCAGATTCATGATTGGAAGAAGGGACAAAGTTTGATTTTGTAAAAGATGCTTGGTTAGATGACATGCCAATTGAGATTTCTCATCGATCTTTATTCTTGTTTGTGTCATCTAAGAAGAAAAGTCCAAAACTACTCTGAGATGGGGAAGAGGGGTGGTTTGGAACATTGACTGCATTGAAATCTGTCTGATCTGATGAGGAATTTGCTCTTGTTGCCAATCTTTGGGCAGATTACTCGATGTGCATATCAATATTTCAGCTGAGGACAGGAGAATTTGGAGGTGATCATCAAACTGTGAATTTTTTGCCAAGTCTTTCTATTTGGTGTCAACTTTGCAGGATGGCGACTCTCCCCCATGTGCTAAGTTTGGAAGGTATCTGTCCCCGAGAGTCAAAGCATTTCCTTGGATAGCCATAACAAACAACATCCTGTCTCTGGATACGAAGAAGGACAACATGGCTTTACCCAATATTTGTCATGTGCAGGGAGGAGGAAGATTTGTTTGATCACGTACTCATTCATTGCTTGAAAGACAATCAGAGTTCTTTACTCCTTCGGTTTGGGATTTCGTATGTGATTTGTTGATGGAATGTCAATGTGGGCTGTTCATTGGCCAATTGGATATCCCTTGGAAGACATTTTTTCAGGGTCATTTGGGGAGTGTGGAAAGAGAAATAGAAGAGTTTTGAGACAAGCGACACCTATTGTTTTCTTGAGTAGCAGTATTTTGGCTATGATTGTTAGTTGACCATTTCCAAGGCAGGAGTCTGGAGGGTGATCAAAGCCGGATCTTTTTTGGGATTAGGGTGTTTTGTAATCAGTTGTTGGCCTGGTGTTGTGGGTGTGGATTTTAGGGATCTCCCTTGCCGTTGATTTGTTTTTGTTATGCAAGGGCTAGCAGGTGGAGTGACAAGAGGGTGACTTGTTGCTGGCTTCCTTTTGTTTTGTTTCTTTTTGCTTATTTAATAAATTATGTCACCTTTCACACACACATGTACGCACGCAGAACTGATAGTGGGTATGGCATGTGCAACCCAGAGAGGAAGGGGGAGATGAGAGGGAAGGGGCTACACACAGAGAGAGGGAGTGCTGCTGGGGGGGGGGGGGGGGGGGGGGGGGGGGGCGGGGGGCGATGAGGGAGGCGAAAAAATCTGTGAGGCCCACCTTATTGTTTGTGTGATATCCGCTCCATTCATCAGTTGGGTCAGCTCATGTTAGGACATGATCCAACAAATCAGGCATATCCACAATTCAAGTGGGCCTCAACACTGGAAACAGTTAGGATCAGACAGCTACTATTGAAACCTTCTTGGGGCGCACCAAACTTTTGGATCATGTTAATATTTTTGTTTTTGCTTCATGCTTTATTTGCTAATGAACTCCATTAGCTACTTGCTTGTAGCTGGTTATTATGTTGACTTCTGATATCAGCAAACTTTCAGCAACTAGTCCAAGTTTTTTAAATGCTCTAACTATTCTTTTTCTTCTTTTGGTTTTGTAACAGACAATTGCAACGTTTTTTAGCCGTGTTATGTCTGCTATTGGAGGAAACAGTGCTGGTCCTGGTCGGTATATTGTATTAGCATTGCAGTTTCTTTCTTCTGTTGATATTCTGAGATCATACCTTTTTGTCGTGCAATATAGAAGGGAACTGATTTAAGGCATTTGCTTTTATAGGTGATGCTGTGGTTAATGTGTACATTAATCACGAGAAGAAGTTTGCTTTTGTGGAAATGAGAACTGTTGAAGAAGCGAGCAATGCAATGGCATTAGACGGGATAATGTTTGAGGTAACCCTGTTCCCTTATTATTATATTATATTATTATTATTTTAAAAGGTACCTTGTTCCATTATTATATCTAGAAAAAAGTATTTTCCGCAATTTGATCTTGGAATGCATCTATGCCAATGCTAGTGCTTGATTGTACTTTGGTTGAAAAATCAGCAGTTTGGCAAGTCACTTAGGCATGTGGATTATGGTTTAAAACTTGGAGCTTTTAGCTGCAAGAAAAGATGGAAACAAAAATCACAGGGTTGGGTAGCAACAGGATCAATATTTCTTGTTATGCAACTGAAATACCAGGGGCTTCATTTCACTTTTTTTGAAAAGCTATGTGGCACTATTGCACATTGACTGATAGAAACTGTTCAGATTGCTGATAGTATTCCATTTATCTTATACATTTCCTGTTACCTCAACAGGGAGTTTCTGTGAGGGTTCGGAGACCTACTGATTACAACCCTTCATTGGCTGCGGCACTCGGACCAAGCCAACCCAGCCCTCATCTGAATTTAGGTGCTGTTGGTCTCACGCCAGGGTAAGTCATCTTGTACCATGCAATGATGTGTTCAAAAGTTAAAACTCAAACTGTGATGTGTACTTCTGCTGCTGCTGGTTCAAACTTCATCATCATCACCATCATCTTCTCATTCTTCTTCCCCTTCTTTTTTAAGAAGTGAGTAACCTACCATGATGGCAACTGCCCCATCTGTGTTCAGATCTTACAAAATTCAAAATTGCAATTGTCCTTTTCATTTGTTCTCAAGTAGTCAAAAATTAGTTTTTTAAGTACTCAATCAATGTTGTCAGCTCCTTGGTTGAGTTGGTTAGTATTTCATTGTAATTTTTACAGGGTTTAAAAGACGAGATACCCCTTTAATTTGAGGACTTCTCCAGCAGTCTTGTTGAGTTCGATTTTGTGATTCTGGGGCAGAGTCTTCAGTTTTTTCTTGAAATAGGATCTCTTCATATTCTTTTGTACTCCATTATTGCTTGTAACATAGTTATTATTGTCTTTTACCGAGTAAAAGTAAAGGCTATTTTTTACAGTATTTGTTTCTATGTTTTTGTGCCATAAAATTATTGGAATTTCTAATTCTCTATAGGTTGGATATTGTTGACAGTTCAATTGGTGGAGCAGAGGGACCTGATCGTATCTTTGTAGGTGGATTGCCGTACTATTTTACAGAAGCACAGATAAGGGAGCTGCTAGAGTCCTTTGGGTATGAACCTAATTTTAAGGCCATCTTCTCTTCAAGTTCTGTTTAATAGCATTTACTTGTCAAAAGGTCATTAATCTCCTCAAAAAAAAAAAAAAAATAAAAATAAAAATAAAAAAATCTTTTCTCTCTTTTGGATCAATGGCATCCCAAGATGCATCAGGATTCTTCGTTCACCTATTGCAGTCATCCTGAAAGAAAATTTTCAACCTTTTGCAGGCCTCTGCGTGGATTCGACCTTGTCAAGGACAGGGACACAGGAAACTCAAAAGGTTATGGCTTCTGTGTCTATCAGGTGTGTGGATTGAGAACAACTAAACAATGGTTGAAAACTCAAAACTTTTTTCTGTCAATAAGGGCCCAAATCCAAGTCAACATGAAACTCAGTGAAATACCCAGTTTCGAACATTAAGAGGCTTCTATAATTTGAATTTTCAAGTCCTTGAATTCTTAATCATTATTTATTTATTTATTGCTAGTTTTTTAGACCCATGAATTTGACCTTTTCGGGTTGAGCAGAGTCAACACTTGATTGAGTTCTTAAACACTAGTCTAAAAATTCAATGCTTGACAAACTTGCGATTTCCCTTTTCTGTGTTTTCCCTCTTTTTCTTTCTGTACTTGGGGAGCTATGTCTTGCTGTTTTAATAAATTATTTTACAAAATATCTCAGGATCCAGCTGTGACGGACATTGCTTGTGCAGCGCTTAATGGTCTGAAAATGGGTGATAAGACTCTAACTGTTCGCCGTGCTACTGCCAGGTAGAGTTTCCTATATTAAATAAGCTGGCAAACTGAAGGAAAATTAACATGGCCGCTGATCAAGGTATTCAATAACGGCAATGGTGGCTGTAACGGCCAACCTTATGGCCGTTACTGTACAGGCTGTAATGGCTGTTACGGGAGTCATAATGCTATGGCCTTGTAACGTTTTTTTTTTTTGAGGAAAAAATGTATCGGCCCGTCCCGTTACATACTTTTTTTTTCTCTTCAATTCAGGTATTATGGCCTCATATCGTGCAATGAGCACCACCGTTACCATTACGTAATGGCCATTATGGCTGTAAGTCTGTAATGTAACCGTTTTTGAATACCATGGCATTGATCCTAATTTGGTAGATTCTCGTTGGCTTGCAAAAACTAGTGTCTTATCACAAGATGTTTGTGGCATGTGCTTTGATAAAGCCTGTGATTGTGTTCTTCTCATGAAAGATGCATGGCATGCTCATTCCAGTACTAGAAATTTCACTTATACTACCTTTGTCCAATGTTTATGGCTTTGTTTTTTCTTGTTTTACTCTTTCAGTGTTGAGGCAAGGCCACGATGATAATGATAGTGACGAGTATGCTGACAACTCCTTTTCTCTTTTCTGATATCTTTGGAATAGTTGTGTTGAAACTCATAAATAGATGTGTTCTATCCATTTTATTTGGCTTGGACACTTGTGGATGTGTCAGCATTGTCGGACATGCATGAGGCTTCTTCTCTCATGACACACCATCATGGCCTTATAATTTCGTAGTACATATTGAAAGATAAACCATTTGTTAGTCCATACCATTATAAACTAGAGAAGTGTACTCATCTAAATATTAAAAAAAACATTATAACGAGATAAATATTGACCTAATATAGTGTCAAGACCTTTTGAAACTTTAAGCGAAGCATATTATTGCCCCTTTCTATAGAGAGGCTAGTGATGTACTTGATACTTAAGCCAAAAATGGGGGGAGAAGGATGAATCATTGTGTTGGGAATGTCGTCCCTCTTCTTTGGTGTTCTTATCGTTTCTTTGAATGTCTCTAAAGAAAGCGAAAAAGAAATGATCTTTTGAGACAATGAAGGTGACAAAAAATAATTTTAAACAACGTAATATGATACAGAAGCTGACCCCAATTTGTTGGGATAATGTTTAAAATGATGATATAAAATGGTACAGAAGGCTATTTTCATTCATGTTTGAAAATTTAAACCTGAAGGTGTTGTTCTTTCATGTCAAAACTGACCAGCATAACTATGCTGACAAGCACTTGATTTACTGAAGCAGGAAAATGGCTCCATCTTTTCATGAATGTTCAACACAATCCAGTCTTGACTGAAACACCGTCATCATTTTATGCAAATTTCAAGCACGGACTGTAGGTCTTTCCTAAGAAGGGCTAAAAATGCCTTTTGGTGTTTTGTTGTTGTTCTTTTCTTTTGATATTTTTTGGGGTGCTAAACTTAATAATAGGCAGTTGTGATTTTTGGGGTATCAGTATTAAGACAAGCATATAGATATTTGTACGTCTATCTGCTCCCAACATGTATGTTTGACATGGCTATCTGTTATATGTGCCTGATATTCTGACTTTTTCTTTCACTTTTACAGCAGTGGACAGGCAAAACCCGATCAGGAGATCATTTTAGCACAGGCACAACAACATATAGCTTTCCAGGTAAAACAATCTAGTTCTTGATGGTTTTATTTCTTATTTCTCTTGAACCTCAACTGATCCAAGCTGCCGGAGTTGCAGAAAATGGTCTTGCAGGCTGGTGGCACACCTTTGCCGGGTGTTGGGTTGGTACCTGGTCTGGTTGCTGAAAACCCAACTAAGGTTGTCTGCTTGACTGAGGTATTACCCTTCTACACTGCTTGAGAACACCATTCATAATATATTTGCCTCATCATAGGTGGGGTACTAGTTTAGGGATTGTCTATTTTCAACACTCATGACACAATGAGAGCAGAGGTACATGTAGTGGCTTCTAACAGCATCCTGTAAATTGGTTCAAGGAATTGGTCTCTTAAGGTTTTCCTCTTCAATAAACAATGGGAATTTTCTTACTTTTCCAATACACCAAATTCCTCCCTATAAAAGTATAGGAGCTAGTAGTCGATATTCTGTCATCAGACTAACCTGCCCAATCTGTGTCATTATAATTTATAACAGCTCACATTCAGATGACCATAATTGTAAAATAGCAGTTCTTTGCCTGATGCATCCTTTAGATATCAATGGATGCGATAGATGCTTCTAGGTGATGAGCCTAAGGCACATGCATGAACTAAGATTACATCATCATCATCAAAACCTTTCCTCATGTTTTGCGAGGTTCTAATAAAATTGTCATCTTTCAGAAAAAAGGGAGCTAAATGGGTTGGCTACATGAATTCTCTTCTGTGATTAAACTTTCAGGTGTCAAGAGAAAGATGTGTCTGCATCAACCACCACAACCCGAGCAACCCTCCTTTATCTGAACTTGGGACCAGCAATGAAAGTGCAAAATTGCCACTGAACACATAAGTTATATTTGGCGCGTGGGTGGTAATGGTAGTGTACACTAATATGCCTACCAACCGAGGTTTTTAATAAGTGCATCTGGTATCATATCGTTCACCACCGACATGGCCCTGTATTGCCCCATATCGGGCTGTATCGGACGGATATGGGCTGATACAGCTGTATTGTTCATGGGTGATATTGTTATGTATTGGGTGATATGTAACAGTTTCGGGCGATGCTTTAAACCTTCCTATGCTACCAACTGTTGATAAGTACCACGGCCACTCGATAGTTCCAGTCAAACTTCATGGAGACAGTGATTAATTTCAATAGGGGATTCTACAAGTTTGGCACCCCGCA